>OV651817.1:87931018-88436385 GCA_927349885.1 Psylliodes chrysocephalus
CCTTTAAAAAATTAATCGGTGTTTATTAAAATATTAAAATTGAATCAATGACAGTTTATACAATTAAATTAATAACTTTTAGTTATATTCTTTATTGTTAATATTATGAGATTATAGAGTTATACACGTAGAAAAGAGAAAAATAGAATTATACATTGAAAATTTTGCAAATTTAAAAAAAGCATTACTTCATAAAGTAAAAATTCCACAAATTGATAAAAATATATCAGGTAATAAGATGTCCTTTGATTTTGAAAAAAAGTTGATCAAAAATGTGGTGGTTTAGGAGGGGTTAAAATTAAAAAAAAATCATAAATCAATAATGAAAAGCGATATCAACATGAAATTTTTAATAAAAATCAAGCTCTACTAGGGAATGAAGCATAACGATTCTAAAAAAAAAGTCTGAATAAAAATGGAAGGATAAAATGCGCTGAAATGTTAAAAAAAATTCCAACTCAAAAACAAAAAAAACGATATCAAATTGAAACCTTCAGAAAAATCACGCTTTATAAGGAAGTGAAGCCTATTGATTCTGAAAAAATCTAAATAAAAATGAGAGTTAAAAGGGAGTTGAATAATTAAAAAAATCCTAAATCCGAACGAAAAATAATATCAACTCGAAATTTTTAATAAAAATCAAGCTCTATACGGGAACTAAGTCTATTGATTTTGAAAAAAATTTGAATCAAAATGGGGGGGGGGGGGTTAAGGGAGGTTGAAATATTTTAAAAATTCTAACTCAAAAACGAACAATAATATCAACTTGAAATTTTTGGAAAAATCAAGCTCAATAAGGAGATGAGGCCTATTGATTCTAAAAAAAATCTAAATAAAAATGGAGAGTTAAAAGGGAGTTCAAATATTTAAAAAAATCCTAACTCAAAAACAAAAAATTATATTAACGCGAAATTTTAGCAAAAATTAAGCTTTATAAGGGACAAAGTTTATTGATTTTGAAAAAAATCTGATTAAAAATGGGTGATAAAAGGGGGTTGAAATATTTAAAATATCCTAACTTAAAAATAAAAAACGATATCAAATTGAATTATCAGGAAAAATTAAACTTTATACGCCTTTATGACGCCTATTGATTCTGGAAAATAATGTCGGCAAAGGGGATCTGTTAATCTGTGAAGATTGCCAAGCATTATAATTATATCTTCATTCTAGTTTAACTATTATTATTAAAAAGAAAATTATATGTGCAGTTAAACAAATTTCTATAAATTATTTCAAAATATAATAAAACAAAAACAATTAAACGACTATTTATAGTTATAACTCTTTAAAATTTGTTTTTTAACAATTTAAAATAATTGAATATTTCTAAAAAAATATTGAAACTTTAAAACCAAAGTTGTCACCATTTGAAAAAAAAATTATTATTAGTTTTACTACAAAAGTTCTCGATAACTAATTAATATTGAAATTTGCAAAATATTTATTAGTATATAGGGAAAATAAAATTAATGATTTATGCTGAAGAGTAAAGTATTTTTTATGAATAAACTAGGAACAGTAAAGTATACAAAATGTATGTAAAAAATGTAAAACAACAGTTTAAAAAATGTCTGGGAGATAGTGCAAGTTCAATAGGCAGGGTCAAAACACCACAGGATATAGTCGAAAGTCAAAGCGAAAAATTCAAAAATCCCAAATCTAGTGGGACAGACACCCTCCTTGCCATCGTGTGGCAGCGCCTAAGCTACAAAATACCATTATTTTTATAAATCAGTACATATTCATTCATTGTTCTAATGATTAGCTTATTTAAATTTTTCTCAATAAACGTATTTTTTAACAAATTAATTCATTAGCTCATATGATTTTGAAGTGAATTTTCTGTACCACCCTGTACAAGAATGGCACAATGGAACAAAATGCTTACTTTGACAGCCTCAAGACTCAAGAGAATATTACAATTTCTTGAAATTCTGTGAAAAATCATTTATACAGGGTGATCCATTAGTGTGAAAAAGTCCAATATCTCCGCCATTATTAAAGATATAAAAGAAAGATTTTCACAGAACGATAGACAGCGTTAAACTACATATTTTAAAATTATTCTTAAATATACAGAATGTTTAATAACTTCCCTCTGGAACCAACCTATGTTCTTATCTCTAAAAACTATTAACTTTCGGTATAGGGAATGCTTAAGTCAAATTAAGGTATAATTAGGATACTTTTGAACGATGATATAAAAATACAGGGTGAACCATTTAAAAAAATTGAGAAAATTATGTATTTGTGTTTTGACTCATCCTGTACAGATTTGATGCGAATTGAAAAAAGTAGTGTCTCCGGATTAAATTTGACCATGATCGAAAAATTATGGTAGAAAAAAATTGGTTGTCAATTGTTTCTTTTGCATGATATAGGTCAATACCATTTTCATACAAAACTGATTATATCCTGCAAAATACCCTGTATAAACCAATAATAATTTATATTTTTAGAATGGGAAAAGCGAGGGTAATTCAAATATAAAATAAAATACAGGATGATCCATTAAAAAGAACATACGTTGGTTCCTGAGAGAAGTTATTAAACACCCTGTATACCGTTCTGTGAAAATATTTTTTTTATATCTCTAATAATGGCGGAGATATTGGACTTTTTCACACTAATGGATCTCCCTGTATATAATAAACGAAAATATACAGGGTGTAACAAAAAGATTTACGGTAAATTTAACCACAGTGTCTAGGGTCGAAAATGAGTCAATTCAAGCTAACTTGATTATAATAGAAAATGTATAGTAAAAAAAGTTACAGGATGTTAGTAAAGAGTTGCCAACAAAAAGGAATCAGTGGCGTTTCAAATTATTTTAATTGTATATGTTTTTAATCCGCAATTATTTTAGACAATAAAATTTACTTAAAAACAGGGCGCCACTGAAGTTCCAAATATGTATTGACATTTTTTGCTTCCTATTATTTGTTTGTAAAAGCCTTATTACTGAGTAAGATCAGGCCTGCACAACATACGGCCCGCGGGCCGTTTGCGTCCCGCTATTGTCATTTTCTTGGCCCTTTATCCCTTTACCAATTTGGCCCGCCTACGCCAAACTACACATTTTCCAGTAATAAAATTACCTTTTTTTAGGAGTTCGATAGAACGATCTGGTTCATTATAAGCTGACGACCTTGAAGCTCAATAGAAGACCTCGAATTGCTTTATAAATTGCTCCCTCCGCAAAAAAAAATTACATTACCTACGGTTTTTTTGAACTGGTACTTTGAAATTCTCAGTTGTGCAGGCCTGCCTTGAATTTAAGCTACTGAATATTTGTTTACGATTTTTTTTTTTACTATTTTACAACATCATTTTCAAAATTTCTTTTATTATCCATCACAATGAAGTTGTAAAATAGTAAGAAAAAATAGGGAACAAATATTTACTGGTTTAAGTTAAAATCAATATAAAAATGTTTGTATTTTTTATTATGGCCTTCTTTCTAAGGCATATAACTTAGTAATTAAGGCTTTTACAAACAAATAATACGAGGCAAAAAAAATTCAAAACAAATATAGTATTTTAGTAGCGTCCTGTTTTTAAGTAAATCTATTGTCTAAAAAAGTAGGAGGTCAAGGAGGTGCGGTACAATTTAAACGACACTAACTCCATTTTATTGGGTACAATTTACTAATATCCCAAGTACATTTTCATAAAAATATGTTAGGCCGTTTTAAGTAAAAGCAAAATATCATTTTTGAAATTTCTACTTTAACACCCTGTAACTTTCTTACTATCAATTTTTAATGTAAGCAATTTATTTTAAATCGACTTATTTTCGAGCGCAGGAACTATAGTTAAATTATTGTACATCTTTTTGTTACACCCTATATAAATTTTTAATTATTTTATTCAAGAACGTATACCCAAAATTACAGATGAATTTTTATCCGGTCAGGCCAGCCCTAATGTGTTAATCTTCGAGTAACCTTCAATTTCGGTTAATCGGCTTCTTCGATCGTGTATTGCGTGAAAAGTGGTGAAAACGGAAATACAGCAAGAGGATATGCTAAAAACTCTTTTGTAACGTCTTTACTCCAATGTGTATGTATTTATAATTTCGTTGGAGATATGGGAAATTCAGCTGGGTAAGTAATTTAAATTTTACTATTTTTCTTGAGCGATAATGTTTTAAAATGAAACAAACATACAGTGCGTTTCATAAACTTGGAACTATATATGGGAATTCTTTTAACATTACGATTGGAACATTCAATTCTGTTATTTTTAAAATTTAAAATAGCGCACATTAAGGTACTAGGTACTGCATTAGTTATCTGTCAAATTCAGTACTTTTTGACAAATCTTTCAAAAAAAATTTTTAAATGCGAATTTGACAGAAAACTAATGACGATAGGCGTTTTCGGAAATTATGAAGACTTCATATCGGAAACCTACTATAGATCACAAATCCGGATTACTGGGTTTACCCGAGGGATCACGTACTTAGTACCGACAGTTTACGAACGAGTTTGGTTATTTTTCCTGTTTGTCAACGTTTATCAATTGACTTTACCCGCGTGACATTTAATATTTAAAACCTTTATTTATTTAAAACCTTTTTTAATTTTAATAACTTATCCCTTCTAGCAAGTATGATTTTAAAATTTAGTGATGAAAAAGTTATTATCCTCTTGCATAAACATTACAAGTTTTAAGTAACTAAATTAATGTAAATGTTAAAAGAAAACTTCAAAACTATCTAGTACTGTCAGACACCATATATCAAACAGTTGGGTTATTCCGGCTTTTCTTTATAAAATCATGCGGTGCGCATGCAAGTCTATTACTTTATCTCTGCTATTACTGATCTACTAGAGAGGATCACAAAACTGGATCAGTAATCAACTAGTTTCCGAAATCGAATAGGGTTAATAAAACTAGGTAAACGAACAATAGGATCCATAATCTTTCTGATCCGAGTAAGTTTCCGAAAACGCCTATTGATATGGACTATTTTGTTTTTAAATAAGCAGAGGCGATTGCTCTGCGAAGTTTTTTCTAATCGTAATATTAACAAAAATTACCATATAGATCCAACTTTATGGAACTTACTTTTTAACTTAGATATTATTTTAATATTTATTTACGACAGAAATAATGTTTTTTTTTTAATTTACCTATAACAGTATTTTTTCGTGTTTTTACTTTCATTATTATCATTATTAATATTTAAAATTCTATGTTAAACAATTATAAACATTTTAAAATAATTTTTCTGCAGGCCGTCCCAAAAATAGAATTTTCGGTATGATTTATTAAGTCGAAAGTGAAACTTTACACAAATCGTACCGAAAGTAGCTATTTTCGGAATGTTTTTTTTTTTACTTTCGGGACGATTTTTTGTAGTTATCTTCAAAATGAAAAATTTCAGAGGAAAAGTCGATAACGCTTAAAAATATCGATTTTTTTAAAGAGTCTTTATTTAAATAGGCAGAAACGAGTGCTTATAAAAATCAAACTCGTGTAAATTTTCTTCTTTGAGACCTAAGGAATAGTTCCTCGAAGTTACACCAAAATCTAAAATAGGCCAGCTTTGCCAATTAGACGATTTTAAATGGAATGACTCAAATATATTTAAGTGATATGGCACTGATTGGAAATACACGTTTAATTCTTCGACGATAATATTCGGGTCAGTTATAGTTTGTTCATTCTTTAATAGGGTAATATTAACTTATTTTTAATTTTTATTATTATTTGTGAGAATATTTACAATATACCAGGCTGTTTTTGTGTAATTATTTGAGTCATTTATTTTACTTTGATAAAAAAGTTTTATGTATTATTTTCTAGTTGGTTATGAGATTTTTTGTTTGCTTTATATAAATCAGATAATGCTGGGTTTATCCCTTTAAGTTTATGTAGCTGCTTTAAATGTCGACTAGAGTTTTTCATTTCTGGGGTGACTTAGCTCTTTTTATTACGAGAATATGTAATTTTTGAGGGAAATTTGTCTCAAAGTTAAAAAAGTAAAGATTCCTGAATGTGGAAAAGGATGAGTTAACCTCACTTAATTTGTATACTTTTGTCCAATCTTCTTTCTACAAATCTATAAGAAAATGAGTAATATTTGAGTTTAGAAAAGGTTTTTTATTATATTGAAAATCAAATAGGACTGACCGATGATCCGACAGATTGTTACCGACAATACATGTTACACATTCAGAGCAGATTGATTTGATTTAATATAGTAAGAGACACAATATTCATTCCAACATGTTAGTAAGTTTTACTTTTAAAATCATTGTTAGGTTTATAATGATCAACATTGAAGTCGCCACACAGTAATATATCCCTGTCCGATGTGTACGTCATGTAGTTTTTGAATAAAAATATCTAGTTTCCCTGAGGGAGAACTATAACAACACATTATAAAAGTGATTCTATTATTGATATAACAAGATAATCCACATATTTCAAAATGTTTCTCTACACAGAATTTTGATATTTTTATAGTTTTGAAACGAAATATTATTGAAAGATCAAACGAACTTAGGTACTTGAAGTGAAGTTCGATCTCAATTATATGAAAAGGGGTTGCTTTTATCAACAAAATCGTCTAAACAATGTTAGGTATTCCATTTCAACAAAATAATCATATCTTATTAAAGTTCTTCTTAGTAAACTAAACTCAATATCATATATATATTTTTCTAAAATTTCGTCTTCGTCTTCATCTAAATTTATTTTGCAAGTCAGAATACAGATAAAATAGCTTCTGTAACCTAGATTATATTAATCGCGTTAAAGTTTTAATCGCTCATTTTTGAGGGATTAATTTAAACGTAGTTCTTCACATATCGGTCAAAACAAAATTATATATAAATCAGAAATTATCAGTTCAAACTCCGTTTAATACAACGGTGGAATCGCCCCTTATTTAAAGAACTTTAATAAGTATTGCCAATTATTAAAGTCATACCGATCTCTATAAGATGCCCTACTTCGGGAATGTGCAATCACATATTTTAAAAACTTTGTAAATACCAGGGGTTCACTGTTAATACCAAAGGAACTGCTAAGAATTTTTAAATTGAATTGCCAAGTTAGAGTCTAACATATCTGTGACCTTCATGATTTTTTATAAGTAAGGTCAATTGGGTCCATAAAACAATTTTTGACAATAATTTGGTAGCCCCCGGCTATTCTCCATCTTAAAATGGTTAATTATGAGGGATTTGTTTAATATTTTTAACCGACTTCAAAAAAGGAGGAGGTTCTCAATTCGTCGGAATATTTTTTTTATGTTCAGTTTTAATAAGGTTAAGTATTAATAGTTTTTTATCATATGGTTCAGATAATTGATTTCTACAAATTTTGTACAAAAAATGTCACTTTATATGTCAAAATTAGAAGAAAGATTTTATTACTATCTCCTGATAGCGAATATAGTATAAATGAATATAAAATCAATAGTAACAAAAGCAAAAGTATGTTCCTAGTTAAAATATGTGCTATGGATTGTTAAACAAATTTACATAATTACATAAATTTTATTTATAATTTCTCAGTTAGGTATTCGTGTTTGATCGTTACACTTTTTAATTTTTGCGAAGAGCTATAATAATAAAGAATCAATTAAATTTACTTGTATAACGTCTTAAAATATATATCTACGTATTTAAAACATAAATTCGAGAGACATAAAATTGGTGGTTCCCGCATTATTGAGACTGAAGGACTTACGGACAAACTTATGACATAAAAGAAGCGAGAGATGATTTTATTTTGAATGTAAGACGTAGGTAATCACGTAGAGGATCTTCACATTGCTAGCTATAGGTTTACTAAAATATTTATCCCTTTTTCCTCTTAAGCCTTTCCATTTGAAAAAATTTAATCCCTTTAACCCTTAAGCCATCCATATCAAAATATTTTGTTCTCTTATCATTTACGCCTGGAAAAAAAATACGTTGTCATGACACTTTCCCAGGTCGTCTGTGACGTTTGAAAGTAATCTATTGAAACAATCAGTTTTAAAAGTTCCAGAAAATAGGATGATAAATTTCTTGAAAATCCCCAAACAAAATTACACCTAAGAAATATTGAAAATTATTTTTGATCCCAACGTGGTTGTTACTAAGTTTTCCGTCAAGGTTAAACAGAATCGACCCGAATATAAGGGCGGCTCCAGAGAGGGGGCTAAACTCTCCCTCCCCCCCCCCCCCCCCCCAAGAAAATTCTTACAATTTATGAGCCTTTTATTCAAAAAAATATGCTAAAAAGGGAATAGCTAAAGGCAATGGCTAAAGGTAGAAAACTGTATGACATTGAATCCCTCCGTATTTCATTCATTACATCAAATATAGCATATTTCAAAGATATGATAAAAATTTCATATATATCTTCAAGGACAAATTTTTATCTCTAACGCGACATACGTATAATTTTGATCTAATATTTTTATGAGAATTCCGGTGGGTATACTATATACCTCTTATCGCATAATAAAACCCTTGAAAATGTAGCAATACAGACGAAGTTCCTTTTTAAACAATAGTTTTGAATAATCGTGCCGATCTCTAATTACATTACTTAGAGGTCAATATTCATTATAGATATATCTCTTATATTCTTTTGAGTTAATTAAAAATTATTATAAAAACAAGGTTTTCTATAATTTATGGTCTTTTTATCAATATAAGTAAATCAATCATAAAAACTATTTCGGGGTAAAGACAGGTGTTAATACCTATAATAGGTACAAGGTAAACAATCTTCAAAATTGTATATTGTTAAAATTCAACACGAATTCTTCAGAGGGCGTAGTACTTGTACGAATTTATTTACAATGTGTTTCATAAAGTTGGATCTTCATAAGAATTTTTTTAATATTAGAATTGGGAAAAAATGTCATAGGAGAATCACTTTTGTTGGCTAGATACTGCATTAGTTATCTGTCAAAATGGGTATTTTATTGAAAAATCGTTCAAAAAAATTTTGTTTGAATCTTCGAGCAGAAGGTTTGAATGCGAATTTAACAGAAAACTAATATCAGTATAGCCAACTTTGATATGGGCTATTTTAAGTTTTTAAATAAACAGAATTTGCGTTTTTTCTAATCGAAATATTAAAAAAATTTACATATGGGCTTAATTTCATGGCACACACTGTATATATTAAGATTTTCTAAATTTATTCAGTAGAGTTCGGACGTAATATAAACAGATTTGTCAAAGGCCTTTGATAGTGTCTGTCATGCTCTCCTACTCAGAAAACTTAATGACATTGGTAGGTATAAGTTGTTGTTTCTATAAACTGTTGAACTCATACTTGCTTAACCTCACTCAGTTTGTTAATTGTATGTGGTGTGTTTCACGAAAAATCAAAGTCAAATAATGAAATTTTGGAGAAGTCATATTCCCCGATCGCAAAAAGCTATCTACGCCACGGCCTCCTATATTTTATTTTTGAATTCTACTAAAAAACTAACAGCCGTATGCATAGTCGATCGCCAGCGACTCGCCAGAGATTAATTTTGGCGTATCGCCAGCGATTCGCTGGCGATCCGCCGGCGAAAGCCCAA
This sequence comes from Psylliodes chrysocephalus, assembly GCA_927349885.1. NCBI lineage: Eukaryota > Metazoa > Arthropoda > Insecta > Coleoptera > Chrysomelidae > Psylliodes > Psylliodes chrysocephalus. The sequence continues at coordinate 87,940,569 of OV651817.1, forward strand.
AAAGCTGGCGACTCGCCGGAGATTGTCACCGGAATGTCATTTCACGCAAGTTTTCATGTTCTTTTATAGGGAAAAATTTGATATTCGTTCATTATTTTTTGAGTTTTAAGAAATGAATCATGAATAAAATGCGAGATACCGGTGATAATCCCTATAAAAGAAAATAAAAACTTGCATGAAATGACATTCCGGTGACAATCTCCGGCGAGTCGCCACCTTCTTGGGGTTTCGCCGGCGGATCGCCTGTAAGTATTTTTGTCTAAACATCATAATATGTCTAAATTCAATTGTTTTCAAGCTTTTAACATTCGACAATTGACTTTTTCACACTTTGACAAACTGTTAGAGTAAAACGGTTTATACCGGGTGTTCAAATTAAACAATTAAAGTGTTACAGTTGAATACTGCCGAAAATATGCATTTTAGGAAAAAAAGTTTCAGACAAAATTTTTAGTTTTTTTGGGGAAAACATTTTGGCAAAATTAATTTTTTTATAGCTGACCATAATATGACCTATCGAGGTGGACTTTGTTTTTTTTTTAAATTGGAACCCCATGTTTTTTACATATTCTTAAAGTACATAAAAAAATAAAAAACTTCTGATGAAAATATTTTTTTTATTCGACTTTTACTTTTTGAGTAACAGCTACTTGAAAATTTTGCTGGACGACAAAAAGTTGGCCATATTATGGTTAGCTATAAAAAACGATTTTAGCCAAAATTTTTTTCCCTACAAAACTATAAAACTTTTTTTTTTATAAAAGGCGGTATTTAGCTTTAATTTGAACACCCGGTATGTCCCTATTTTTTAGTTTTTCATATGCTATCCATATGCGAACATTTAAATTAATTGAACATAAAAAAATCCAACTTCCGGTTTTCGTTATTTTAAATCGGAAGTGCGTTATTTTATTGCATATTTGTATAAAGTATAAAAACTAAGATAGGGACATGTAAATCGTTTTACCTTAATTTCAATGGTGTGAGTGTTACAGCTTGTCAAAAGTGTGAAAAAGTTAAGTTTCGAATGTCAAATAAGGCTTGAAAACAATTGAATTTAGACATATGGCATTTTAGACAAAAATGTCTACTTGGATTTTTTATTAGAATTTAAAAATAAAATCCAGGCTGTTCCATTTGAAAAAAATAAATTTTATATTGCCTTGCTTTTTGAGGAAGCCTGTATACTGTATCTAAATGTTGAAAAATATTTTTATTGTAAAGCTTTTGTATTTGACATTTTCTCGTATTTTCAAAAACTTCCGAGATATTGGTCTTCCACATACTATAATGGGCCACCCTGTATAATAATTTTTATTTAATAATATTTATACAAAGTTGTAAGTTATAAATTAAAAAAAAATACTATAGGGGTAGGAATTTAATAAAACCACGAAATTTGAATTTCTCACAATTATTTTATCATTATTAGGTATTATCTACCTATATGTTTAAAAAATCAAGTCCTTTCTGTGTTAAATTTAATTAATTTAAAAAAAAATCCTCAGCAAAATCAGGTACCTGCCTTCTTGATGAAATCTAAAAAAAAAGGTTGTCAGCTTGTATTTTTCATAAATCAACCAGATCCTTCCTTTTGTGGCGAACTTCTAAAAAAAAGGCTTAGCTCCCCTGCCCCCCCCCCCCCCTTTCGTCGGGGCTGATTCAAGCAAGTGGTTTTGAGGCCGATTTAATTTTAATATAAATACCTAACTAATTAAATATGGAGACATTATCTTTTTTTTTATTATTATTCAAATCCCAGTCAAACTTTATGCATGTTTCGGATTTTTTCGGGTAAATTCATACAACCTTTTTCCCGTTGACCACAATCATAAATAAATTTAATATCAGTATTTTTTAAGTTTTAAATATGGCTTAAATCTATATACCAGTATTTCCGACAAATTAATTGTAAGCCTCTTTAGCTCAGTGGCAGAGCACTGGTCTTGTAAACCAGGGGTCGTGAGTTCAATCCTCACAGGAGGCAAGAATGGCAAGTTATTTTTTTCTTTTTTTTTTTTTTTTAATTAAATATGTAAAAAAAATATAATTAAGTTGATTTATTAAAATTTCAAATCAAATAAATTAATAAAAATACGCTATAAATAATTAATTATCCACGATACAGAAATACTTGTATGCTACTAATTCGTCAAAATTTCGCACTTTCCGCGTATGACGTAACATGGCATAAAGCAAACAGTATTTGATTGACGTTTAAATAAGAATTATTTTTTAATACAGTTTTATTTCTAACTATAAAGATATAAAATGACACGCGTTCATTTTTTGAATTTTAAATAAGTGTTAAAAGTATTCTGCTTGTGTGTTGTTCATTTTTAAAGTACCTAGGCAGTGTTGCCGCAACTAAATATGTTAATGTACCAAAACCGTATGGGAAACTTTTTATTCTTAGTTTTATGAAAAAGTCTCTTATATAAAAAGTTCTCGATGGCCCAAAACTTAAAATGCAACCATCAGATATTATTTTTTTTAGGCTGTATACGAGGTTTGTCAAAAAATATAAATATGAAGAGTAAAGAACCTTTATTTTTGACTCAACTCGTATACGACTAATAAAATTAGATATACGATAATTCTATTTTAGGTTTTAGACCATGCTCAACTTTTTATGAAGAATAACTTTTTTCCTAATATTAATAATAAAAAAGTTTCTCATATGCCACCGACGGTCTACTAAGTTGGCGGCATATATGCACATTTGTACAGTGACCCTAATAGTCAAAATATTTTGCAGATATTCTATGTTGTTTTATGGCTTTTTTTAGTTTCGTAAAACAACAAAATCAACTATACCTTTAATTTGAATAGCTTGATTTAAATATAAAATATAAATTTGAAATAAGAGTCTTGTTTGTTAAATATTCATAAAGTTAGAACATAGGAAATTCATTATTCCAAAATGTACCCAATTTAAGATTATCTGTCTTAAAATGTACTTGTGTACCATGAGCGAGAAAATGTAACCAATTGGGTACATTTGTACCCAAGCGGCAACTCTGGTACCTAGGTATTTGAAAAGTTTTTGATTTTTTTTTTATTTTTAGATGTTTTTATATGGTTTAAATTAAAGTTTGGTGATATCTTTAGCAATTTTATTATGACAATAAAAAAACTATAAAGTGTCCAATTGTGCTGTGACTACTTGTAAAAATTATAGCAAAATTACGAAGGGAACAGACATTAAATATTTTCGATTTCCAAAGAATTATGATTTGGCTAAGCACACTAAGCAGTGGATTGTATGAGTAAACATTAATTGAAGAATTTTAAAGGATGGTTTGAGGGTAACCTTAGATTAGGGGGCCACCTTAGATTAAATTAATTAAATAATTTTATTATACTCATGAAAAATTTTCATGTTGATTAAAGTGTTTTTGAAGTACTAATATTGGTTGTCATAATTAATTAGAATAGAGTTATGATTATTATTTGTTTTCATTAATTTTTTACACAGTAAACAAGTATTGATAAACCTAACCTCTTAATTAGAACACTTTTTACCTTGTTGCAAACGTCTAAGACACTTTAACCACCTCTTCATTTGCTCACAACTTTGTGCTTTCACAAAGTTATAAAAAAGTTAAACACCATCAACGATTTTTACTAATATGTAATTGATTTATCTGTAGAGATAGTATTGCTTTTTCAGCCATTGTCGATCAAAACAGTACGAAACTTTTGAATTACCGCCATTTTAACATGGCTGCTCCGCTTGCGCTCATCACATGATAAAAAGGTATATGCATGGTCAACTAAAGTTTCGAGTTATTTTTATATTACATTGTCATAATGCATTAATTTAATTTTATTTCGTTTTATTTCTTCTATAAACATTGTTTTTAAAAAAATTAAAAGAATAAAGTGGACATTCCATGACTGGAGAAGGGAAAGTCCTATTTATGGATACCACTTGATTCAGGTAACATTTGTAAAGAAACCGAGTTGGATATTATTAAGATAGGAGTTATACTTAGGTATTAGGCTGTATCTTCTGTCACACTAAACACAAAGAGAGATTACCATTAAAAAGTGCTTACAATTTTATTCACAGTTATGTTTTCAAAGAATTATTTCATATATATTTTTTTTAATATAAAGTAGGTAAATAATTAATACTGAAACACTTAAATGATATAGTAAAAAATTACTGTAAGAATTGTATGAAACAAATTAAATTTTAAACGTGTCTTGCATTAATAATTGTAATATAATCTTTTAGTGATCACTCGTATTACCAGTTCTTCATTAACTTTAAGCTATGTATATGTCGGCGGCGCCGATGTTTAACTAATATTCTGTTTATAGTTTTAAGAAGTTTAATTTATTGGTAGTCAATATTTCAATAAGATAAGTTGTAAGCTTCTACTTGATTTTTATAAGTGAGTACTTAGCAAAATGATACACACTTGCCTTTCATAGTGAGAGAAAAGGGACAGAACGGAGCCAGCAGGATGTTGATAGAAAATAAGGAATGGGAACAGATTAGAGAAGTGTGATCGATCGGGCGGTGGAACGCTGGCTCCGGATCGCTAGTATCATTTCTTTAATTGATTAATAATTTGATATCGTATTATTATCCGTATTTCTTTAATAATTATTTGTGCAACGTCGTTTAAAGTGTTGTCAACATTGTTTATTGTTCTATATTGCATTAACAAGTTTCGCAAGTGTTAAATGTAGTGTTTTGTCACAGCAATGTCTGACGGTGGCGCCCTATATATCCGAAATTCGACATATATTACATTTTGCTCTTTCAACTGATACACGAAAGTTAAAAAGATTTTGCGTTTCTAGTGAAGAAGAAAGAATGATAATCCGAAATACTTTTTTCATTATACCTCTCTAAAAAACACTATCTTTACATGCCTATTTAGCGCATCGAAAATGGTCTTTTTCCGTGCGATTGATTTTGGTGTAAAAATGTCATATTCTCGCACGAAAAATCGTTGAAGAATGAGGCTCATTTTTAAACGACAGTTAGTAACTAAGTGTTAACAACTGACATATTTTGCGAAAAAAATCCTCAACTAACAACAACCACAAGAAATTAAAAAGAAAACGGTAAATAAAGCCCAAATTCTAGAAAATAGTATTAAACACACGTTACAGAAGGCTATTCTTGCACTCATTCATTCATCCACTGCTCCCTTGTCGTTCATATCCAAATTTCAAATTCGTGCGGGAATATGTAGCCTTCTTCAACTTGTATTTTAATATACTATTACAAAATAATTTCGGAGCGGGTGAATGTGTTAATGATGTCAAATACCGTATAGATGAAATAGTCACCTGTGGCGTTCAGGGCGGAGTGTTACTTGTGAACGTTTTACAAAAATGAAGAAAGTTAAATTATTTTATATAGAAGTGCGAACATAAAATCAGTTACATTTACAGTGGGAGAACCGTCAGTCAGAACAAGAATGCGTAATTGCGTTCATCAGAGTAATATCCGGATGCTTCTACCTATATCCGAATCCAGTATTCGAAAGCTATATCCTGGTATTTTTCAAAATTCGTATGTTCATAATCAAAACTCTTCGTTTTCATCTTTCTAATGCAAGGGTGTTAAGGAACGTGCTAATGAAACATCCTGTACCTATACATATAATAGGAGTGCAAGAGTGTAATTTAATTGTCTGAATATCAAAGTAATCATAATTACATTTGTAAAAGACGGTACAAATACATTCTTATGATGGAGTCATAACTTCACAATAACTTGAATAGGAACAGTTGTACATAATGCTCGTTTTAAATCAGTTATTGAAATGTGTTCAAGAAATGATTGACTTGACGATACAGATTGGAATTACTTAATACGTTCAGTAACCGTTATATTATTATTAGAAACAATTTTTGCTATCTTCGATATAATTGTAAATAAAATCATCTCCATCACTTCTTGCTATTAATTTAAATAGTGAACAGTATAAAGGGGTTAGTTAATTTCTTTCTTTTTAATCTATTTTTGATGTGATGCAGAACCCATTAGCCAAACATGAGCATTGCATTTAATTAATAAAGGTAATACGATTTAATTAAATTAAAACTTTTTTTAAAAACATGGAGTTCATATTGAAAAAAGTCATAGATGATCATATACCTGAATAATCCATCGCAATACTTTTCTAATGATGTGCCACATGTGGTATATTCCCTATTTAAAATTAAGGGGTTGGAAGAGTGGAAAGGAAAGGGTTGACACATGACAGTTGTTTGTATTGTAAAAATAAAAATCGATTTGTTTCACCATTTTCTTAAAATCCAATGAATACTGCCAAATAACAGGGTGGGCTCCTTTCATTGGCCCACACCGTATTTTAATTTAAATTTTAGGCCTCTTCTATCGTTTCGCAAATTGACAAAAGTCTTACCGTTACCTCTTATTTCTCACGTTTCGTTATAAATTAATAAAAAAAAGTTTTATTTACTTATTTCCACTAACACACAAACCTCCAACCAAACCGTAATTTAGTTCCAGTGTGATATAATAACAGTAACACAGTCACCGAAGCATTCTTGTTCAAATTGAATTAAATCATAGTGACAGAACTGTTTCGAATATAGAAATTAGTCTTGCGAAGACCGGAACCGAGAAATAATAATCCATAACTGTCGATATCGTCTGAAATCTGAAGCATTAAATTTGAAAAATATTTACCAGCTTGTTTTAATTTTGGTTACAATAGTTTTATCTAAAAATAGAGCGTATAGATCTTTTGATGAATCATTAATAAGTAATTACAAATATTACGGAAATAATTTTTATAATTTCAAATTATATGTACGCGGATTGTATGACAACTACGTAAACTTGACGCCACTTTAGGCTTCCGTAATAACTATTATTTCGAATTTTCAATATAAGTAACTATTAGCAAATAAAAAATATATGAGATATGAGTTGTTTGATTTAAAAATATTATTGCTACATTTTGCGGTAATAGCCAACGAATTACTGTCAATTGGTGACGTACTTATGTTCATCTTATTGTAATCGGACCCTACCTACGTTCGAGGCAATTAATTCCTCCTTTGGTATATTTTCCCAGTGTAATTTAAAAAGGATTTGTCTTTCCCAGAAACGCATTAATTTTCTGTCGCCCCAAGATCATCAAATGGATGAGAAAACACCTAATTTCTATTGTGACATCAGGGTCGGCCCTACACATTTTGGCGCTCCGGGCAAAACCTTAATTTCGCCTCCCCCCCCCGTTTTTTAAAGTAAATCTCGTGCGACCATATCAGAGAGTCAAGAAAACATTGAAAAAAAAATAAAAAAAAATAAAAAAAAACGTTTTATTAAAAACTCAATCATCAGATAACAAGATAAGCAATTTAGCACTTAAGGCAAAATAACAAAAATTAAAATGTAGTAATGCTAACTAAACTAATATCCCATATTAAAAATAAATTCTAACTAACCAAAGTAATTAAAATGCCCTTTTTCTAACTTTTCTTTCGGCAAACTCACGAACCAGTGATTTGAAGTCTAATTTGTCACTAATTTGGTGTTCTATAGCTATCTATCATTGTCAATCCATTGAGACGATTTTGCGTCTGCATCATTCTGAGATAATTTTTTATTATTTTTAGTTTTGAAAAGCTTTTTTTCCCCTGAAGCCACAGTGACTGGCAATGTAAGTAGGATTCTTAATGCCATGCTGAGGTTTGGTGCGAATTTAGTGTAGCAATAAACTTGAGAACTTCAACAGGGGTGTCCTTTTTGTTAATAATGACGAAACAATGCTTATTTCATCGGCTAGTTCCAGGGCCTTAAGATCGCTTGAATTTCCATCAGTTAAAACTATTTCCAAATCTTTACAATGAGCCAGTAGCTTATTTCTGGGCATGTCTTTTAGACCAAAAATATTATACAAAAAGCTAAAATAATTACTGTGAGTATTTAGCAAATTATATCTGGATTCCAAGGCATTTATTGTTTGATCTATAGTGTGAAAAAAAAATCTATTTTATATTTTTGTTTGAGTTTTTGAACAGGTTCATCTGGGCCCTCATACAAAAACGTTCTTGTTTTGCTTCTGACACGATGACATGGTGTGTTGCTTTCGAAATTAGCTTTCACATCAATCTCTGAAGCAAGCTCGGTTGCTTCTAAAATGATGCTTTCAAAAGCTTCATCTAATATCAGGTTTTCAAAGAAGAGTTTGCAGTTGCTAAGCATATCATATTAAAATTTACAGTTTGCAAAAGTTTGCTGATGGGGTTAATATGACTCAAAATTTTGTACCAGATCACAATAGATAGAGTATATAAATTTGAACTGCTTCAAATTATTTAATAATTTGCTAGCCTCGTCTCTGATCATATTATCGATTTCTGAATCTTCATATATGCTGTACAAAGCATCGCGAATTGGACCAATTTGAAACCGCAGAACTTTTAATGAGTCGACTCGACTTTCCCATCGTGTATCAATCAATGATTTTAGGGTGTAAGTATCAATATATTTCAGTAATATTGCTCAACGAAAAGAAGAGGAAGAAAAAAATGTATATAACTTTTGAACAATATTGAAGAAGTTGGCTGCCTCAAACGAGGATTTTGCCATATCGTTTACAACCAAATTTAGCGAATGGCTGCTGCGTGGAGTGTAAAATGCTCTGGGGTTTATATTTCTGATTCTTGTTTGTACTCCCGATTTTTCTCCTCTCATATGGAACCATTGTCATACTCTTGACCGCGCATGTTTTCTACTTTAAGCCTATTTTTCTTCTAGTAAAACCTCCGACAATTCCTTAGCTATTGATCTCTCAATGGGTAGAAAACCCAAAAAATGTTCGTTGATATTAACTTGAAATTCAGACTCTGATTCCTGTATGGAGACAAATCTTACCACAAATGTCATCTGTTCTACTTTACTTGCATCGGGAGTATGGTCAAGAATCACGGAATAATACTTGGCCTTTTGAACTTGCTCAATGATGTGGTGCTTTATGTTGTCATGCAATAATTCAGTTATTTCATTTTGTATAGTTTTCCCTAGATATATAGCTTTGATTTCTTCTTTATTAAGGACTCTGCGAACGTATTCCTCCATTTTTGGATTAAACTCTATTGTGTTCATACAGTTTATCGCTTGTTCCTCGAAAAGCTAGAGAGCTCTCACCTAGCATTTTAACGATTGATATAATGCGTAAAAGAAATTCAGACAAGTAATTTATCTCAGAATCAATGAGTCTCTGAGAAATTGCATCAATTGTTACACCTATTTTCAATCTTTGCTTCAATTCAAGCCATGATTTCAAACAATCTATATGAGTTTTAGCATTTTCATGATGTGCTAAAGAGTCCCCTAAATGCTTCCAGTCTTTAAATCCCCGATTGCCAAGACGCTCAAGCTAGATGGTGCAGCAAAAAGTCGACATGGAAAACAGTACAAAGCGTTTTGAAATACGGAATATACCATCCATTCTTAAAACCTTTTCTCCATTTCTAAGCCTTTTCTTGTAATGTTTTGGTGATAATCTTCTATGCTGATCATCAAAAAGAAAATCAAAATTATACAAAGGTGAAGCTGGAACACATTTAACTAAAAAACTCTATCTGCTGCACGCATGATTTCCGGCCATAATCCTGGGTCAGAAGAGATACTTTGGACGGTAGCCTTTTCTAAATGTTTCTCTGAGGTCTGCACAACTTGCCAATTTTGATTTTTGGAACTGCACGGAACTGCATCACTACTCGCCAAACTCATTTGAGATGACTTACCCAGCTCAGTAATGCTGACGGTTGCGTCCAAAGGGGGGTCCATATCGGGAAAGTCAGTATCTAGGTGCTGGGCATTGTTCAAATGTTGTTCGGTTGTGGGAGCGTTGAAACTACCTTCTTTCAAGAAGTTCTGCAGCGCATCTGACTGTTTTTGTAGCTGTGTTTGCTTGTTCAATCTCCGCTTTTTAAGTTCGCTCCCAGAGGATTTTCTCTTAGCATCGGACATTTTGGTTTCTGGAACAAATTAATTAAAATAAAAGATAATACTGATATTAAAAAAAGTCATGATTTGATTTAAATTATAATTTCTGAAATCCCCCTTGTGCGCCACTGGCTTAAAAAATAAAATAAATTTTATTCAACTGCAGGTTCAACCAACTTTCATTTGATACTACACAAGCCATTTTTTGATGAAAACTCTAATTTTTGAAATCCCCCTTGTGCACCACTGACTTAAAAAAATAAAATACATTTTATTCAACTCCAGACTCAATAACCTTTCATTTGATACCATACAAGCCATGTTTTGGGCTTATGTCTGATGGATTTTTTTAGTTTTTAAAAATTAAAACAAAAATTAAAACATTTACTTTCACAGAAGCCAAACGCACTGGACAATTTGCACAAGTACTTTTTTAAAGCTTTTTTGCACTAACAATTTAAACAATCTATTTTATTTCGCACCAGCCGAAGTCTAGTGGCAGATAATGCATTGTTTTAAGTCTACTTCCTTTTTATATGCATTTAAAAAGGGCTGTTAGATCTTGTTTCCCTTGGTTTCAAAATTGTTGTTTCCTGTACAGTCGTGTTGCCACGGGCCGAAAAACTTGTCAATTCTTGAAAGGCGGTGATTAAATGGTTTTATCATGTTGAATTGAATTCAACTAGGTTTTGCTTTAATGTTTAAATATTATATATATTATATGAATTATGTGGCTTAGAAATAAAAATGATAAATTCCGCCTGCCGCCTCTTAATCTTGTCAACTATCAGTCAAATATTGCAACGCGTTTTTGAGAAAATTCCCGTGAATCGATTTCAATGAAATTTGGTATACTTACAAAGGTCCGATGACAATGTAATATTATGAGAAATAATTTATTGATATGATATCAGAATGATAAAAAAATATTCTTTACTTTTTAGTGTATTTTATAAAAGCCTGTAACTTAATTTTTTTTATCAGTTTATTTTCATTTTCAATGATTTTGGCGTCCCTAGATCATTGCGCTCCGGGCGGCCGCCCGGATCGCCCTACCCTGGGACCGGCCCTGCTATCTCTGGAGAAATAATTTTTTTTATTGTAGTGCAATGTTTTTTTTTCTTACACTTATTTTTTTTTCAGATGGCGCAGTTTATTACTACTGATACGATTACTATTCTGTTTTGTGCCAAATGTAAGTAAACAAACTAGAATTTAAAATAAAATACAGTAAACAGTTATTAAAGATAATCCAGAAGAAGAAATGTCAAGAATATCTCGTTTATGTCGCTCCCTGGGAAATTGATTATGACCCCAAGGAATCAGTATCGACTACTTTGAGAATCCCTGGTCTAGACTCTAGACCAGTTAATTGAAAAATGATAATACTTTTGTATCCTTATTAGACTTGGTAATCTACACATATTTATACGTTTATCAAGTACTTATTTATGCAACAAGTGTGTAAAGTAACGAATGTGAATATTGTCGCACGAGCTGTAGCTAAAAAAGGGACTTTACACACGAATTGCATATAATATTTTTCTACTACCGGAAGTTTTATCAAAAAATGAAGGTTTTATATACATTTTCTTCACGCACTAATGCGTAAAGTATATTTCTTTACGCACTAGTGTGTACAGAAAGTTTAATTTTTCGTTCTAATTATAACACTTTGGTTTGTAATAAATAGTATATTACACACCGAGGTGGGAAGAGTTTCATTCCTGTCGTGAGATTAGTTAGATCTCGAGACAGGAATGAAACTTCCTACCGAGGTTTGTATACTATTTTATTTACAACCATCATATTTCGATCAAAATTAATTAATCTCTGTTTCGTTCTGAACATACCTAAAATATTACATTTAACGACAAATTACCAAGCGCGCGGTTTTCTCAGAATAATCAAGTAGGTAAATATATTGTTACTGTGATTACGGGGTAAACAACTGTCACCAATATAAATAAATGTCAGATAAAGCCGGATATTAAATTAGCGAATAATAAATATCAATAAGTAGTTTGTTATATTTTAGATCATTGTTGTTTTTTATTGTTTACCATTAAATAGGTATTATAAAATTTGTCAAACACTGTGTTATTTTTTTTTAAATATAAAAAATATTCATATAGAATAGATCAAATGAGGGCGGGAAGTGAGAGCGGGAAGTAGAGGTGTGTAATGTGACACTTCCCAACCTTCAATGACGTTAGTAATGACAACATTACATATATGGTTGTATATAAATATAATTAAATTAATTTAATATACATATTTTCACCAAATTAATGTCAATACTAAAATTTGTTGCGCTGTAGTCACAATACACTCAAATTTGACAATTTTATTTACGCATTCAGTACGTAAATAAAAATTCTTTACGCGCTAGTGCGTGAAGTAAAGTTTTACGAACTCTGTAGCGTGCAAGAACGGTAGTAGAAAAAATATTTTTTTCCACAATTTTATAATTTTTAATTTTTCAGATCTGTTACTGCGAGTCCTTTGTAGAAGACTCGACGTCATCAGTAGAATATAGTGTAAGCAGTAGTAGTAGTACTAACATAGGAATACAAGCAGCCATTACGGCGGAAAAAGAAACATCTTCGTCAATTGAAAGTACAAATCACACAAGAGAGGCACTTGCACACGAGGCAAATTCTCCAGAGCCGGTAAGTACTTGTTTTTCGTTCTTATATTTTACGCAAATAGCACTGAAATAGTACTTGAAATAGTACTGAAAAAGTACTGAAAGAGTATTGAAATAGTAAGTACTAAAATAGTAGGTACTGAAATATTAGGTACTGAAATAGTAGGTACTGAAATAGAAGTACTAAAATAGTAGGCACTAAAATAGTAGGTACTGATATAGTAGCCCAGACAACACACCAAATATCAGAGATATCCACAAAATATCTTTTGTGGATATCAAAAATATTCCGTGAATCTAATATGGATATCCAAATGTCCGTCTATATCCAGAATATAGAAGATATCCTATGGATTATCCAGCAAAATATCTAATGGGTATCTTCCAGACAATACGAGAAATCCCAGAGATATCCACAGAATATATTTTGTGGATATCCAATATGGATATCCAACCAAATGTCCGTCTATATCCCAGGATACAGAAGAATTCGGATATTCAGCAAAATATTTTATGGGTATTTTTAGTAGAGGTTCATAAAAGTAACCAATGTTTATTGAATAACGCCGAAAGCAAATAGCAGAGAAAAAATATTTTCAACAAACTCTGCCTTCGATTTTGCCCACTAAGGAGAAAGTCATCCTTATTAGGACTCTTCAGCAATAAATGGAAATTCTCGACTCCAGTCTCTAATGGAGTCTGATTGGAAAACAAATTTCGATCGAACTCGATTACGGCGGGTTAAGCATGAGTAGATGCGAAAGTGGTATCGCCATCTATACTTAGTAAACAAAATCAAAAATTACATCTAGTGAATATCCACGATGGTTTGCGTTCGCGCCTAGACTTTGATTATTTAGTGGATGTCCATGGGATATTGAATACACCTTAAAAAAATTAATTTTAAATATCTGAACGGTACTATTAGCCACAATGGCGAGCACAATGGCGTAATTTTTTAATAATTTGCTATATAATTACTATTATTTATGGACATTTGCATGTCTATAAATTACATATCATGGATATAAAATAGATATCCACCATGGACTGGACATTCAGTGGATATTGGGATGTTCAGTAGATATCCAAAGGATTTGGTGTGCTGTCTGGGTAGGTATTGAAATAGTAGGTACTGAAATAGTAGGTACTGAAATAGTAAGTACTGAAATAGTAGGTACTGAAATAGTAGGTACTGAAATAGTAGGTACTAAAATAGTAGGTACTAAAATAGTAGGTACTAAAATAGTAGGTACTGAAATAGTAGGTACTGAAATAGTGGGTACTGAAATAGTAGGTACTAAAATAGTAGGTACTAAAATAGTAGGTACTGAAATAGTAGGTACTGAAATAGTAGGTACTGAAATAGTGGGTACTGAAATAGTAGGTACTGAAATAGTAGGTACTGAAATAGTAGGTACTGAAATAGTAGGTACTGAAATAGCAGGTACTGAAATAGTAGGTACTGAAATAGTAGGTACTGAAATAGTAGGTACTGAAATAGTAGGTACTGAAATAGTAAGTACTAAAATGGTAGGCACTGAAATAGTAAGTATTGAAATAGTAGATACTAAAAGAGTAGGTACTGAAATAGTAGGTACTGAATTAGCAGGTACTGAAATAGTAGGTACTGAAATAGTAGGTACTGAAATAGTAAGTACTAAAATAGTAGGTACTAAAAGAGTAGGTACTGAAATAGTAGGTACTGAAATAGCAGGTACTGAAATAGTAGGTACTGAAATAGTAGGTACTGAAATAGTAGGTACTGAAATAGTAGGTACTGAAATAGTAGGTACTAAAACAGTAGGTACTGAAATAGTAAGTACTAAAATAGTAGGTACTAAAAGAGTAGGTACTGAAATAGTAGGTACTGAAATAGTAGGTACTGAAATAGCAGGTACTGAAATAGTAGGTACTAAAAGAGTAGGTACTAAAAGAGTAGGTACTGAAATAGTAGGTACTGAAATAGTAGGTACTGAAATAGCAGGTACTGAAATAGTAGGTACTGAAATAGTAGGTACTGAAATAGTAGGTACTGAAATAGTAAGTACTAAAATAGTAGGCACTGAAATAGTACTGAAATAGTACTGAAATTGTACTGAAATAGTACTGAAATAGTACCGAAATAGTACTGAAATAGTACTGAAATAATACTGAAATAGTATTGAAATAGTTTTGAAATAGTGATTTGTACTTTTAGTAAAAAATTACATACCTATTATTGGTCAAAAGTTTAATCATTGCTAGTAAAACAACTAAAAACAGCAGTAAATATAACCTACCATTTTTCTAGGTGGTCTTTATTGGTGAAGCAAACGACTATGTTCCAGTGCCATCTTTGCGTAAAAGAAATCATGATATAGCTGAAGAAGATATCGATTGGCAACATCCTTACGAAACTTGGGATAGAGAGTACAGAAGATTTAGGTTTAACAACACCAGAGTTCAACGTAAGTATTTATAATCTTCATCTTTCATATAATTTGTATATTTAATTTATTGAATATTTTTTACTTGACTATCTCTATATCTCTATATCTCTATATCGATTATTATAAGAATAATATTTAGGTATGGTTGAATGTTATTTGATCATAGAAATTGTTTAATAAAAGGAAAAATGCATTATTATAGAGATGAGAAATGAGGATAAAAATCTCTGCTTCTATCCCATCGACCACTATCTGTTACTTCAGTGGAGAGAAAGGAACGCATATTATTAGGGCCGGCGCTAGCAGTTTCGCCACCCCGGACAAAAAAGTAAAATCCGCCCCTGTGTTATAAAATATAAAAGAGATAACCTAAACCAGGGATTATTAAACTGTTTTGGACAAGAGACTCCTTTTTCAAAAATGAACTGATACCTCAGAATTACATAAAATTACTTGAGTAGCTAATTATTAAAAAAAAAAATATCGCAAAGATAAACAATATGACTTTCTACCAATTTAGCTAAATCTGTTTTGTCAAAATGTTTGTAACCACACTAAAGCCTTTTATAAAATTATCATGTATGCGAAACTTAAGTAATTATGTTAAAATATTTATGAGTGAATTACCAAATATCTAACAACAAAATAAAATGTTTTATATCGTAGTTACGGTAACAATAATTTTATCTTTCTGAAATTTTTCTAAATACTGGTAGATTTAATGTCACTTTAATATCCGTTATTTCTACAGTTAAATTCTTTTACGCTTTACGGACTGTCAACTAAGGATCAAAGACAAAGTTATTAAAATGCATTTAAATAGATCTCGTTCTATATTATAAGCAGAGTATTTGCGATTATCTTAAAGAATAATTTAAAACAGGTGCACTTTGAAATTGCCAATCAAGAATAAAATATTTTAAAAGTGATTAGAACAGTGTTAGATACTTGCAGACCATGAAAAAAATATATAAAAAATAACGTTAATATAAACAGGTATCGTCAGTAGAGAGGAAAAATATTTATCAGTTTTGACACCTTTAGAATGGATTAGATTAGGTAGCAGTAAAATTACCAAGTATAGTCTATACAAAGTCAATTCGAACAGCTAAATAAAAGTCGTTTTTTTTACCATTAATCTGAGCTAAACATCGACTAAGCTTAGTTGTGGTCTTTTTGTGATTGTAAGCAGTTGTAAGTCAGAAATGTTCTTCCCCCCTTACCGATGCTAAGGTACACGGATCTTGACGTCAACCATAAACCATAACAGAAAGTGAGTGTTCTGGGCATCATACGAACAAACATATCCTATAAATTCATTATTTTAGAGAGATTAAAAGACTATGATAACAAGGGATAAGATCGTAGTGTTGAATGTTGAAGAAATTATATAATTTGATAAAAATGTCGATTGTTTTTAAACGGATGACATGGGACACGTCACCTGTAAACCAAAATTTGCGTTGTTTTTACAGAAACTAACTTTTAGTTAGTCACGTATGTCTGTAAAAAGAAAACGACTAATAGACTCATGTACCAGGTCTGATAAATTTACTAGTTAATATCATTACAACCTCCCATATAAAATTGATGATTAGACTTTGTTAGCGCGCCACTGTGCATATATGGCACTAGATAATATAGACGTATTCCGTTTGACATGTCCAAGCAGTTATTCTTATTCGGGCGAAGAGTAACTACGTGCCTTGTCTTGATACGGTATAATATTTAAAATCTAAAATCAGAAAGTGGGATACAAAGAATCCATTATTTAAAATCGACGTCTAAAAATTTATTATACTGCTCGAGCCGTCGCGACTAAAAATTGTTTATAATATCATGAAGATAAAAGTTGACCGTCAAAGAAAAATGGCAGAGTTGTGTTTTTAAAGATGGGACTATTTGATTTCACGTTATAAGAAGATATTCAGCTAAGTATATTTTGTCAATAGCTAATGTATTTCAGCGTCTTTTATTTATTTTTATTATTTATTTATTTTTGTTTGATTTGATGCCGCTTTCAAACATGAATTAAGTCATTGTCATTTTTTTATATCGGTTGTCGATTAGGTAGTCTAAAAAATATTTTCGCTCAAACACTTACTTTTTTTTTGTGAACAGTGGTGTTTTTGTGCAGTTAAAAATATAGAGTTTGCTTTCCTTTTTTTTTTTGAAGTGAAGTTTACGTTAAAACGAAAACTGTGCGTATAATATTGAACAAAATGACTGATGAACATCATATTACTCAACCAGTTTCTGTCGAAAATACATTAACGACTTTGCTACGGGATTTCCTAAATCGTTCAGTGCCTCATGAAAGACTTAACTTGCCAAAGTTTGAGCCGCGGCGAGATGATCCTGAACAATGGGTTAACGAAATATCGGAGATGGCGTCTGAACTTGGATGGAGTGACAGCACTATTATGGCTCAAATAGGAGGTTGTTTTGAAGGGGAGGCAGGTGAATGGTTTAACGTTTGGAGTCCGATTGACCGCCGCTCATGGGCAAATTTAAAAATCGATTTATGTGAGAGCTTCGCAGGTACAGTTAATTTTGGAAAATTGATGTATGACGCAATTTCTTTTTCTTCTGAGGGCTGTCCAACGTTTGGTCAATATGCCCGTTTAAAACTTCAAAAAAAATTAATGCCCTAAAATTACCTTTCACTCAAAGTCAAATCGTTAGCATGATTTGCTTTACCATAAAGGATGTAAGTCTTCAAGCTCAGATGACACAAGTTGGTCATTCATCTGTGACTAATCTTATTTCTCATTTATGCCGAATTCAAATTAAACCATCAGTTAGCAATAAAATTAGTTCCTTTGTGCCTATAGTTTCAAATAATGCACCGAACAAAAGTTTAAATCAAGTAAAAAATTCTTCTTTAAAATGTTATAGCTGTGGTCTTTTAGGACATCCAAGATTTTTATGCCCCCAAAAAAGTACTCAAGGCAAAGGTCTTAAACGTGAAAGAGATGATTTTAAACCCAACACTAGTAATACTTGTGATTTTTGTCAAAAACCCGGACATGTAATTGATAATTGTTTTGCTAGAAAAAAAAGCAAAAAGGTAATCATTATAAGAAGATTAATTTGTGCTATTCTCCTACACCTATTTCGTCAGATTTAAATTTGTTTTCACTTAATATTGATGATCACGATTATGAAGTTTTAATCGACACTGGTGCTCAAGTGTCTTTATTGCGTCAATCTGCTGTTAAAAATATGTATTCTTTGCCAATTTACGAACATATGACTATTAAAGGCGTTGGTAACCGCACCTTTACGTCTAAGAGTGTAGTCAATGTTGAAATAAATCTTAAAAAAGAATTTAAATTTCCTCTTAAAATGCATATTGTTTCAAATGATTATATTCCTTGTGATGCAATAATTGGTTTGGATTTTATAAACATTCCTGGAATGTCTTTAAAATTTACTCAAAGTTCACCTATTTTGGAATATGTTCCTTCAAATCTCGTTGAAAAGCAATTGGAAGAGTTACTTCTAGAATTTAACGACATTTCTTCTTCTGGAAATAAGATACCCACTCCTATCACAACAGGGGAATTTAAAATTCGTCTCACATCTGATACAGAGATCAAATTTCGCCCTTATCGATTCTCAATGGTGGAAAGAGAGACTGTACGAAATCTTATCGACGATTTAATTAAAAACGAAATTATAAGGCCGTCTAATTCCCCTTACGCAAGCCCTGCCTTCCTTGTCAAGAAGAAAAATGGGGATTCTCGTTTGGTTTGTGATTTTCGTGCGCTCAATCGAATCACAGTAAAAGATCGGTATCCTCTTCCCCGAATTGATGATCAAATCGATCAGCTAAGTAATAAAAAATATTTCACTACTCTTGACATGGCCGCTGGGTTCCATCAAATTAAAGTACATCCTGATTCAGTAGAAAAACTTGCTTTTGTTACTCCAGATGGCCAATTTGAATATTTACGAATGCCCTTTGGTTTGGCTAATGCCCCCTCTATTTTCCAGCGAGCAATCAACACTGCTCTACAGGCGGAAATTCTAAAGGGTATTGCGTTGGTTTATATGGATGATATCCTTATTCCGTCAGAAACAAAGCAACAAGGTCTTGAACATTTACGGTTAGTTTTAACAACATTAAAGTCCCATGGTTTTTACATAAATATAAATAAATGCAAATTTCTTCAAGAACAAGTTGAATATTTGGGTCGTTTAATAGTAAACGGGATTGTTAAACCAAGTCCTTCTAAAACAGAGACCTTGAAATTGATGAAACATCCAAATAATGTCAGGGAGGTTCGTCAATTTTTGGGACTCGCTGGTTATTTCAGAAAATTCATACCACAATTTTCTGTTAAAACAAAAATACTATCAAATCTTTTAAAGAAAGATTCAACTTGGACTTGGACTAATGAACATTCAAAAGCTTTTGATGAAGTTGTTAAAATTCTTTCTGAAGAACCTGTGTTGGCAATTTTTAATCCAAATCTACCATTAGAACTCCATACTGATGCTAGTAGTCGTGGGTTTGGAGCTATTGTTTTTCAAAATCATGATGGTAAAAAAAAAGTAGTATCCTATTTCAGCAAAGCAGCCACAGATGTGGAATCTCGATATCATTCATACGAACTTGAAACTTTGGCGGTAGTAAATGCTTTAAAACATTTTAGACATTATTTTGTAGGTGTGCCTTTTACATTGGTCACTGATTGCAATGCTCTAAAAAAATTCGCAACATAAACGTAACCTTGTGCCAAGGGTAAGTCGTTGGTGGATTTACCTTCAGGATTTTGAATTTACTATTTTACATAAATCTGGAGACCAGATGGCTTATGTTGATTATTTGAGTCGAAACCCACCAATTCCAAGTCAAGATACTTTTAAAAGCGTTTGTATTACCAAAATTTCTGAAATACCATTTGTCGAAGAAATAGACTCAAGTAGTCAAAACTTAATGCCGTCTGGGTGGTTATTTATTCAACAAAGTACAGATAGCGAAACAACCGAATTAAAGCAAAAATTACAAAATGGTGAAATAGATAAAAATCAGTTTTGTATTATTGGAAGTACCCTGTGTCATTTGAGTAATATTAACTCCGAAAAAGTTACTCAATATTTTGTTCCCAAAAATGCCAGGTATTCGTTAATTAAGGAATATCACGATGGGCAAGCTCATGTTGGTCTGGATAAAACCATTTTAAGTATAGCTTCACATTTTTGGTTTCCTCGAATGCGTCAATTTGTAAAAAAATATATTGACTCATGCCTCACCTGCCTTACCCGAAAGCGCCAGCCTCGTCGAGTTTTCAACGAAATTCACTCCATTCCGAAGATAGATATCCCTTTTCATACCATTCATGTCGATCTTCTTGGACCTTTGCCGAAAACTGAAGAAGGGTTCACTCATGTGTTTATAGCAGTCGATGCATACTCAAAATATACATTTTTATATGCTGTTAAGAGCTTGAAAACTGAAGATTTGGCCGATTGCGTACAGGATATTGTGTTTTTGGTTGGCACTCCAGCTCGTATTATCACAGACAATGCTTCTTCTTTAAAAGCCATTCAAAATAATCTCGAATGGGACATCGAGTGGCATTTCATTACGCCCTATGTACACCAATCCAATGGGCAAGTGGAACGTTACATGCGATTTGTTTCTAACTTGCTAAGAGTTCAGGCCGACTGTACCGTTCAATGGAGTTCGATGGTATCTAGAATTCAACTGGTAATCAATTCAACAGTTCACAAGACAACTAAGAGGACACCACTTCAAATTCTCTTTGGTTGTGACAACAGGCTACCAGAGATAAGCCGGATCATTGAAAATGCCTCAGATGATAAATTACCGCTAGTCACAATGGAACGTGAAAAATGGAGACAGTTTGTTAATAGACGTCTCTCAGAAAACGCAACTGCTCAGGATAACTACGCTAAAAGGAACTCATCAACTTCCACAAAATCATATAATGTGGGAGATTTTGTTTTGATTTCAAGAGAAGCTTTAAAACCCAAAAAGTTGGAATCTGGTTGGGTAGGACCTTATAAAATAACAAAAAAATTACCAAATAGCAGATATGAACTTCGAAGAGTTGACGACGTTTCCGAGTCCATACGAATGACAGTAGCTGTTCCAAGTCAAATGCGGCTATGGACCAAAGAATGGTTCCCGAACGAATGCGCAGAGATATTAGAAAGTTATTTTGATATGGACGAAAATGTCAAGGTATGTTTATTACTGTATTAATTTGCCGTGTTAGCGATGGAAATTATTTAGTCCTGGAGTATCTGGACCTTCATGTTGCATCTTGGTTTTCTGGCCGGCAACGATTATGCCTTGGGGTGCTTGGACCATTTTGGTTTTCTGGCCGGCAACGATTATGCCTTGGGGTGCCTGGACCATCTTGGTTTTCTGGCCGGCAACGATTATGCCTTGGGGTGCTTGGACCTTGATGTTAACATTTTGGTTTTCTGATCGACTATCTAGTTTCAGATGTTCATAGTAATTTGACCTTAATATACATTTTGGTTTTCTGGCCGGCAACGTTTATGCCTTGGAGTGCTTGGACCTTAATGATATATTATGGTTGTGTGTTGATTGCAAAGAAATATGACGGGTTATTTTAACCTTGGGGTACCTGGATCTTGATGTACATTTTGGTTTTCGGGCCGGCAACGTTTCTGCCTTGGAGTGCTTGGACCTTAATGTCACATTATGATTTGCTGGTCGGTTATTTTAACCTTGAAGTGTCATGAGGAATTTTATATTTCTACAAAGAAAACCTCTGTTGATAGGGATTTCTTTTGTTTCAGAACGATAATCGTCAGGATGAAGCCGAGTCGTCTTAATAAGTTATTATAGTTACGTTATTGTAAATGTTTTAGGAATAAAGCTAATATTATTCTTATAAATCGAGTTATAATTATTATTGGGCCGAGAGCGTCCCAATTTCAGGATGGCCGTGTTAGCGCGCCACTGTGCATATATGGCACTAGATAATATAGACGTATTCCGTTTGACATGTCCAAGCAGTTATTCTTATTCGGGCGAAGAGTAACTACGTGCCTTGTCTTGATACGGTATAATATTTAAAATCTAAAAGACTTCTTATCTCTCACTACTGTATCTCGGCAGTATCTAGTCGAACAAATTATAGGTATTTTCCTTTGCATCGAAATTGTAGCACTGATCTACACCACTTCTGAAAATATCGTTCCATTTATACAAATTGTATAGCTTTAATTTCATGTATCACCAAGTACGGGTTGTCATTTAATTTTTTTAATATGGGTTAGAGGACGTTGAAGGGCTAAAACTTACAAATAGGCGAATAACACTCTAAACTTCCTCCTTGATATAAATTTTGACATGTACAGTAAATTCCTAAGTTATTTCGACTAGCTGGGTTTAAAATAAAAGTATTTTTAGAAATATATTTTAATTAATTGATTTTACCTAACATATATATCACCCTGTACACTCAAAGATCTGTTGAAATTTTACCGTTATTCGGTAACAAATGAAATTATGATTCTGATAATCACCAAATGACAGAAAATAATGTTTCTTTGAAATTCAAGATGATAATATCTAATAAGAGTAATAGTAATTAGTAAAAATTATGGGTGAATTTATCGGAATACGTAATAGGAACGCACTTTTTGGTCCTGACACCGAAAGTGTTTCCTGTCATATTATGAAATAAGGTGTTAGTTCCAGTCTGTTGGACTGGAAAGCGATTGGTCCGTTCTTTTGCATATACAGATTATCAGATAAAAAAATCTTGTCCTACTTTGTCTAAAGCCCAAATAAGTTCGTTACTAATACGGTATACTTCAGATTATTTATACAATGTTAATTTATTTCAACATACGTTTTAATATAATAATTCTAAATATTTTTGGTTCTGTTTCTATTTAAAATATCCAAAAAGTTTTATTCAAAAAAAAATTATTCTTGCAAAATATTTTATCAAAAACCAAACTGTTTCTTATATGTATAAAATTTTTTGGAATACACTGTATAATAGATTGCATTAACAACAGTAAATGAATATACTTTTTTGTTAAAGACATTCTCGTATAGCACGTCGCAATTCATTACACAGTATGTTCCAAAAAAAAATTATACACAAGACAATATTTTATCAAGAAAAGTCGGTAACTAATTGTTTTTTTTTTTAACTTAAAACTTTTTCTCATATACTTTTTTTGAACACGCTGTATAATAGATTGCGATGTGCTTTTCGAGAACGCCCCTAACAATAATATCTGAATAAACTTGTTGTCAATTCTCTTTCAATGTACACGCCATTATGTTAAAGTTCTTGTTTGCTGCCTTTCTGGCACCACATAATGTTAGAGATGCTTCAATAGAAGAGGTGCTGGCTTTTGTAAGACACATCCTGTTTATTTTAACTCTCAATCAGTGGCATAGAAAATTGATTGTAACTCTAAATTACGTTAAGCGCTAAACTGACTGTACAAAATTTTTTTAAATTTTACAGATATTGAAGCTGAATGCCAAGATGACTATATGAAAATTCGCGTTGGTTTCAACGGATCATTCGCTGGCTTAGTATATTCTGCTGGTAAGTTATTATTTTTTTAAATTTTACCTTTAACTCTTTCCTTCTTTCATAAACTCTTTTTTCTAATCTTAAAACAAGTAAATTTTGTAAATTTTCATTAATAGCTCGTAGAAAAAATAAACTGTAAACTTCGTCTTCATATACACTCTCGTTACACAAATTAACTACTACACTTGTAGAGATTGTATTTTTTTCCACTCTCACAATTTGTATCATATATAACTATTGTAAAATTTCGTTTGAATTCTTTTTTTTAGGATACGCCTATGACCCTGACTGTATGTATGTCAATGGTACTGGAAGAGATTATTATGAATTTTTTATACAACTAAATAGGTGCGGAACGTTAGGAAAAAATACTCATAATGATGAGAATCAGAAAACACCTACCGTAAGTTTTTAATTTTTTAAATTAATTTGAGAACTGTTGGATTTCCTAACGCGCAAACTGTCTAGGTAAAATTACCCTGTTATATCAGCTCGAAATAATAGGTATTTAGTTTTAAGTTAAGTATTTAAGTATTTAAGTATTTAAGTATTTAAGTATTTAAGTATTTAAGTATTTAAGTATTTAAGTATTTAATTATTTAAGTATTTAAGTATTTAAGTATTTAAGTATTTAAGTATTTAAGTATTTAAGTATTTAAGTATTTAATTATTTAAGTATTTAAGTATTTAAGTATTTAAGTATTTAAGTATTTAAGTATTTAAGTATTTAAGTATTTAAGTATTTAAGTATTTAAGTATTTAAGTATTTAAGTATTTAAGTATTTAAGTATTTAAGTATTTAAGTATTTAAGTATTTAAGTATTTAAGTATTTAAGTATTTAAGTATTTAAGTATTTAAGTATTTAAGTATTTAAGTATTTAAGTATTTAAGTATTTAAGTATTTAAGTATTTAAGTATTTAAGTATTTAAGTATTTAAGTATTTAAGTATTTAAGTATTTAAGTATTTAAGTATTTAAGTATTTAAGTATTTAAGTATTTAAGTATTTAAGTATTTAAGTATTTAAGTATTTAAGTATTTAAGTATTTAAGTATTTAAGTATTTAAGTATTTAAGTATTTAAGTATTTAAGTATTTAAGTATTTAAGTATTTAAGTATTTAAGTATTTAAGTATTTAAGTATTTAAGTATTTAAGTATTTAAGTATTTAAGTATTTAAGTATTTAAGTATTTAAGTATTTAAGTATTTAAGTATTTAAGTATTTAAGTATTTAAGTATTTAAGTATTTAAGTATTTAAGTATTTAAGTATTTAAGTATTTAAGTATTTAAGTATTTAAGTATTTAAGTATTTAAGTATTTAAGTATTTAAGTATTTAAGTATTTAAGTATTTAAGTATTTAAGTATTTAAGTATTTAAGTATTTAAGTATTTAAGTATTTAAGTATTTAAGTATTTAAGTATTTAAGTATTTAAGTATTTAAGTATTTAAGTATTTAAGTATTTAAGTATTTAAGTATTTAAGTATTTAAGTATTTAAGTATTTAAGTATTTAAGTATTTAAGTATTTAAGTATTTAAGTATTTAAGTATTTAAGTATTTAAGTATTTAAGTATTTAAGTATTTAAGTATTTAAGTATTTAAGTATTTAAGTATTTAAGTATTTAAGTATTTAAGTATTTAAGTATTTAAGTATTTAAGTATTTAAGTATTTAAGTATTTAAGTATTTAAGTATTTAAGTATTTAAGTATTTAAGTATTTAAGTATTTAAGTATTTAAGTATTTAAGTATTTAAGTATTTAAGTATTTAAGTATTTAAGTATTTAAGTATTTAAGTATTTAAGTATTTAAGTATTTAAGTATTTAAGTATTTAAGTATTTAAGTATTTAAGTATTTAAGTATTTAAGTATTTAAGTATTTAAGTATTTAAGTATTTAAGTATTTAAGTATTTAAGTATTTAAGTATTTAAGTATTTAAGTATTTAAGTATTTAAGTATTTAAGTATTTAAGTATTTAAGTATTTAAGTATTTAAGTATTTATTTAAATAATTTATTTTGTTTTTAAATATTATTATTTTTGCTAGAAGAATTTTATGTGGAATACCATCACCGTTCAATATAATCCTTTAATCGAAGAAGAATTTGACGAACATTTTAAGGTAACTTGCGAATATGGATACGATTTTTGGAAAACCGTGACTTTTCCGTTTTTAGATGTGGAGTAAGTAAAATCTTTTTTTATAAAAGTAGAATAATTATTTCGTGTTTTAACAAGAAGTTAAAATTGAAAGAGAATATTAAATAGATATAAAACAAAAAGAGATACAGTTTATTTACTAAATACCATTCATTTTCTATAACATATGTTCAATTTATATATTTGCCATGAGAAAGGTGAATTGTATCCAGTTACAATTAGTGTTCGAATATGTTTGGATAAGATATTCAAATTGAGTATGTAGGATCTAGAGTTCACAATAAAATGTTCATACATGTGCTACTGTTTTACAAAAATAATTTTTTTCTACGCCCATGTCAGTAAACGTTGAAAATTACATTGTCAACATTCCTTGTAAATGGCATTTAACAATAACATGCACGTAATGAGATCTCATAACATACACGTGCGTTTTGATAAGGAAACCTAAATTTCTTAGCTTAATCAAATTGCAATCAAATTTTTATCAACGTATTTGGTCTATTTACATAAATTTAGTCAATTGAAAAACAAAAACTTTTAGCATTAGCGAGATACATTTTGGATTAATAAAGTGATGCCCCTAAATGTCGACAACACATTATACAATTTTTCAAAAATATATCTCGCATTTTCTTAGCATGCTATGGAAATAAACGCTTGTCATTTATATTGTCAATTTTTGTAACAAAATATTATTGTATTAGAACATTTTCTCAACTTTACCTACGAATATGTCTGTTAGTAGTGAAAGTGATGAATTTATGAGCACTTCACCGGAGATTTTAGAAAAAGCTCAAGCTGCCACACATTATTTGTTACCGCTAAAATCCAAAGAAAGGTACGAAATTACCTATCGAAAATTTATGGATTGGCGACACAAGCCTAACGTTAAATCCTTTTTGAGAATGTTTTAAGTGGGCGTAGAAAAAGTATAGCACGTTACACTAGTTGTAAGCCCATTACGCACTCGCGAAATTTACGCACTCGCCGCTGCGCGACTTCGTGCGTAAACTTTTTCACTTCGTGCGTAATAGGTTACTTACAACTCTTGTTACGTAATATACTATTACTATAAAACCATGTGCATTTGATAATTTTTTTTTTTATTTAAGAATGTTTCCTTAAATCAGTAATTGTTTATGAACATATAGCTATTTGGTTTAATTTTTTAGGGTGGCTACCGGAAATCCCGTCGTTTTTACATTAACGCCCCCAGAGTGTTATATGGAAATTCGTTATGGATATGGAACTACAGGCAACAGGGTAACTGGACCAGTCAGAGTGGGAGATCCACTTACACTTATGATCTACATGAGGAGCAAATATGGTAAAACATTTTGTACTTTTATTATTGACGTTTTAGAGAAAGTCAATAAATCTAATCATAAATTTTAAAAATTTGACCGAGCGAAAAGACAAATAATTTATTTAATATTAAAATCGTAATCACTTGGTAGATAGACATAAGGTGAGATGATGTTAGTCTTTTCTTTCATTAAAACTGCTCTCTCAGAGATGAAGAGATAATGATGTTGAATAAAAAACTACTATTATTATTTATTTATTTCGAATAATTTTTGAATATTTACATTAATCAACTGGTATTTTGTTTTAGACGGATTCGATATTGTAGTTAACGACTGTTATGCCCATAATGGTGCTACTAAGAAAATTCAACTAATAGACGAATTTGGGTAAATCATAAATTTCGTTTTTCTATTAAATATGATCTAAAAACGTTTATATAATAAATATTATTTATTTTTAGGTGCCCGGTAGACGACAAACTCATTTCAAGATTTAGGGGCTCTTGGTCAGATTCTGGAGTATATGAAACCCAAGTTTTTGCATATATGAAAACATTCCGATTCACTGGATCCCCAGCATTATATATCGAATGTGACGTAAGGATGTGTCATGGTAGATGTCCAGTAAGGAACATATTTTTCTTAATTATAATCACACTTAACAACTCTTATAACTTTTTAATAACAACTGTTTTTATTAGAGCCAAACGTGTCATTGGAGAAACATCAAAACGAAAAGGAAAAGATCTATAGCTGGTAATAATACTGAAACACTAAACATCACTACACCTGCCCCTGTTTCTTTATCAGAAAATGTCAACCTCTTCCAATCTCTCAGAGTTCTGCAAGAAGGTGAAGCTGATGATGACAGAAACAACATTTCAGTAACAAGTAAGTAAATCCATTTTAGAGTGTAGGTATCTAGCAGAGTCTTTATTTCCCAATAAGTAATTAATAATATGGTATTTAGAACCCTTCCATTCACAGTTAACTTATTTTTGTTTCGCAACAAAATACCCTGTATAATAATATTTTATGTTTTTTAAATGTAAAATCGTTTGCAGGTAATCAAATAGATCCTAACAGCATCTGCATGAAGACAGGATGGTTTTCAGCCCTTTTAGCCTTAGGAGGAGGAGGTATGTGCCTTCTCGGAGGAGCTCTTCTTGCTACTTGTACTAGAATGAGAAAGGTTGCCATAGACAAAGTTCTAGCTAGTACCCAGTTCAATGGCTACATGAATCACAGAGGAAGCATCAACTAGGCGTAAAAAATGTTTTAATGTGTGGAGTAATTAAATTTTTATAGAGTTGTGATTATTAAGATTATAACGAATTGGGACTAATATAGTTAAATCTCGTATTAGTTTGCGCATGTCGTGCGAAATATAAAGCTGAATATAAATTATTTTGAAGTAATTTTTGAGGTATTTGTTAAAAAAATTGATTCGGAAGTTATTTTATAAAACGCGAGCTGTCTTAATTATTCGTATTTGATACATCAAACAAAAATAAACTTCGATTAATAAATAAATAGGACACTGAATAGGTTTTCATTTAGGTTGAGTTAATATTGTTGAAATAGTAAACTTTATTTTATGAAAATTGTACAATCTTTTATTTGAGAAATATTATTCAGTAACTATCTTCCTGAAATTGTTTCTTATAAGCTTTAGTAATTTTTTTTACCTACACCCATGTATATTATAATACCGGTGGCCCACCCTGTAAATTTTTGTATCCGACCCGATAAACTTTCGTTATTTGAATTTAATGTAAAATGAAAAACGTGGACATATGTACATATTTTTACAAAAACTACCTACTTTTTAATATAAACCATGTTCTCTGATATATTTTACATCATCCTATCAAAAAACCAGTTTTCTTTCTCTAATAGTAACATTGGATAAACTAGTGTTAATATAGTTAAAAAATATTGTTCGGTTTTAAATTATCTAAGACGGACCTGTGCTTTTTCAAACGTTCGCGCCACCGTTTGTGTTTAGCCCCGAATCGGAGCTTATCGGAATACTTCGTGCTTCATTCCCACATTCATATCGATTTAGATTGATTTAAAAAACGTTCTTGTGAAAGTTTAAACTGTTTTTAAACAAAAATTGTTAAAAATGTGATCACTATATAGTTTGTAGTTAATACTTCCATTGTTCGTATTAGTTTAATTAGTCCTTTGATTTTATTTATCGTGGTTTCATACATACAAAGCATATAGGAACGTTTTTTATCTATAACGTAAATAAAATGGACGTCCATTTTTTGCATTGACCATTTGAAACTCTCAAGAAAGATATATCTTAAATAATTTAATTACACTTACATAACGTTGAAAAAATCCAAATTTTCATTGTCTAGTAGAAACTGGCTTGTAATAAGAAAGTTTCTGCTATATTCCATCACAATTATTTAAATCAAGCAGACAAATACACAACACTTTTTTGTTAATAACACGACTATCAACACAGGTTTATTAAATTAGCGGAAACGTAAAACGATTTTAAACCAAAATTACGAAGACTTCTTTCAAAAACACCTGTTCACGTACTTCGAATATTCCCGAACCTTTTTTTCTTCCAATTTCCCAAAATGATCTTATCTTATACCTCCCCTCGATTGGCATGGTGCAACAAGAGGGGAATTAGTTTTAGAGAGGGTAACTTTTAGAATTTCGGCCAATGAAAGCTCGCCGATTGAAATTCGGAACAATCGAGAAGAAAACAAATGAGCGCCGATTTGAATTTAGACACTTTGCTTTTCGGTGCTGGTATTTTGACAGTGACTACTGTGACTATGTATGGAATATATTAATGAAGAATATTTTACTTTATTGCGTTTTAATTCGTCCTATACGTTGTAATAATATACAGGGTGGTCTGTAACTGTAAATTATACCAAAATTACACTTTTTAAAAAATAAAAATCGAGAAGAATATAAACGCACGCCATTTGAATTTAGACGGTTTATTTTATGATGCTATTTTGACAGTGACTACTGTGACTAAGCACGTAATATTAATAAAGAAAGTTTTATTTTATTGCGTTTTGATTTATCACATACGTTGTAATAACCACAGGGTGGCCTATATAACTATAAATTATACCAAAATTACAAAGAATAGTGGGATGTAGAAAATATTTACTATACAGAACTCGAATTGATTGTCATTATATATCTACTCTTGTTGTTGCACAAACTAATAAGTGATTCACAAAAAAATGTTTCTAAAGTAAGCATTAGAAAAATTCACGCATGTCGGAGCTCACAAGTCTTCTTCTTTTTACTAAGTAATTCAGAGCTATGCATAGAGCTTAGAAACATTTTTTCACTGTATTATCTCTACTATTAATACCTAGTATTTTATTTGTGACTGAGAAATAAAACAAAAAATCCAATTAAATAAGGTATACACAGATTGTAAATTTAATATTTATTTCGCATCTTTTTTGCAAACATAGATTATAATAATTATTTATATAATTTATAATAATTTAATAGGTAGGTATTTGCATTTTGGTATTTGTACCATTTTTTTTTACTCATTATTTTAAGATAAATTTTATTCTGAAAGCTCACGTACATGGAGAATTCGATATATTTATACCATGCTGTGAATTTCAAAGCATATATACTATGCTAAACTTTTTATTTTAATATACAGGGTGGCCTACCGAAAACTTTCCATCCTGGTTTTTTTGTATTGATGCAGGTAAACAATGACTAATTTTCAGAGTGTTGCAAGAGATATTTAATTTTATGTGGTGCATTAAATTGGTAATCAAATTAGCTTTCAAATAAATTGTTGCACTGTACTATACGTAACAGTTTTATCAAGCTAAAGGGCACTAAAAACAAAATTATTATTGCCGAATTCTCCAGCAAATTACATTTTCAATGACGCGTCATTTTTTTGGTACCTACTTTCCGTATTCAAATTGTAAGGGTACTGAATTTAAAAAAAAAAAAATGAGTAATACGAAAAAACATAAATGGAAAGTTTTCGGTGGACCCTGTATTGATTTATTTATGAAACTTTCATGCTTTTATTTATAACTTAAATTTATTAATTTTGTAAATACCTATTTACAATATCAACGTGAATGAAATATAAAAGGATTCCAGGTCTCCAGAAACCTACAATAAAATTATTTTGAGTTCTAAATTATTATTTATGTTGTATTGACAAAAACTCTTTTTAAGTTATTTAAATCCAAAATGTGAGCAATACATTGGATGCTACCTATACAAATGTTTAATTCACATGATGGTAATTTTTTTACATGATTTTTGATTACTTCAAATGTTTGTAAAGGATACGTAAATTTAAAGCTTAGCTTTGTTTATTGGATGTTGTATGGAAAACAATTTATATTTTCTTGTGCTTACAAAGTAGATTCATGAAAATTGTATATACTAAATACTCTCATTCCCAACAAGCCATTTGTAGCGAAATCTTAATTTTTAGACTTTTTTATTTCCCTACATGAATTAGGGAAACATAATTGAATAATAAACGTTTTTATGTATGGTATTTATTTAATTAATTTTAATTGTAGTTTATATATTTTCAGTCAACTTCTCCTGTACGTTTGCTACAAAAACAATATATTTTTTAAGGTAAACAATATTGTACTTGATGCTTATGTAAGATATGAAAAATTGCATTTAATATTTTTGTACATAATAAAAATTAATAAAGTATTTATAAATAAATAGAAGCCTTTCATTTACACATATTATTAGAATCCTTATATTGATAGGTCATTTCACTTATGGACAGGCAGGTTTTATACATGCTCCTGAAGGATGCACAAGTGGAGCTACTATACGTTTGCTGTACAAGATTAAATACTGGACAGACTTTGAAAATTGCTGTACAATACAGCAAAAATGTAAAACATGTTGTTTATCTTTTGTTCACTTTTGGTGTCATCAGTGCCTTTTTTTAATGAAAAAATAGTGTAAATGTGGTAGGAAATAACTAACATAGGTATATACTTACATACTATTTTAATAATGTTTAAATACCCTACTGATCACAAATAATTAAAAAAAAATCATATATATTAAGAAGCATATAAAACCTGGATCTATAAAACATTTTTTTATACATCTGAAACAATATCATATAAAATAGTTTTTTATTAATAATACATTTTAAGCAGAATTATGTAAAACTTTATTAAAGGAGGCATAAGAGCTCTCAAGGTCAAAAAGCAACTGTCTTATTTGCGATTCGGATAATTCATCAGAAACTTGCATGGAGTTCAAAGTTGCCAACCATTCAGATACTTTTTGTTTACCTTCGAAATCTGATGGCAAAATACTCAACCTGTTCATAGTATCTACCAAATCTCTCATATCAGGATGCAATTGGTCCATGGAACTAATATCTAATCTTAATTTATCCATTAGTGTAATAAATAATGATACTATATCAGCTATGCACCTACTAGTATTACCTTTATCATCTTTTATGGTAATTGGCCTGTCTTCTATTATTCTTTCTAATGCAGCCGGGCAGTCAAGCTATGAAAACGATAGATTAACCAAATGATGATTTAATTAATTTTTACTTACCCTGTATTTCTTCACAAAAGCATCAACGGTGGGAAATTCATCACCTTTAACTTGTCGAAAAGCTGCTTTATACTGAACAAGCAATTTGCTGCAAGCTGCTGTATATTCTTTAGCCACAACACAATCTCGTATGTAAGCCTTTTCCAACTGTTGCAATGTGTTTATAACTGCATAAAGATCTGCTAAACTATCGTACCTAAAAAATATTATTTAAAAATTCTGATATCTATATAAATTAACTTTGTTTACTTTTCTCGTTCTCTGGCATTGTGATACAATTTAACTTCTTCGTAAAGTTCAGGGCGATTTTCTGAAACAGATAGTTATAAAATAAATTATCTGAAATATATTAAAATCATACCTTGATTAGCAGACATTATTATTATGTTTAAATTGATGAAAATTAATGATTATAATTATTTTAAAAATAGTGTTATGACGAATGACGACTTCTTTATCTAGAAATGACAAATGACAATTATTAGAGAGAAATGACAAATGACAATGAATAATGAAGGACCAATGATGTAAAAAGTTATATAGATGCATATGCAAATAAGACTACTACTGGACAGAACCATTCTGGCCCAAATGTTTAAAAAATATATAATTTCAGCATTTTTTTTTGGTTTTAAAACTACCATTGGGGTCTATTCTGTAACATTTCCTTTATATTTAACGGCCTTTAAAAATATTGGCGGCCTATAAAAATATGTTCGTATTCGTTAATTTACTTCTATCATTATTTAAACAGATTTCTTTAAGATAGTTCTCTAATGTATTTTAAAGATCCGTTTAAATAGTGACCGAATTAAAGAAGAACATATTTTTAAAGGCCGTTAAATATAAAGGAATTTTTACAGAATAGACCCCATAGTCAATTAAAAATTTAATTGGTAGGTTCTTAATTTCTATAGAAGGTAATGAGTTATTTGTAACATAATTATTTTTTCTGTTGCCCAAAAATTTCGGTAAGGCTTGCCTGTTGAAAATTTTCGACTTTTGAATTTCCTTTTGAGATTTTAAATAATTCATTTTGACAGTTATCAATATAACTATCATATTGTTGATAATTTTCATATATATTGTTCGTTTGTAAAAATTTGACATTCGTTCTCTGCGGTATGTAGTTTTCCCAGACAACACACCAAATCCCAGAGATATCCACAGAATATCTTTTGTGGATATCCAATATATCCACAGGATATCTGAAATATCCCGTGGATCTAATATGGATATCCAAATGTCCGTCTATATCCAGAATATAGAAGATATCCTATGGATATCCAGCAAAATATCTAATGGGTATCTTCCAGACAATACAAGAAATCCCAGATATATCCACAGAATATATTTTGTGGATATCCAATATATTCAGTGGATCTAATTTGGATATCCAAATGTACCCGTCTATATTCCAGAACATAGAAGATATTCGGATATTCAGCAAAATATTTTATGGGTATCTTTAGTAGAGGTTCATAAGTAACCAATGATTATTAAATAACGTCGAAAGAAAATAGCAGAGATAAAAAATATTTTCAACACTCAAAATATTTTCAACACTTTGCCTCAGAGAAAGTCATCCTTATTAGGACGCTTCAGCAATAAATGGAAATTCTCGACTCCAGTCTCTAACGGAGTTTGATTGCAACACTAATTTCGATCGAACTCAGTTACGGCGGGTTGAGCATGAGTAGATATTCAACGAGCGAAAGTCGTATCGCCATCTATACTTAGTAAGCAAAATCAAAAATTATATCTAGTGGATATCCACCATGGTTTGCGTTCGCGCCTAGACTTTGATATATTTAGTGGATGTCCATGGGATATTGAATACACCTTAAAAAAATAATTTTAAATATCTGAACGGTACTATTAGCCACAATGGCGAGCACAATGGAGTAATTTTTTAATAATTTGCTATATAATTACTATTATTTATGGACATTTGCATGTCTATAAATTACATTTCATGGATATAAAATAGATATCTACCATGGACTGGACATTCAGTGGATATTGGGATGTTCAGTAGATATCCAAAGGATTTGGTGTGCTGTCTGGATAATGGGTTACTTACAACTCTTGTTACGTAATATACTATTACATATTGCAATTATGTGTTTTATATATATCGTTATTTCTGAAACGAGAGTGGTCCAAAATCTATCTATTATAAAAAATGTTTAGATATTTTATTATTGTTATTTGACTATATGGAAACACAAAAAATTGTTTTCTCCAAAATTCACATGTTTTTTTGTAATATGAAATTTCATTTTATAACACATTTGGGCCAGAACGGTTCTGTTCCGTGAGTAATCTATATAACGATATGCCATTGGTAATTCCAAGGGCGTCTCCATGGAGGGGCGTCTCTTTCCCAGAGCACGGAACATGACGGTTGCAGTGTTGCCAGTCTAATACAATTATAACTAGATATAGTACATTATAAAAGAATCTGGGACTCTAGTACACTAGAAGCAAAATCTATCTTTTTTTAAGGCTGTATGTCACGATACTAAATTAAGTACTAAATTTAGAACTAAATTAATGCATTTTTTAAGTACTAAAAAAATTCACGTTGCAAACAGCAAATTTAGTACTAAATTTAGTGCTAAAAAAAGTCATTAATTAAGTACTAAAAGTGCGCCGAAATGTTGCGCAGAAGTTTTTCATAGAAAAAGTTGACACGACGGTATTTTCTGTACCCTTTTATTTTTAATTAGCGACAATTTTACATTATCGCCTTGAATAAAGTTCGCTTGTTTGATTTTGTAGGTTTTATTGTGTTCTTTTCGTGGTTTTTATGCTGTATTTGGTTGTTGTCAAGTCAACTAGTGTCAAATTGATAATAAAAACACCATTTACTTGTCTGTTTTACACATAATATTTCATTTCTCTGTTAATTTTACGTATTAATACGTCAATGCGCGTGCGCCTATAGTAAATTTAGTACTAAAAATTGGTATCGTTGCAAACGGAAAAAAAAATTTTTAGTTCTAAATTTAGTACTAAATTAATAACTTAATTTAGTGCTAAATTTAGTACTTAATTTAGTATCGTGACATACAGCCTTTAGCCTGTTTCCATTTGACGGGTAAAATTTATTGTTGGGTTCTTCCTTGTTTGTGTTCGTTCTCGATAAAAGCTTTTTTTTTTCATTGAACTAAACCATCACAATTCGAAAAATCGAAAAATATCGTACAATTTATAGAATCTGGTACATTTCTCAGACAAATTTGGTACATAACAAAAATATATTCTGGCAACACTGGACGGTTGTTTTGTTGTTTTTTTTTATTGACATTGACATCTCAGGTATTTTGTGATTTGAGGTTAGAAGTAAAGAGAAATGAAAAGGTGATCTAAAATTAACATTTTTGTTCCATTCCATTGTTCATTATTCTGTTACCTGTGAATACAATGGATTTTTTCTTTATACCCTACACAGTTATGAAGCCTACCTGAATATCCTTTAGGGTATATACCTATCTATGTTTTACTATACCGGGTTAACTAATCAATAAATAGTGATTGTGTGACCTGCTCAAGCTCAATAAATCAAAATAATTGGTAAACACTTTTTCCTATTATCAAGATTTTTTTTAACTTATTTTTTGTAGAACCAATCATAGGTATGTTTCTTTCAAGTCATGTCCTATACAGAACTGGAACATGGGTATCAAGGTTTGCGTAAAGCAACCAGACCTGCACACTTCTATGTGGGGGCAGTAAGTAATATTCTGTCTATTTAGTTTTAGATCGATTTCTTGCTTCTATACTTTTAAAAATTTTTATATGGACTCACTTAATCTTGGTGGAAGAATGGTTCCATCTGTCCTGATAGAGGATGTTGACAATCCGATGCTTTCTTCACATTGGCACAGGGTATATTTTATTTACAGTGTTCAATAACAAGTTTTTAATATTTTTAACTAACATGCTAGGAGCATGTTTCCTTTATAAATATATCAGGGTAAGAAAAACATTGAAATACTTGAAGCTGAATTACCACTCAAATTTTAAGTGGCAAATATTTTGAAAATAATAAATAATTTCACTTTGCAAGGTATGTTTCAAAAGAGAAAGCATGATATAATTTTTTTTTCTACACTGTTATTTAATTGAGTATTTAATATTGTATGTGAACTTAATATATAAGATTTTCATAAACTTGTAGTCTGCATGTCCTCAGCATTGCTGCTAGGACCACAATGAATGACTCATAGGTGTGTATTTACAACACTAAAGTTAAATGTACATTTGGTGGCATATGAAAAACTTTTATTATTAATATTAGGAAAAAGTTATTCTTCATAAAAAGTCGAGCAAGGTTCAAAACAAAATAAAATCATTGGATATCAAAAAAATTTTTTCAGTCGTATACGAGGTTTATCAAAATTAAAGGTACTTTATTTCAGAAAAAATCATATTTTTTGACAAACCTCATATATGGCTTAAAAAAATTGATATCTGATGGTTGCATTTTAAGTTTTGGACCATGCAGAACTTTTTATCAAGAATAAATTTTTACACAAAATCAATAATAAAAAAGTTTTTCATATGGTTCCAACTTAGTACTATATTTTTTTTTTTTTTCAAAATGTCGACTTATTTTAATTATTTTCTATATAAATTGTATACTAAATATGCTAGAGTCCATATTTAAAATGGGATTAGCCCAGTCCAACTTCACCTTTGAACAAAAATCGAGCTGTTTTAGACTCTAGATCTTCAGCAAAGCATAATTTAGTGATTAGTACAGATTAGTACAGATTTATTAGTGCCCATATTTAGATTTCTTAGGTTTACTAGAATTTCCATTTTTGTTCAAGGGCTTGTCTAAGTTTGGTTTATAAATATGAACATTATTAAATTCGAGTAATTTTATTTACTATCTTCATTAAGCAATTCCTATGCAAAATAAATTACAATTAAATAACTATCCATCTAGAATCATCATAATTGGAGTTTGCTGTGAAATTTAAATGTTACTTCCCTACAGGTGTGAAAGTAAATAGTGAGTGGCAGTATTCAATTCCAGAATGCATGGCTGATTTTCTTGAAGAACATCCTGAATTGGTGTTTCACTACAATGTTTTGACGAATTATGTGCAGTTACTGAGAGAAATTGGTATTGTCAATCGAAAACCTGGAAGTGGGAGACTACAGCTGAAAATATGGATGTTATTGATAAAAATCTAGAAATATCTATTTCAGTAATAGTAGTGCAACAAACAAATTTGTCTTATGTTATATGCCAACTCATTCTAAAAAAAATACTTACATTAACTGTTATGCATACAGACCTTATTGTTTTCATGAGAGTTTCAAGAAGAGTGGAATATTATCAATGGTTCCAAAATAATCTTAAACAATGAGGATTTTCTTTGAGAATTGCTTTACCTCTCTGAAAATGTTAATTCACAGAATATGAGATGGTAGTCAACTTAAAATCTTAATTGTATTGTTGAAGAACCACTGCATCTCCAAAAAGTTGGTGTTCCCCAAAATTCACAGCTAAAATTATGATTTTTCTAGATGGCTCGTTTCAAATAAAACATTTTCAAGATGCCTTTGCCCTTTATTTATATTGTTTGGAATCTATTTGGCTCTCCTCCAGTAAAATTCATAAAATGGTTATTTTGCTTCCAGTATTGAAATATTTTTAACGGAACCTGTAGTTTCTTTTTGGGTACTAATACAACCAGAATTTAAAAAAATGGCAGTATAGTCTCAAATGGTGAGTTCGGTCTACGCACTCTTTTCACTATATTCACTCCTAAAGTACCTAAGGCATTCGGGTACGGAAGGAGTTAACATAAAAGTTCCTCTTTGACCGTTCGGTGATGGTGGAGTGGAGTGGAGTGTGGATCGGGCATGCGCATAAGGTGATTTAAATTGATAATAAGTTAATTGTGAGTGATTCTTTAGTAAATAATTTTTTTTTTGGTTCCCGTGAATATCATTAATATGGAAGAAACTTATACGGCCGTTACTGACAAGTACGATTAAATTTTAAGTACTGGTATGTCACATTGACAATTGACATTGCACTCCGAGAGTTAAAGGAGTAAAATCATATTCGCACTCCGTTTACGCCTAATTACTACACTCCACTCTGGAGTGCGCAGCCCGAACTCACCTCTAGTTACCAAAATGGTTTGCCTAACCTGTGTGCTAAGTAGAGTTTATTTACTAACAATGATATAGGTTGTTTTAATTTGTATGATTTTAAAGTATTTTTACCTTTTTATTAAACACATGTTGCAATTATATACCTATAACCCCATTTATAAAGCGTCTTTGAATATTTACTCAATCGCACTATGAATGGTAAAATTCAAATAAATTAGGTTATGTTTTCTCAAATAATTTGAGAGTTATCGTCACAAATATGGGTACCTTATTTTAACAGCTACGCAAGCGCATTACTACGAGTGTTCGCATATCGGTGCGGAATTAGCTATTTGTGTATCAAGAGTGAAAAGTAGTGATACTTTTTGAGACAGAAAATTGTCCGCGTGACATGTAGGGAGCGCTGCAGTCTGTCGAAATCAGCAACGAACTTTTTGCTCAAAATGCACAAGATTTTTTCTACCATCACATTATTTTAATAAATAGATATAAAAGCTGATAATTTGTCATAAGTAGTGTATAATGTGTTGCCTTATCTACGGTAACCATGAAAAAAAAAACGGATTTGATATTCAAAGTCAATGTTAACTTGGATAATAAAACAAAAAACTTCAAACTACATACAAATAACTACTCAAAAATCTTATTGGTAGGGAAACTTTATATTAATTTTAGTAGCTGTAGACTATTGTGTGCAAAGTAAAAAGACGTTACAAGTGATTTCTCTCTAATTTTTCAATCGTAATTCCCGGTATTTGCTTAAAATAACAAAAAACTATTATTTTTTAAACACATTGTATAAATAATTTTATTTTAATAATCTCTAAATCTTAAATTAAAGAGACCGGAGATGTAACATTGTGCATTTTGTCTATTTCAACCTTAATTGTTCCGACATTTCTATTCTACGCTCATCTTCGCGTAAGTGAATCATCATGGACCGCCGTTTTTGATTTATTTGTTGGTGTTATTAGCAATTTAAAGTGTTTTAGTTATTCGATTTCAAGTTGAAAATGCCACGATGTATCTTAATAAATTGTCTTGTATTGTATAAGTGCCAATGTTATGAAAGATAATTCATATATTCGTTTTCAGCGGTAAATATTTTTTAACATTTTGACATGAAGCCGCCATGATCCATTAGGCAGGGCAGGGAGGTTTAAATTATAAGATTCCATGAGCCTTTAATTTTTAGGGTGGCCATACTAAGACTTGATGAGCTTAAAAAAAAGGTCCTCTAGTGGTTTCTACACGACTTGTTATCTTTGAGTTGAGGAGCTAAACAAAAAAAGTTTTCGTGTCCAGCAATGGGTCAAGAAAAACATGCTCATCCTATTTTTATTAAAAAAATATGCTTCTTAAGTATTGTAGTTTATGTGAAACCAATTATATATATTTTTCCATTGATCGTTTATTAATCCATCCAGTTAATGTTGACTAAAATCAGGCATACATTGGCCTCATTAATGGTCTATTTTCTATTAATAACTGTTCTATTCTTGACATTTTTCGCGAATACTCAACCTTGGGAAGGGTTTACTTACGCATACTTTCCTAAAATGGGATTCTTATATTACAATTATAAAAATATCGTTCCTTTATACAAATTGTATGGCTGGAACGATATTTTCAGAAGTGGCGTAGCTCAGTGCTACACTTTCCATGCAAAGGAAAAGATCTATTGTATCATGGAATTTTCATTATCTGACTGCATTTAGCTCTTCAAAATTTCTTGGAAAATGTTAAATCTGGTTCATTTAAAGCACTGCTGATTTCTTTAGTGCATTGGTACACTGATGCCCGGAAAGCTGATACAAATAAACTTCTACCACTGCCCATTTTACAGCTCCTTGTGGCAAGAAAAACCCTAAAGCCACTAAAACCTACAAAATCAGAAACCTACTATTAACCAAATAAATGAATTCTGTTAATTTATATTTAATCTGAGGTCTCATATAAAATTGTACCTAGCAACAAAGTACTTTATGCACTAGTAAAATAAAGTAACTTTTATATTTCTAATATTAGTGGATGTGTACGGTAGCAGAAAAAATATTGTATGCATCTCGTGTGTAAAGTCCCTTTTTTGACTTATGTGATTGTCACACTTGCCTACGGATATTAATAATAATAAAATGCCTTTATTTTGCATTGTAATATACAATACATGAAAATATATAGAGGCGAAGTCTAGCTAAGCTACTCCACTTAACCTCTAAACGGTAAGTAATTTGTTTACAAACAAAATAATATTTAGAAAACTTAAAAATTGATTTACAGAACTGATTTTATATATAAATTAATTCTGATGCCTTGGTAGGATTCCCCACTTGACCATTCACTGTTGGGTTCTAATTAACAGTGCTGTTCCTAAAGTGGCGCTGGGAAACAGTAACAAAGCCTACACAGAACACGAGGCGAAATAACCTTAGCAGTTGAAGTCGATGACACAAAAAAAACAGTAGCAATTTAATAAAAAAAATACTAAAAATAAAAGGATAAGGTAGTAATCATAATGCAATGCAATGCCCTCATTGATTAGCTAATAAACTAAATTTTAAGATGTTTCAAAGAATGCGTCCTTATTTCCAATGGAACAGTATTGTAAATTTTTACTGAATTGTTAGTAAAACAACGGTGAAACATGGTATGATTGAATCTGGGTAGTGTTAGAGTGTTTGGATATCTTAAGTTTACATTATGTACATCTCCTCGATATAGTAATTTGTCCTTTAAATACGCAGGTTGAGAAGTCGACAAAATGGGAAAGATTAAAGCATACATTTGTAATTTAAATAAATTTTTTATTTTGAACCTTTCTAATTATTTTATTTTAGACGAAACTTTATCGTACTTTTTTAATCCAAAACATGAGTTTTGGATTTTTTGTAACATATATTTCGTAAATTGATCTAAACAAGGATAAAATAAAACCAAGTCATAATTTAAAAATGATAAAACTAAACTCTCATAAAAAGTTTCCGTAAGGGAAAACTGAACATTTCTCGGTTCCTATATAATTGACGAAGAACTAAATAAGATTTCTTTACCCACAATGAAATGATCTTCAAAGCGTAACTTGCAATCAAAGATAATGCCAAGACTTTTGGCGCTACTAACAACTTTCAAAGGTTGGTTTTCAATGACTAGTTTGATATTTTTTAAGCAACTTGCATTGGCAGTTTTTGGATAGAAGAACATTGCAGAGCACTTATTACTATTTAGTTTTAGATTGTGAACTTTAGAATAAGTACTTGTCCACTTCTTTTAAGTCTCTGTTTATGTAGTCAGAAATACTAGTGAAGTTTTTTAGATCAAATGAGCAGTATAGTTGAGTGTCATCGGCAAAAGTTTGAATTTTAACGTATTTTACAACTGAATTTATGTCGGCAGTGTAAATTAGAAAAAGTAAGGGACCCAGTACAGAGCCTTGAGGAACTCCAAAAGTTACACATGAAAAATTTGATGAACTATTATCTAGAACTACTTTTTGATGTCGATTACTTAAGTAAAATTTAAAGAATCTCAAATAAGTATCATCAAAACCATAAATAGTTTAGCGCAAAATAAGTAGTGGTCAAGAATATCAAATGCTTTCGAAAAGTCTAATTGTGTTAATGCTGTAGTCAACCCTACATCAAGGGATTTTAGTATGTGGTCACTGACATTAATTTAATAAAAGGGTAGTTGTACTAAATCCCTTTCTGAAGCCAGACTGAGTATTACCAATAATACCATTTGTAAAAATATACTCGTACACTTGCTTACTAATAGTTTTTTCAAGAATTTTTGCCAAGTTTGGAAGAATACTTTCATGATTTCGAATTTTGAGTAAGGGTTTCACTAAAGCAAATTTCCAAATATCAGGGAAATAACTACGTTCTAAACAACAGTTTACAATATGTGTCAGAAATGGTGTGTTTACATTTAGACAAAGTTGTAGCATTTCATTTGATTTGAGATTAATAACAATTGGTCTTATTTCGTCAACAGTAGCAAGACGAAAAGAAAAACGTATATCAAGTTGAAATTTAAATAAGTTATAATAATGGTTAATGGACAGGCATTTCTAGGGGTAAAAACCGATAAAAAATATTTGTTTATCTCAGTAGGATTTTTTAAAGACTCAGAAATTTCAGTTATAGCTTTAGTTTTAACATTTAAAGAATTTATTGTTCTCCAAAATTGTTTAGAGCTACCCGTTTTAAAATGGTGGGCGAGATACGCAGATTTTTCTTTCCTAATAGCCGAAGTAACAGTATTTCGAATATCTTTATAGTAAATATAGTCAGAGATGTTTTTAGACTACATTTAGAAAGTGCCTTACCTTTAATTTCATCATGTCATGTATTGTAAGAGTTAGCCAAGGTGCAAAAGATTTTGTAATTCTAGATTCAACGTACAGCGCATGTTTATCAAATAAAAAGAGAAGTTAGGTATTAAATATTTTTTTCTTGTTTTAAATATCATTTTTAAATAATATATTTTCAAAAGGCATACCTAATAGATCTCTGTTTAAACTATCATGTGAAAAATATTTGTAAGATCTATATTTTATTACTTTAGGACTCTGAATTACAATTAATAGATTTAGACTCCAATACACTCCTCTGTGATTAGAAATATCGTGATCTATCGTATCAGAACCTGTAACAAGGTCATATCTGTTTGTAAAGATAACGTCTAGTAAGGTTTGTGTTGTAGGAGTAATTCTGATTGGTTCTTTTATTAACTGGCAAAACCCATATGATTTTACAGATTGATATATCTCATTATTTGAAAGTTGGTCAACATTTATATCCCCTGTAGTTAATATATGATCAAATTAAGGTAAAATAAATGATAATATATTATCAAAAAATTCAACAAAACTTGGAATACCACGTCATGTGTTTGTTCTGTAAATAACCCCTATTAAAATCAAGTTTTTACTTAATTTAAGATCGTGCGACCACATTCACATTCGTCAAAAAAGAGTAACTTTACACACTTGTTGCATAAATAACTATTCTGTACTTCTTCTTCTTCTTCTTCTTCTTCTTCTTGTCATAATATATATTAACAAAGAATATGTTTCACGAATTTGCACCTCTTTTGGATTATCTTTAAAAACTGTAAAAGCTAAAAACCAATGTTCTGCTGGGAAATTTATTTATAAAGTACGAAAGTAAATTGTTCTAGTATTTGTAGACAAAATGTAAAACGTAATCTTAATTTTTTCAAAGCGACTTTTTGTATTCGTGTAAACGCACCTTAATAAAACTCACGCTGCTAAGCAATAACAAAGCGCAACTGAAATAAGAAAACACGTGCAAACTGTAACTAAAAATACGATATTCTTTTGTCAGAAGATTTTTTATTAGCGATATAGTGGATCTAATGAGTTGGACACAAACACTACAAAATATATTAACATTTTTGAGAAATTTTTAATATTTTTATTTGTAAATTATGAGTAAATTATCTACTTACTTGTTCTAACTCTTATTATTTATTTTTATAATATAATATTATACTATAGCAACTTTTTTAAATAGGACCTTGGACAACAATATTTTTCATGGGTATATTGTAGAAT
The DNA here is from genome assembly GCA_927349885.1 of Psylliodes chrysocephalus. Lineage (NCBI taxonomy): Eukaryota > Metazoa > Arthropoda > Insecta > Coleoptera > Chrysomelidae > Psylliodes > Psylliodes chrysocephalus. Next base: position 87,984,965 of record OV651817.1, read on the forward strand.
AATGAATTGAAATTTCGTCTGCTATGTATTTGAATTAATAAACAGGAATCTATTTTAATCGTTTCTATTTCCATTGCATATTCCCACTTGACACTTTCAAGATAAGAGGAAAATATTTTATTCAAAATATTATACAGGTTTTATTATTGTATAGATCTAAATGTTGACACGAAATTAATGATTAGATATAAATGAAACAATTTACGGTAAAACTTCATAATAGTCTCAACATCTAAAGATAATTTTTTTTTAATTTATTATGTACTCAATTCTGTCAGTTTTACAGTGAAACAGTGTTTAATAACTTGCAGATCAATTTGGTGTAGCGTTTAAATTTTATAACCTTGACTAGTTCGTAAATGATAAATAAATATTAACGTAATAATATTGAACAATATTCGGAAAACGGGTATTATTTAGTTCGATCAAAATTTGTAGTGATGTGAAAGGCAAACACTGGTAAAAAAAATCAAGATGGAATGGGCCTGGTTAAAGGACTGGTGGCGACTGAAAAAATGGAGGAACTATCGACGAGGCAGCCAATCAGAGTCGTTGTGCTATTGTGATGAATGTTTTGATAACGAAGTTTGTATCTACTTTTTAAATTAGAATTTTGAATATGTATTACGTATTATAAAAAAACGAATACAGGGTGCAGCACTGAAAACTTGAGGATATCATATTTGCAAAACAATTTTATTCTCTATGCTGGATATAAATAAGATAATATTTGGGTTTCCCCTCTTTTAAGACGCCGTTAGTAAATTTATAAATATAAGAGAATTTTTCAACATTAAAGACGTGGCTTTTTAGGCAATTAAGCATCTAATCGCCATCTATGGCCAACTTAGTTAATAGTTTTTGTCATGAATGTATTATGACGAGCAAATTCCGATTTAATGGATACGCCCCAATTGGTTTTGCCAGTTGTATTTTGTAAACACTGTTTATTGGCGATTAAAGCTAAGCAATACCCTAGGTGGGGATATATTTTATAACGTGTGTAAGTAATCTCAGCGTTGTCCTTATTAAAATTGTAACAAATTTATTACTATTTTATTAATAGTCGAGGCTGTCCCTACTTTTTATCTTATACAAACCCGAGATTGGATAGCTGCAGCCAAAAATGCACTTTTTGAGACGGCTTTAGGAATAAGAATAATAATGTTTTTTTATCAAAAGATAATAAGTACAGAAAGTAACGTAGGTACATTATGAGGTTAGAAAGTAGATTAACAATTTAAAAACCAAACATGAATAAAAAAATTAAACAAAAAAAATTCGTTAGGAAAAATCAGTGGGTTTTTGAATATTAAATTAAATATTATTGTTTCAAAACAAACAAAACATAACATAAAAAACGAATTGTGTTTATATAAACTTTACATGATTCTTCATCTTTTTTTTTTGAACACATTTACACTTGAACTTGCTTTGACGTCATCAGGCAGAATATTAAACTGAACTATACCCTTATGAAACAAACTTTTCATGGAGCTGGTTTTGTTACTTGAATTCACATAAAAATTTATAGAATTTGCCGTTCTAGTGTTACGCCCGTGAATATTTGCAACTGGTACAAGCTGACAGTTTAAGTATTCAGGTAACATGTTGTTAACAATTTTATATATAAATATCATCGTCTGAATATAAAGTAGATGTTCAATTTTCATCCAATTTAAAGCTTCCAACATTAACTGTGAACTAGTAAAACGATTACATCCCAATATTGCCCGCATTGCCTTATTCTGAAGGATTTGTAACCTATCAAAATTAGAACACCCTGTATAAATAATAGTACTACAGTAATAGAAATGAGGTAATATCAGTGTATTATAGATGGTTTGTCTAGTCGATATAGATAAAAACAGTGATGCCCTTCTCATAAAACCAATTTTTTTAGACATATAACCAATGTGCTTATTAAATTTCAATTCTCTGTCTAGTATTAACCCTAAGTATTTTATTTCTTCAACATTCTCAATGACTTCGTCATTTATGACTACATTTAAATTTAAACCTAAATACTTATTATACAGAAAATTATTCCCAATAAACATAGACTTCGACTTTATTTCATTTACTTTTAATTTATTAATTTTAAATTTCTCTGTTAATAATTTTAATTCTGAGTTTAAAGTTTGAATTACTGTTCCAAAATCTTTCCCATACCAATAAATTAATGTATCGTCAGCGAATAGATGAATTTTACATTTGTTTAGTACAGATCCCAAATCATTTATATATATTATAAAGAGTAAAGGACCCAAGACACTGCCCTGGGGAACGCCTACGTCGTTTAATAATAAATCTGATGTATTATCATTAATCTTTGTTTTTTAAAATCTATTTGATAGATAATTTTCTAACCAATCATATACAGAACCATTAAACCCATACCTTTTTAATTTTAATAAAAGAATTCTGCGATCTATAGTTTCAAAAGCTCTTCGAAGGTCTATAAAAACTGCGCAAATGCCAATTCCTGGTTTATCTAATATTTTTTTCATGTCAGACACAACTAACTGCAGAGCCGTTTCACATGAATGTGAGTTTCTGAAACCTGATTGATAACTGCATAATGTATCATTATCATTTAAAAACTTCACAATTTGTTCATACACAACAAGTTCAAGTACCTTTTCACAAAATGGCAACATATTTATAGGTCTCAGTTGATCAACTCTATTTGTATTTATCACCTTAGGAATAGGAACTATGGTAGATGTTTTAAAACATTGAGGAACAGTTCCTTTTTCCAAACTTAAATTAATCAAATTTAATAAAGGATAACCCAGAACGTGATAAAGATGCCTAATTAAATCAATACCAATTTCATCTGTACTATTTTTGTTTTTCTTTTGGGAATTAATTATTTCATAAAGTTGTTGAATATTAATCATCTGGAAATTTGTCATTATTACAGCATTTATTGGAATTTAATCAAGCAGGACGTCATCACATATTCCAGTTATTCCTATATTTACCACTAGGTCATTTATACTTGTTACATAATACTGATTTAAAATATTTGGCAGATTATTATTATAAATTATTCCATTACAATGTAAGGTTTCTGATATTATTTCTGTATTTTTCGTTCCTACTATTTTTTTAAGACTTTTCCACATTAATTTCGGATTTCCTCTATTGTCATCAATTGATTTCTCATAGTATTTTATTTTAGCTTCCCTTAAAATTCTAACCGATGAATTTCTGGTTTCCTTATAGTTATTCCAATCCTCTACCTGATTCGTGAAAACAAATTTTTTGTAAGCTCTATTCTTAACCGAAATAGCATTTCTACAATTATTATCAAACCATTGATTAACACAATTAGTTTTCTTTACAATACTTGGTTTAGACACAACATTCATTACAGATAATAAGTTATTCATAAATATATCACTAACAATATTTACGTTAGTAAATGAATATCCCCAGTCTTTTTCAATCAACATATTGACCATTTTATCGTAATCTAATTTACCTCTAGTTTTTTTAAAGTCAGTATGCTTTTTTTCTTCCGTTTCCCTTCTTTTAATGTATACGATAGAATGATTAGGAAGATTAAAGAACTTTGTAAATAAGAGTCAGAACTAAATAATTGTATTTATAAACCAGTAGATATAGTAAATTTGCTTACTAATATACCGGGGAGGTTGTCGTGGAAATGCGAGAACTGTACAGGCAAAAGTTCGTTTTTCGATCATACCGAAATTAATGATGTTTTGTCTTCCAAACTGGCTGAGGCTTTGGCCACTATGAATAATCAATTCAACGTTCTTAAGGCTGAATTAAAAAAATAGAAAACCTATTATCCCAGTAAATCAGCCAAAATATTTAAATGTTATAAAAAACAAGACCCAACGCGTTAATAATTCAACCCAAAGCGAACCAGTCAGTTAATGAAACAAAATCCGAAATACTATGTCAGGTTGACCTATCTAAAGAGAATATTCATTTATTTCGAATCAAAAATGTAAAAAGTTGGGGCATTCTTATTGGCTGTAAAAGTAAGGAAGATAACACGAAATTGAGGGATATCATGGCTAAAAAATTATCCAACTCCTACGAAATTCGTGAAGTGTCTGGGGTAAATCCTAGATTTCGTCTTGTTGGAATGTCTGCAAAGTTCGAGAAGGACGACCTTATTAACCTAATTCAAAAAGGTAATCCTGAAGTATTTGTGGAAGATGCAGAGTGTAACATCATTAATGTCATATCAACTAAGAAAAATGATGCAATATTTCAAGCTGTCATTGAAACTGATAAGATAACTTATGAAAAAGTGATAGAGACTGGTATGTTATTTGTTGGATATGATTCCTGTAAAGTATATGAGGAAATTGAGGTGTACCTCTGTTAAAATGTAATGATTATTACCATAGTTCTAATAAATGTTCTAGAGATATTAGCTGTCCTCTTTGTGGTGATAATCACGATGTTAAAAGCTGCACATCTCAACTACGTAACTGTACTAATTGTTGTAAATATAATACTAGACTTAAATGTACCTGTTGATCATGCCGTGTGGTAAAAGGAAAAGTGCATCGCATACCAAAAAGCCTTAGAAGAATTAAAACAAGATTTTTTTGATTATTTAGCAACTACCGAAGTCAAATTTATTTAATTCGATCTATGATTGTAATCAAACTAGCTCTGACATTTCTTCCAACTTTTGTATTTAGTATCAAAACACGCGTGGTCTTCGGACAAAAACAATTGAATTTCTCAACTCTATTGTACAGGGGAACTTTACTGTTGTTGCCTTGACGGAAACCTGGCTCGAATCATTTTATCAACTTCATAATAACAACTTAGAACAAGTCCAAAGACGATTTTTAAAACTGTTAAGTTTCAAAATTGATGGTGTCTACCCTACGATCGGAACGCCTCATAATTCTCTTTTGCAAAGACACGCAGTTAATAGCTTGTCAGCTCGCCGTTCTTGTAGCTCTGTGCTGTTTTTATTTAAGTTACTGACTGATAAAATTGATGATTCCGCCATATTAGAAAGGATTAACTTTCATGTTTTTCGATTTCGGCAAGGTCTGCATGCACTTTTTACCTTCCAGTTTCTAGAACAAATGTATTAAAAAGCTCTTCCATTTATGTAATGTGTGAATGTTCTAACGAAATGCGCAGTAATTTAGACATCTTTAATTGTAGTATAGGTAAAATTAAGAATCTTTTTTTTATATTAGCTTGTAATTCTTGTTCTTATTGTAACCTACTTATTTTTGAATTTTGTTGTTCAGATTGTGAATATTTTTTTCTTGTAATCTTGTTCTTAAATTAGGCTTCCTGTTGAACAGTGTATTAAATAAATAAACCAAATCTAATGTTTTAGAAACGGACGTCAGTACTGCAATAGCTGTATGGAATTGTTGATTCTAATTCAATTATGTGAGGAGGAAAGAAATCGAATGAATAGAAAGTCAATACTTATGTGTGAAGAAAACTAGGTGTTCGGGTGATCGTTTTATACGTGAAATTTGGATTATGCGCTTAAAAACCGCCCCCACAATGATATTCGGGTTGTTTTTTGGCGATCTTGTCAGGAAAATTCTAGGGGACGATGTCTACGTCTAGGTTCCGGCACACCAGGTATTCGGAGGGTGTTCGTCGATGCCATATTTGAATTCAGCGACCCAAAAAACCCCCGGGCGCCGAGTTTCTTTCCTTATCCTTGTGTATCTCGGGAGAGTCCCACGGAAATGACGTTCATCGGCGTTCCTGAGCTCCAAGTTGACAGTGGGTCAATTTGAACATCATAATCGTGATCAGCGACCTCGAAAACCCCCCGGAACCCGATTTGGGCCAAAGTTCTTTAATCTTCCAAAAGCCGTCTCAAAAAATGCCTTTTTGGCTGCATTAATGCAATTTCTGGTTTGTATAAGATAAAAAGTAGGGACATTTTTTCCAAAAAAATTTTGGCAACGAATGCAAAAAACCGCTTTAATGCCTTGACTATAAAGAGGAACTCAAAAATATAATTCCAAATGTCATAATTTTAGTGAAAAATTATAGCGACGTTATCAGCAGTACCTTGTATGGAAATCTTTAGGAATAAGTTGAAATTTATTGTTTCAAAATTATATTACAAATAAATTAATTGGTATGACAACACTGTAATGTTTTTTTCCTACGACCACTTAGGAAAGTGACACATATCACACTATATAGTCCTATGGAAAGTGTCCTATATCACACGCGTATGACTAAGAATTTACTTTCCACCCAAGTGAGAATATGTTACTTTCCGCAGTAGTTGTCAAAAAATGTCAAACACCTAATTTCTATTTTGATCTATGTAATGTCCATATTAATACTAAAATCGATATGATTGTTAAATTATTGAAATTGTTTTAAATTAGATCCTAGATATTTGTCTTTAACAATTATTATTAAAATAATTTTAAAATAACTAAGATTATGTTTGCTCTTTAATTTGGGTAAATACATAACCGATTAGATCATTCAATTGACGTAAGGCCCATTAGCTCAGTTGGTTTGGACGTCGAACTTATCAACTTTGCCATTTTTCGACCGCGTTCAATCTATGGTTCAAATCCTGGCGGAGCAGAATTATTTTTGTTTTTTTTTTTTATTTTTTATTAGTTTTTTTTTATTTAGAAAATATGAAAATTGAATAAATACGATTATTGTTGATTATTTTTTTAAATACATTTTAATTAATATAGTAATAACCTTGGTTTTACATTTTTTTGATATTATTTTGTAAGCTAATTTCTATTTTTATCTATGTTATATCCATATTAATACTAAAATCGATATGATTGTTAAATTATTGAAATTGTTTTAAATTAGATCCTAGATATTTGTCTTTAACAATTATTATTAAAATAATTTTAAAATAATGTTTGCTCTTTATTTTTGTTAAATACATAACCGATTAGATCATTCAATTGACACAAGGGCTGTTAGCTCAGCTGGTTAGGACGTCGAACTTATCAACTTTGCCATTTTTCGACCGCGTTCAATCTATGGTTCAAATCCTGTCGGGGCAGAATTTTTTTTTGTTTTTTTTTATTTTTTTTTTTTTAGTTTTTTTTGTTTAGAAAATATGAAAATTGAATAAATACGATTATTGTTGATTATTTTTTTTAAATACATTTTAATTATTATAGTAATAATAACCTTGGTTTTACATTTTTTTGATGACATTATTTTGTGGTCGTAGGAAAAATATTGTACATCACTTGTGTGAAAAGTGATTTTCCACACTCGTGTGATAGTCGCACTCGGCTTGCGCCTCGTGCGACAATATTTCCCACTCGTGTGAAAAATGTCACTTTCCACACTCGTAATGTAATATACTATAACCTACTTACACAGCGCGGTAAAATTTATTTTAATCGCGAATAAGTAAAGGGTATATCTTATAGTGGTACCCGATGTTTTTTTCAAATAACTTGACAACCAGGTGACAGATCGCCATGTTTGTTAATGTTTTAGAGACGTCAGTCCAGTACAATTTTAACAATGAACCATCTTACACCACAACAACGTGCTGAAATTGTAAAAATTTATTTTCAAAAAAACTATTGCGTGCCATGTTCCCAAATCGATTGATATCGAAATACGGCGATTTCGACTGGCCGGCTCATTCACCAGGTTTGACCGTACCTGATTTTTTCCTGTGGGGATACCTGAAGGGAAAGGTTTATGCCGATAAACCAGCCACTCTTCAACAACTTAAGGCCAACATAGCCGAGAAATCGCTGCCATTCAACCCGAAACACTCCAAAAGGTGATAGAAAATGCCGAAAAACGGACCGATTTATGTGTGGCGTCCGGAGGTGGCCACTTGGCCGATGTCATCTTCAAAAAGTGACCAAATAAATTGTAATGGATCCAATTTCATTTTAAATAACATTTATTACAAAAAATTCATTGTTTTTCAAATTATTTAAAAAAAACTTCGGATACCACTATAAGATACACCCGTTATATCAGATAACTGATTTTTAATTGTCAATAGTTTGTAATTATTGTAGTCAAGGAAACGATTATTTAGATCTTAAAGAATACAAGATTTAGATACATCAAATTTGTAGTGAAGTGAATATCAAAATCATAAAAACTAATCGAGATGGAATGGACCAAGTTAAAAGATTGGTGGTTCTTTAAAAAGTGGAGAAAATACCGAAGAGCTGCTGAAAATAAATCTGTGTCATTTTATAATGAATCTTTTGAAGTGTGTATTTTTTTTCTGAAAATTATTAATCGATTTTATTTAAAATACAAATTTAGGTTTTTACAGTTTTCCGAAATATATTACGGTATTAATTTCTTATTTACAATATCAAAATTATTTATATAGTATTTATTTATACCTACCTATGTTAATTCGGCAAAATTATCGCCAACGAATTTATACTTAAGCTTATACAATGGAAACGAAGGCTTATGTATAATATTTATTAATATTTGTCATATATGCGATCAGTTTTCTTATTTCTGAACAAAAGACGTCTACAAATTGAACACTTAATAATAATGATAGTTTATTTTGCATTTACGGTGTACAATTAAAAAATTACAATAATAATTCCGCAAATAAAAAAGTGACTATATACGAGGATTGTTCGATAATTACATGGCCTAACAAAGTAAACGCAAATGTGAGTAAAGAGTTATAGTATATTTCAAAAATAAGCTAAATAGATTGTCTTCAAAGCGCGTAAAACGTCACGTACTCAAGTATTATTCAAAATCAAACCGCATTTCAACATATATACTCTATCTCTTGCTAAACACATTTCTTTTACTTCTACTTAATAGATTTCACAAACAATTCTATAAAAATTTCACTTGCTAATGTAATAATCGCCAGTTGAACACATCATCGCTTATATTCACTCCGCTTACAAACTTTCAATCGTCAACAGGTCTTACTAGGCACTCTAATTTCAAACGTTCAACAATAAAAATGCTTTTGAGTCTGAATTTTATCTATCGCTACACAACCACTCTAATTTTAAACTACCTATACACTTTATTTTGTCCTTATAGCGATTGAATTTTCTACAAGCAAGTTTTCTAAAGCGGTGTAAATATGTATACAATTTGTGTTCTAAGTTGACGAATAATTGAATAAATACCGATGGTATTAATTAACACCTGAGTTAACAATTTTTATAATGCAAAAGTCTTTAACTGTATTTTACAACGCAATTCCGACATATGAAAAGAAACTTTAGCTCGAATACATTTCTAATTTATTTTATCTTTATTAAAATAGAACAAAAAATTAAAGAAGGAATTTAACGATATCCTATTCCTATTTCAGAATTCTATATAAAGTTCTATAATTAGGTTACTATTGTGAAATCGTGGCAAATTATATATTACGCCAGCCCTTGTCGGTGTAACAAAACAATTATTGGAACATCCTGTATAAATACGTCGGTAAAGAATAAATGTATCGTAGTGTAGATTTTTGTTTACATTTATTATTAATTTTTAATCTAATTTCAACAAGATTTATATTTAATATTGCTTCTTTTGTTTACCCAATTTATATTTATTTATCATATATCTTGTGATTACAAATTTAATCTATTTAACAACGAAGTCTCTAATTTTCGCCAATGAATTAAGTTACTTATTTCGATCATGTTTCATTTTGAATTAGATCTGGAAAAATCACAGGTACATACATTTTGCTTACTATGCTTTACTAATATTGTTAAAAATTGATTGATGTGATTAAATTTGATTATAAATCTATACATATATCACAATTTTAATATGTATGTGTAGTTTCTTTAAAAATGTGCTTTGAAACTTTTTTCTTTTAGTTTAACTTAAATAAAAATCTGATGTATCCAACACATGAATTTTGTCTAGTTATTACAGGTTTTTTCCTGTTATTTTGTACAACCTATTGTATCACCCCTGTAGGGTTAACCGGGGAAACTGTAAACAGTTTTGATAAAGTAAGGCTGCCTAGTCTTTAATTGAAAAGTATTAAATTTAAAGTTGTCATTTTAAATAGGCAGATATTCTAAGGTAATTCTACATAAATTTCAATTGTCAACTTGAATAAATAAATTTAAAAAAAAAATTCAATATTCGACTGCTGGGCTTTGTCAAAAGGAACACCAAGCACATTTATGACTCTGAAGAGTCTCTACAACTGCTTAGTTTGAAGCATTTTAGAATACTGCTCAGTGATTTGGGCACCTATGGCACCTAACTACAAATGTCATACTGATAAATTAGAAAGAGTGCAAAATAAAAAGGCTTCCATCGCAAAATATAGATTACCAAACCAAAATTCTGTTGTGCGGACCACAGTGCGGACTTAGAGTTTGGAATGCAGACGTCGAGAAGCATCGCTTGTTTTCCTGTATAAGTTACTGAACGGTTTGATTGATAGTGACAGCCTGGTACATTTTATTAGACTCCTTGTTCCTGCCAGACTTACTAGGCAGATTAAACTATTTTATGTAAATACTCATTTGTAGATCGACTGATGTCCAATTACATTAACTATTTTTCAAATTACAACATTTTTAATACATGTTTGTTTTCTTTAAAGCGTCAACTTTCATTACACTATTGACTTCATTGTTATACTGTGACAATTTTATTAATTTCTTTTTTATTTTTATTTTAATTGATATTTTAAATGTAGCATTTAGAACTTTATGTATCTGTAGCGTACTATAAACAAATAAATATAATTCTCTAATGTAATTTTGAAAGCCTATTTGTGCTATTTAGAGCCTTATGTTTAGTCAATACCGAATTATAACCATAAACAATCCTTGGAAACTATCCCAATTCTTTAATAATAATTTGACAACTACGTGAATGTTTGCAATTCGATTAGTCTAGTAGTTGTTCGTAATTGCTAAAAAAAAATACCTTAATACTTAATTGAACAACGTAGCTAAACATTAAAAATACAACTTTTTATAAATGTGAAATAGGTATCCATTCAAAATTCAATTCGTTTAAATTACAGAGAATTATTAAAAATTTTAATCTTCACTCAAATCAATCAATAGCTTGCATGCTACTTGAAATAATAATTTTATTTAAAATTCAGATAATTAAATAAGAAATATTATTATTTTAAGAGACGTCATTTCCAATATATGCTATTTTAAATTAAACACATGGCATAATTTTGTTTTAAATATTCTTCCATCTATTTAAAATACTATGTTTAATAAAATGTAATTATTTACTTTAAAAAGACATGTAAACTCAAACTGGACGTGATACAATATAAACGAAAGCATTTTAGATAAAATTGTTCATAACACTATTTTTTTTTCAAGGGTGATTTAGAACTATGCGATTCAAGCGATGTAAGTATAAGCCCCCAAGACATGGACGACGATGGAGGCAAGGTGGTCGTAGTGGGCGTTTGCGCTATGGAAAAGAAAACTCAAAGTAAACCCATGAAAGAAATTCTAACACGTTTGCAGGAGTTTGAGTACATAAAAGTGATCGTTTTCGAGGAAGAAGTTATACTGCAGGTAAATAAAGAAAATTTTGATGTATCAGATATTCTATTTGATAAATCTGACCATACATAAACCTGATTATTTTGTCAACAATATATAAGGTTCATATACTATACAGCTGGACTAGTAATAGAATTGTAGATTCTTTTTAAAATTTTCTACGATTAATTTTAAACATTTTTGTTCTTTTAGAAGTTAGTAGAAGATTGGCCAGTATGTGATTGTCTCATATCATTCCATTCTAAAGGATTTCCTTTAGATAAAGCCATTCAGTACGCTCAGTTACATAATCCGTTTGTTATAAATAATCTACATATGCAATATGATATTCAAGATAGAAGAAAAGTGTATTCCACTCTTGACGGTGAAGGAATAGAAATCCCTCGTTACGCTGTTTTAGATAGAGACAGCCTAGATCCAAAATGTAAGAAAACCATTTCTAATTAAATGTTACATTTTTTTGTCGGTACCGGTTTCGAAGATTTCGTCACAAAACCATCTTCAGGGGAGGGGATTCTTTTCAAAGGGATGTTTCTCCTTTTTAACGCATAATAGGAATTTGTTTCCTTATTTTTACCTGTTAAAATATTTACTTGTAATTTTGAAACCCTGTGTACATTCTCTAAAGGAAGACGAAACGTAATATAATATACAGGGTGTCTCAAAATGTTTTAAAGCATTAAATTTTGTAAAATAGCAGTATACATGGAAAATAAAAATAATAATTTATAATGAAGAATAATGATAGGAATTAAAAAATATGCATTTATTTTTAAATGATTTTGATGTATAAAAATTTGATGCTTGATTATGTACTTCCAATTTATGCAGAACTTTTTATCGAGAATATTTTTTTTGTGAAACGTAAGAAAAATGTTTCCCATTTGTATGAAACTTCTTGGGACACACTGTATAATGTAATAATTATTTTTTTTAGATCATGAGCTAGTCGAATCTGAAGATCATGTAGAAGTTAATGGTGTTACTTTTAACAAACCATTTGTAGAAAAACCTGTTTCAGCTGAGGACCATAATATTTATATATATTACCCGACATCAGCGGGCGGGGGTAGTCAACGACTTTTTAGGAAAGTAAGTCAAAAATGTGTTTTATATAATGAAGCCGAGAGTTGTAAAATCTTATAAATAATTTGCCACAAATCAGAGTCCTAGATTTCCATTTAAAATTATAAGGGTAAATTCCCTAGCCTCCTAATTGGATTTTATACAAAAATCTTTTATATCTGATTGCTTCTAATGCCAAAAATTTTATAAATGTCAAATTACTAGATTCGATGATAATTATCCATACTTTTTTTTTGACACCATGTATGTATTAACCAAATATTTATATCAACAAACAAGAATTATTGTATGGCTTTCGACGGACTAATAATAATTAATTTTATCTAGTTATTTTATATATTGTGTCCAGGTGTTCAGTGGTTATTTGTTTAATCGTTCTATTTAAATTGGTTTGTATCATAAAATACTATTTTTTTGTTTAGATTGGTAGTAGAAGCAGCGTATATTCTCCAGAATCTCGAGTTAGGAAAACAGGAAGTTTTATTTATGAAGATTTCATGCCAACTGATGGAACGGATGTCAAAGTAAGTTATACAATTTTTAACTTAATTTGGTCTATAAATAATAATAATAGTATATGTCATTATTTATTTTCATTAGCCAAAATAACAATAAAATCAATTATGTAAATGTAATAAAGTAAAGAAATTGAAAAAGAATAAAAAAATGGCTGTAAAAAATACACCAAAGAAAATTTGGTAAATTAATTAAGTTAACTTACCTCTGCTTTTCATCTTAAATAATTATAATTAACAAAAAATTTGTCAAACTTCGACATTTCGCAAAAAATGTATTATAATAATACTCTCCCTAATTCACCCCCTTACGAGTGAATTTCAACCCCTGAAGTCGACTGAACGACTTGTGTAGGGGAAGGGACGGCTATTATTATTATTTGCCGTGGCGCTCCGGGGCGACTTAAAGATGATTGATGGTGCCATTTGACTTACAGGTGAGGAAAACCCGGAAAACGTCACCCACCATCATCGAGACGGTAATGCATGGCGATTTTTTTTTAATCGACAAGTCAATTTAATTTCTATTAATACGCCACACATCAAATCCTAAACCGAACCATGCAATTTAATTAAAAATCCACATGGTCTGGTCTGGGATTCGAAGCCCAGCAGTCTCAGACTCATAAACTTGCCTATAAATGAATATAAGCGCGATAGACCGCTACACCACCGTCCCGATAAAAATGTAAGATTCAACCTCTATATTATTAAAATTAACAATACTTTCCCTGTTTGCCATGTTGTGTTCTAACACGTCTAGTACTATCAAATCGTGTTCGACCGCATTCAATTTGTGTTCCTTAACTTCTACAGTTCTTGTTTTACGCGTTCGCCCTCGATGTATATCCCTTGATTCAACTTTACCATTTTCACGAAGTCGCCTTTCAATATTTGCAAATATTTGGTGATTTGGTATAGTGCTAACTTTATTAATTCAAAAGTTATATTCATTTAATAAAAATAAATTATAAAAACATTTTTATGTAGATATGGCTGGGAGGGCAGCGCTTCCAAACTAACAAGGAGCTCTAAGACAGTGTCAAGACTCATTTAAATTCATAAGCGGCAACATTATGTGAGGAGGTTATTGGAAAACTTGTACACATATATGACAAATGACTCAATCTTTATGATTATAGCTATAAGAGTATCTTTTTAATTATGCCCTATCCGCATCGCCTGCCACGTAACAATTCATTATCTGGTTACACACACACACACACTCCAATTTCAAGTTTCGGTGTCGGGGTCGGCATATCTCTCTCTACACACACTTACTCCAATTTTAAACTTCTAACAGTTAAGATACATTGGGGTTTACATAACAATTTTTTTAGTCTAAGGAATATGTAGTATCGTTTTGTAAAGATCTTTTACGGCAACGGCAAATAATAATAATAATAATAGCCGTTTCTTTCCCCGCACAAGCTCAGCTTTTGGGGTTAAAATTCACTCGTAAGGGGGTGGTGAATTAGGGAGAGTATTATTATTATTATTATATAAAATGTATATTAAAATAATTTGTACAATATTCTACTGAATAACGAACTTTGGATAAACTTTAATTGATATCTGTAATACGTTTACTATTTTTTTTAGGTGTATACTGTAGGCCCAGACTACGCCCATGCTGAAGCTAGAAAGTCTCCAGCTCTAGACGGCAAAGTAGAAAGAGATCGCGACGGCAAAGAGATTCGTTATCCTGTGATACTCAGTAACGCTGAAAAGTTGATTTCTCGAAAAGTCTGTTTAGCTTTCAAACAAGCCGTTTGTGGATTCGATTTGCTCAGAGCCAACGGGAAGTCTTTCGTTTGTGATGTGAATGGTTTTAGTTTTGTCAAAAATTCTAACAAATACTACGATGATTGCGCCAGGTAAGTAAAATAAAAGCAATTATATGTGTTTTCAATCGTCAAGAAAACTAATATTTTACCACGGTGTTTCAACTGGCTAAAATTGGTTATGGTTAGGAGTAAAACTATGATTCATAATTTTTTTTATTGTTTTACAAATTTCAGGATAATTACAAATCAGCCTTAGAGGATGATGAGAAAATAAAGATGTGTACTTTATGAATATGTGTTATGTTCTGCATATTAAATTACTGCACTCCTTGTTCTTCTCGTCTTTAGTATTGTTTTAATTTTAGGATTTTGGGAAATATGATTTTACGAGAATTAGCGCCAACGCTTCACATACCTTGGTCAGTACCTTTCCAACTAGATGATCCACCCATAGTTCCTACTACTTTTGGTAAAATGATGGAATTGAGATGCGTAGTAGCCGTCATTAGACACGGTGATCGGACGCCTAAGCAAAAGATGAAGGTAGAAGTTCGTCATCCAAAGTAAGTATTCAAAATTCAATAAAACCTACATTGCCTTCCAATATTAGTGGTTACACATTGGATATTTATATTTACATATATATAATAATGAACATTCCAGGCCTTTCTCATAAAAGTTATAATACCACTTATTAATATAAGAACCAAATAGATATGTAGTTTCAATAAAAACGTCCTAAAATATGTATTTTGCTTTATAAAATTATTTAAATCCGGCTCGGTCGATATTCTACCCTTTGGCGATCGATCGTTGACAAAATGAAAATAATACGACCTACAAAACCTGTCAACAAAGTAAATATCTTCAGAGGATCATTGAACATTTGGATTATCACGCAGAGGTGCATCTAATCGCCATCTATCGCCAACTCAGTTAATTAATAGTTTTTGTTATAAATATTATGGCTTGCACTTCAAAATTATTGTTTTTAATTGATTTATCACCCTGTATGCTATAACACCCTGTATAAACACTTTATAATGTTTTATTAAATATCCCGAAAAACTAATTATTTAAGAAATAAAATAAAAAATGTCTTTACCGAGCATAAATGCCTATTTGCTTGCATTCTTCATCCTATTAAAATTCAAGTGTTCCCGTTCCCTCGAGGATGCTGCGACGAGCGCATTGTGGTACCGTCCGATTCAGCGGCACCGGTCTCCTAATTCCATGGCTCGGTATTATTTGTTTCCGAAATCATATATTTGCATTGTTCTAAATATATTTTGTTAAAATTAATTATGGAGTATCTAGCCTCTTATAAAACTATTTTTTTAGATTCTTTGAAATTTTCGAAAAATACGACGGATACAAGCACGGTCATGTTAAGCTAAAAAGGCCAAAACAATTACAAGAAATTTTAGATATAGCTAGATCGTTATTAACTGAAATTCAGCACCATGAAGCTGATCCCGAAATTGAAGAAAAACAGGGAAAACTCGAGCAATTAAAAGCTGTTTTGGAAATGTAAGTAAGACATTTAACAGTATTTAATGTAATAAAATTAAATTTAAAACTGTATTTAAAATTCTAATAAGTCATTTCCATTTTGTAGGTATGGACATTTTTCCGGTATTAATAGGAAAGTTCAAATGAAGTATCAACCTAAAGGTAGGCCTAGAGGGTCTAGTTCAGATGATGGTAAGTCTGTCAAAATACATTTATTCCCAAGATCTATTTACATAAAATGCTAATAATAACAACTAATGGAGAGTGGGTGGATATATGTCTGAATCCAAGGATCAAATCTCAATGATGTCGGGATTTTTCTAATAATTATCTTATCATCATTTTGACCTTTTTGCATAGATGGGATTGACAATAGGTATATGTTTCCTCCAATCTATCCTGGTTTGTTGAATTTCAACTCAAATTCCCTTTAAAAATTAATATTTCCATCGACATAAACCACTTTGAGTTAAACCAGTTTTACCATCATTAAAATATATGAAATATACTTAAGGATGTGATTATATCCCTGGTTATTTGGTTTTACTTAACTACATTTTAGCCAAACCGTTTCAAACGATTTTTAATATGTCCTTAAGCACTCACACTTTTCCAGATGACTTTTCCGATTTATAAATCTGGTGAAAAAAAAAAATACATAAAAAAAGTTTCACCACATTTCCAACGATCTTTCAATTATATTAATGACGTTTATCGGGATTTGTTTCAAATAATTAAATTGTAAAAGTAACATTGACGGGTGATTTTTCTTTTAGTAGACAAGCCTGCGGAACCTTCGTTGGTCTTAATACTAAAATGGGGCGGCGAATTAACTCCCGCTGGTAGAATCCAAGCGGAAGAACTGGGAAGAATATTCCGTTGCATGTATCCAGGAGGACAAGGTAGACATTTGGCTGGTTGGTATTTTTGTTGCTTTTTAAGCCTTTTGTTTTTTCAGCACTGTCATTTTTTATTTGCCTCTGCGTTAGTTTGATATTTTTATCACCTCACTTTTATTTTGTATTCTACAATTTTGTATATATTCGGCAGTTACGTTTTTTTTAGAAAATTGCCGCAACATATTGTTAATTAAATTATTTTAGTTAAGTAGTTAATATTAGGTAGTATTGAGTACTTTGATATTTTATCCCGGAATTCTATAAGTTTTCTCCCGAGGTAATAATGGAAAACTGAGATTCATTGAAATTTCCTGAATTTTTGATATGATGCAGTTGTCGAGTTACTTAACAATGGTGTCAATATTATGACTAGTTTTTGATATACAGGGCATTGAAGTTAAAAATTTGCCATTATTTTTTTTTATGGCGTGCCACTTAACAGACAGATATTTTTCGAGAATAATGCTTTACTGATATCAAACAATATTTCCAATATAACAAATGACGTAAATTATGATTAGTTACACGGTGAGTCATAAATTACTGACAATCGAATTTTAATTTTCACTTTAACAAGAGAATATTCTCCAAATTAATATCATTCTGATTTAGCCTTGGCTTAAATAATAAAAATTTGAGAATACTACATTCTATACAGGGTGAATCAAAAAGTTGGTAGACTCTTTATGCTATTTTAAATAAAATTTTAGATGTAGACGTAGATGTAGGCTTTTTAAGAATTTCTTTTGAATTTTCTTAATAATGTCTGAATAATGAATGTTTATAGTGTGGGATATATACAAAAATGACATGTCTTGTATATAAAATAAAATATAAGTCATAATTATTATAAACAATTTTCCCATGCGATGATTTCAACCTTTTGTCTTTGCTAGAACTGCCACGAAAAGTTATCTAAATGAATACAGTAATTTAATGCGTATGACGTAGTAAAAATGATAAAGATATGTAGTGCAAGCATGTTGCTACACATAGGATGCCATATTATTGATGAATATTCTAATTTTGTTCTAAGCTAAAATATAGGGAAGTTAA
This sequence comes from Psylliodes chrysocephalus, assembly GCA_927349885.1. Classification (NCBI taxonomy): domain Eukaryota; kingdom Metazoa; phylum Arthropoda; class Insecta; order Coleoptera; family Chrysomelidae; genus Psylliodes; species Psylliodes chrysocephalus. Next base: position 88,003,330 of record OV651817.1, read on the forward strand.
TACCGAGGGACTATTGAAATTCTTACAATTCCGGATTATAAAACCATATGCACGGTACGCTGAATTAACAATAGAGTTAATGTGGTAGTTAAAAGTAATTTGATAATCAAAGTGAACACCCAAATCTTTAATAGTGTCTGTTCTTTCCAAAATAATATTATTAATGCAAAAAGGAAAATTCAGAGAAATATGTTTGCAGCTATAAGTCACAATTTTACATTTAGAAATATTTAAAAAAGGACAATTTCTGTGACACTATTTCTGCAATAGGTTAATTTGATTTTGCAATGTTAACCAATCAGCTATGCTAAAGATACTGGTATATAATTTTAAGTAATCTGCAAACATTAACCTATTGCATTCAAGCGAGTCACACAAATCGTTAATAAATATTAAGAACAATAGTCGTCCTAAATTGGACCCTTGAGGAACTCCACTAGTTGTAGTAAAATATTTAGAATTAAATCCGTTATAATAAACATTGTTTGCGCTTAGTTAAATACGAATTAAGAAGATGTACTTAAGTAATATCAAAAGCTAAACTAGAAAGCTTTTGGAGAATTATTTTGTGGTTGATTTTATTTAAGGTCTTAGAGAAATCGGTATATACTGAATCAACCTGTCCTCTACTATCTAATGATTCACAGAGATATTGACTAAAAACTGCCAGATTACTAACACTTGAACGAGAAGTCATGAATCCATGTTGATATATACATGTTATATGCGTCTCATAACCCTTATCTCATATATCAAATTACAGGCGATAACAACTTCCTTTCTAAAAACATATCATGTTACAGCTTTCGCAGAATGCAGCGTAGATGCACCTGCACTTCTGCTGATGCTGAGGTCAGCATATGTGACCTTATATATAGAACCATTTTTGTAATATACTTTAGTGATGGAAGAATCGGATACTTTCGAGAATCGGGTACTAAGGGCTCGAGTACTTCACGGAATCGGGTATTTTATTGAATACCGAGTACTGAGTACTTGCATCAACCGAGTATAACGACGATCACCGACACCGATCCAATTATCAGGCGATTCCAGCGTCTCGAACCCCGAACCCGACTCGACTCCATATTTTAATTCCGTTTCAGTCAGCATCAGCAGTGAGCAGCGGTACAAGACGGATCGTGATTCGCAGCTGTATCGTCTAATATTTCGATTCCGATTCCGACGCTGGTCGTCAGTATTCGAATACTACCGATTCCTTTAGGAATCGGGTATTATCCGATTCCTATACTCGAGTACTTCCATCACTAATATACTTTAGTTTTTACTCACATCTTATGCCCACAACATGTACTAATCTTTCAATATATTCTTTAACAAGTATAACCTTTTTTTAAAAAGTTAAATTAGATCCAAGCCATCTAACATAGATATACATTTTTTAGCAGATAGATGCGGTTATACAAAATGACCTCAAAAAGTTTTGCAGCGTTATTAATAGATATTGGTCTATAATTGTTTATAGCAGCGCGATCTTGAGATTTATATATGGGAAAGATTTTACTTACTTTTCAAACATCTGAAAAGACTGAAGTTTTAATGACTAGATTAAAAAGAGTTTTTAGCGGATGTATTAATGCTATTAAGCAATCTTTTAAGAGAAAAGAAGGTATTTTGTCTGACCCCGAGGTGAATTCATTTTTTAATTTTTTACCACCATCTAGGATTTTTTTCCGTTATTGCTTCACTACTAATGTTTAATAGCATATTAGGATCATAGTATAATTGCAAATTCAAGTCGTCACTATCTTCTGGCAAAGAATAGACACTTTCAAAGAATGTACTAAATGCATTCACTATCGAATCAGGATTATCATACCATTCATCATTATAGAACATTTTACCAGGAATTCTAGAAGTTTTCTTTTTATTATTAACAAATGACTAGGATAACTTTGGTTCATCAGATAGCTTGATCTGAATATTTTGTAAATACAATGCATATGCTTCCTTGATTTTAAGTTTGATATTAAAGGCAAACCGAACAGAAAATTTATAATTCATTCTGAGCCTTTATTTTTAGTCCCATTTTTGTGAAATTTTCAGGAAATACAACCAATAACAAAACATAGAGTGGAGAAATCTTGAATTTTTTGTAGACTTTCGAAAAGTATTTATTTTGAAAAATTTTAAAAGAAATTTCAAAAAAACATCCGCGCCATTCTGTATTACTTATATGAACATTTGCTGCTTTTTCTTTTAATAAATATTTAGTAGTTTTTAAATTATATGCTTTCCCACCTTTTTTTTCTTGAATGTTTCTGTAGAGTGCTGCCTTATCGTTGCACAAATTTAAAGCTCTTAATATTGTCAAGACACATAATAGCACGAAGTATTCCCAGTCGCAGGCATGTAAATACAATTTTATATTAGAAAATCTTTAAAACATTTTTGCTTTTGCGAGAGGTCTGGTTTCCTCTTAACTCGAAGTCTACTAAATTCTTGGTAGTAAACAATATTTCTACTAGCTTTAAATTTTCTATGGAACTTAACTTTTTCTTTAATAAGTTTTGTAATTTCACTAATATACCAAATTGAATATTTATGTTGGAAATTTTTAAAAATTGTAACATGTTGATCAAGTATTATAAAACTTATTATAGAAGGTTTCTACGCAAACATTAATATCAGTAATATTTTCCAAAAAAATCCAATTGGTGTGTAAAAACTCATTATATAAAGACAGAACGTTTGCTTTTTTCAAGTTGTAAGATTTGCTATTATTATTTAAACTGAAATTAGTTTGATTCGTGGAAAATCCAAATAGTTCCATTGAGAGAGATGGATGGTAGACATCCTAATTTACCAGTCACGATTTACAGAACAGTTTATGCTACTTACTACTGACTAGGTCTAACAATTTATCATAAGTATTAAAAATGTTATTGTATTGTTTAAAATTTAGTACGGTCAAGAAATTAAAGATTGTGTGAGCTTTTCTATCTTCTAGATTGTTCTCAGTAAAATCCGCACAACTTTACTATAAATGAATATATCCCATCTTTCAACGGCTTCTAGAAAGTTATCAAATTATTCCAGAGACAAAGATGCAGGAATATAAAGTACTGCTAAATAAAAAGAACGGAAATATACGGAACACTTGCAAACCAAGAAATCAATTTAAAAAAAAAAAATTTCAAATTGAGAAAATTGAATGATATTTTGCTTAAATAATATTTTCAGTTGATGTCGTCCATACACGACAGCCGTCGGGAGGGAACTTTTTTCCTGTCTTCTATATACGGTAGCCGTATTGAAATGGTTAAAGAATTTTCTTCCTCAATTTTAAATAACGGAGATATTCCTTAAAGTAAAAAAACGACACCCTATAAAGTACTTTCCTAGGTGCTTCGACTATGCCCAAAATTTAATCTGTTCACCCCAGAATAGTTTAATCTTAATTTTAAAATTTGGTGTATTTTTCTTTATCTGTTTTTGAGTTATGTTCAAATCAACTCCCTGAAGGATGGATTTAAACCTAAGTTTAAAATTAGGTGTTTTTCTATGAATATGTTCATGAGTTATCCAGTATGTAGACACACATACGCACACATAAACATACAGACATCATCGCGAAAATAGTCAAAACAAATTCAGGTGACCCCAAAACGTATAAATCCGTCGAAAACTCGAGGTCGAAGAAAATTATGATTCCTATACTTTTCTTATCATCTGTATACAGACAGGAAAGTAAAAATAGCCAATTTTCAACTCCAACGCTCTGTATATCTAAAACTAGTCATGCCTGGTTAATATTTTCTGGGACAGCCTTTCTGCGCTATAAATTATACAATATTATTCAAAATTATGGGATAAATTATTTCAAAAATAGTTGCCTTTTGAGAAAAATCCTGAAACACATCGTTCATGCCCATGGGCACTATTGTTCAGGAAATTTCTTTGAAACCCATTTCTCCATAAGCCGGTCCTTTGTACATTTAAATAAAAAAAAACCCATTCATAGTTATCCAAGTTCAACTTTATTTACAACAAATGATCATTAATAAAACAAAAATTTTGTTGAATGAATTCAACTAAATATTTGTAAACTACACTTTGTAATCTACACTAAATTAATAAATTAAAAGACACAATATGACACAATAAAATAGTTCATTCAATTCATATCTCAAAAAATACAAATAATGTTGAAATAAAAATTGGCTTTTATTTTATTCAATGGCTTTCAATTTTATTAAATAATTCACATTGAACAATTTACATTTGATCTTAAAGCACACTCTCAAATATATTTAATCTAAAGAGCACTTACATTAAAACAAAAATTGAAAAATATAAATAGGATTAAAAAAAAGAATATTTAAAATTTAAAAAATCGTGCTATATTAATAATTAACCAAATATAAAATTAGTTGATTTTTTTCATGGCATTACATTTATTAACCCAGTGTAAAAACCATTTTATTTTTACATGGTAAGTGCTTTTGTTTTATTTTAGTAAATGTTGCCCTAAAGATTACAGGACTAAGATTTGGCTTTGTTAAGCTTCAAAATTTGCTTGTTATTAAATCTGTAGACAATATTTTTCAGAAATCGTCGTTTTTTTGGTTAAATTTAATCATCAATTGTGATTAAAAATAATTATATTTCTGAAAAGTAATAATTACATAAATTATGTATCAATATCAAAAAACGTATGTTTTTGTTTAATAGGCGAATATGCTGGGGCTCAGGGATTAGGCCTCTTAAGACTACATTCTACTTTCCGTCACGACCTTAAAATTTACGCCTCTGACGAAGGCAGAGTCCAAATGACCGCAGCAGCTTTTGCTAAAGGCTTACTAGCGCTAGAAGGGGAACTGACCCCTATTTTGGTTCAAATGGTTAAAAGCGCCAATACAAACGGACTCTTAGACAATGACTGCGATAGTAGCAAATATCAAAATATGTAAGTATAAATTTACCGAATTTTAATTTTATTCACACAGAAAAAAGTGTATCAAAATGGTAATACTATATTTATTAAAAAACAAATTGTAAAAAATTTGGACAATCTTTATATTAATTATTTTGTTTGAAACAACCCATACTTTATACGATGGCAATGCCAAATGACATTAAAATAAGTTTTATATTAATATGTAGAAGTTTATTTAGACAATATATAAATTTCGGTACACTAATTATTTAATTTTAGAATGTCACTTGTTAAATTTAATAAGATAATATCTAATCAAAATCCTGTAAAGTGCATGTGAAAACTTGCAATGAACGGCATGCAGTCTCTGCCAAGTCATTTAATGTTATGCAATTATAAATGGAAAAGAAATAAAAAAAAAAACAAAAGAAATTTTTAAGGCAAACCCCTATTTAGTAAAAGTACTCCAATCGGCTATTTCCACGAAAAGAAAAACTACCATTTTCTATATATTACCATCTTCGACAACATCACCCACAATATTTTCATCATCATTGTCCTCTGAAACTGCAAAATTAAAATAAAAATATAAAATTCTCTACATATGTATATTACTTTTAGGTGTAAGGCAAGATTACATGATCTCATGCAATTGGATCGAGATTTTACTCCGGAAGATCGAGAAAAAATTAATCCTTGCAATTCCACGAGCATTTCCGAGGCTCTTGAATTTGTTAAAAATCCAGTAAAATGCTGTAGACACGTACAGGAATTAATCAAGAATCTTTTAGAAATTGTACATGTCAAAAAAGAAGATCCAAAATCAAAAGGTATCAGAAAATATGATAGTTTTAATTAAAGTATATTTTCATGAAATTTGGTGCTATTTGTTTGCTCTTTAGATGCAGTTCTCTATCATGGTGAAACTTGGGAATTAATGGGTAGGAGATGGGGAAAAATAGAAAAAGACTTTTTTACCAAAAGCAAAACTTTCGATATTAGCAAAATTCCAGATATATACGATTGCATTAAGTATGATCTGCAACATAATCAACATACCCTTCAATTTGAACAAGCTGAGGAGTTATATACTTATGCTAAATATTTGGCGGATATCGTTATACCTCAGGTATTTATAAAATGACAGATTTCGTATTAGAAAATATATTTTAAGTAACGGCGGCCTAAGCCCAATTTTCGAAGGGGGCCATTGCCATTAACCATTCCCATTTTAGTATATATATTTATATTTTTTTTAATAAAAGGCTCATTGATTGCTAAATTTTCAATCTCGCCCTTAAATTTAAGCTTATATTTATTTCAACACCTCTAGCTTACTTTCTTAAAACATTGCCAACAAAAAAGGCTGATACGAGATATAATTGAAAAATATTATTAAAATATGTCCCACTTGGGACATATGAGAGTTTTAGAAAAGAACGTCTATGATAAATGTACCTTTTTATAGTATTTAGAACTGCCTACAATATTGTAACTATGTTATCTAAATACGTTTATAATTTGAGGGTTAAAATAACCTTATAATAATTATGTATTTCTACAAAGGGTGAATTTTAACTTAATACTTTTTTATAGCATATAGAACTCGCGAAAACAAACCTCTTTTTCAATTATTAAAAAAAACTCAGAAATAATAAGAAAAATAATGGCACAATTATGTTTACACTACTTTTAAAGAACGATTTACTACCGGAGCGCCACAACAAATAATAATAATAATAATAATAATAATAATAATAGCCGTCCCTTCCCTGCACAAGCTTAGTTAGCTTCTGGGGTTAAAATTCACTCATAAGGAGATGAATTATAGGGAGAGTATTATTATTATGATAATAAAATAAAACACGTTTGACAAGTTATTTGATATCTCGCTAGAATACATTATTTAGGTCTTTATTTTGGTTATTTTCTACATAATTTATAACACATCTGATTAACCTGGTTATACTCTTTTTTCTTATTCTTACACTTACGGAAAAAGGAATACGGTCTCACGTCCCAAGAGAAACTGACGATAGGCCAAGGCATCTGCACTCCTTTGCTGAAAAAAATCAAAGCCGATTTGCAGAGGAACATAGAAGAAACTGGAGAGGAGACTGTGAATAGATTGAATCCGAGGTATTCGCACGGAGTGTCGAGTCCTGGGAGACATGTAAGGACCAGACTTTACTTCACAAGTGAGAGCCATATTCACTCGTTAATTACGGTGCTGAGACATGGTGGTCTACTAGATGTAAGTTTTAAGCATTTTCTCATAATTCTAATTCTAATTTTTTGTTAAATAATTAAAATGCTCCTTTTTATTCTCATAAAAAGTGAAAAACAATTTGTATGAATTGGATGTAACACATTTTGATGCCCCGACACCTTGGCAACGAAATATCTCAACATATAAATTAAGAAGATAAATTAAAATAAATAAAAATTAATAAAAAGCAATGAAAATTAATAAAAAGCAATGAAAATTAATAAAAATTAATAAAATTCAATAAAAATCAATAAAAATCAATAAAAATCAATAAATATCAATAAATATCAATAAAAATCAATAAAAATCAATAAAAATCAATAAAAATCAATAAAAATCAATAAAAATCAATAAAAATCAATAAAAATCAATAAAAATCAATAAAAATCAATAAAAATCAATAAAAATCAATAAAAATCAACAAAAATCATTAAAAATCAATAAAAATCATTAGAAATCAATGAAAATTAATAAATATCAACAAATATCAACAAATATCAATAAATATCAATAAACATTAATAAACATCAATGAACATCAATAAAAATCAATCGGAAACAATAAAAATCAATAGAAACTAATAGAAATCAATAGAAATCAATAGAAATCGATAGAAATCGATAGAAATCGATAGAAATCGATGGAAATCGATAGAAATCGATAAAAATCGATATAAATTCGATAAAGAATCGATAGAAATCAATAAAAACCAGTAAAAATAAAAAATATCAAAATAATATTTTCCAATCCCATTTAATATGAGCATTGCCTACTTTTTTTATTATTTTTTTTTTAACTGCACATAACGAATTATTTATTTTTTGTTTTTATCATCATGTCAGGTCAAAAAGGACGAGCAGTGGCGTAGAGCAATGGAATACGTCTCCTGTGTATCTGAACTTAATTATATGTCGCAGATAGTGATCATGCTATACGAAGACCCCACAAAAGATCCTTACAGCGAAGAAAGATTCCATATTGAACTACATTTTAGTCCCGGTGTTAATTGTTGCGTCCAGAAAAATCTTCCACCCGGCCCTGGATTTAGGCCACATTCTAGAAATGAATCTGCGGGCAGTAAAAATTGCGTGAGTAAATACTTTTTTTTTGTTCCAGTAGTGTGTCTGTCTAATCATGTGTCCCAAAAACTCATAAAAATGATAGCTTTCCAAAAAATTTTACAGAATAAAAAAAAAGTTTTTTATTTCGTATACAGTATAATCTTTTCCAATACCTTCAGATATTTAGATACATTCAATATTTAGTTGAATGTACCTTTGATTTCTCTTCTTGGTGCATGGCTTTCTGGGATATTGCTTCTGTTTGAATTCGGCAGAGTTGGAAATTCCACCCTTGTTGTCAGTCTATATAGACATCTATTACACGCTCTGACAGCTGGTGCTGGGGTCAGAATCTATTTCGGTCGCTGATTTTTTGTCTGCACTATTCAAGTTTTTCTAATCTCTTTTGATGGTACTTGCACTTTGTGTAGTTGGCTAGGGAAGTTATCATAAGTGGCCATTAGGGTTATTCTATAATTTTTCATTTATTTTTATAGAGTTTAAATACTTCTGAAACGGCTACCCCTGAAGATCCCAAGAGTAGATGTTCACCGAGAATCGATGAAGAAGGAGAAATTGCCATAGAAGAGGAAAAATATGTGTTGAATTTGCCAAAAACTCCAGAATTTCCTACTGAAAACACAGATCAGACTCCACCTGAGTCTCCAGGCGTTCCTTATAGATGTACTTTAAAAAGTAGCGATCCCATCCCTATAGGGTAAGTTGATATTCATATATATTCATAGAAATTCATAGAAATTCATAGAAATTCATAGAAATTCATAGAAATTCATAGAAATTCATAGAAATTCATAGAAATTCATAGAAATTCATAGAAATTCATAGAAATTCATAGAAATTCATAGAAATTCATAGAAATTCATAGAAATTCATAGAAATTCATAGAAATTCATAGAAATTCATAGAAATTCATAGAAATTCATAGAAATTCATAGAAATTCATAGAAATTCATAGAAATTCATAGAAATTCATAGAAATTCATAGAAATTCATAGAAATTCATAGAAATTCATAGAAATTCATAGAAATTCATAGAAATTCATAGAAATTCATAGAAATTCATAGAAATTCATAGAAATTCATAGAAATTCATAGAAATTCATAGAAATTCATAGAAATTCATAGAAATTCATAGAAATTCATAGAAATTCATAGAAATTCATAGAAGTTCATAGAAATTCATAGAAATTCATATGTATAATTGATAAAATGAACTGATAATTTAGGAGCTCACATACGGTAAGCGGCCACGAAGCGATGCACTTGGCAAAACGACTTAACGAAGAATTGGCCAATCAAGCAGCTAACCAAGGAAGCCGCAGTTACGGTCTCAATAGGGCCACTAGTCCCGAGTTAGAACAACAGAGATCGAGAAGCTACGACCATAAGAGTCCCCAAAAAGGAGGCAAAGGTAAGCGGATACAAATATGTTTGTATTTTCATTGTTCTTGTTGTATTCGCATTTTTAAACTAAATTTATTGCTTTAATAATGTTTTACATAATTACGGAATGAGCAAAAAAGAACACATAAAATTTATATGAATAGGACATTGATTCTAGTAATCATCTTGAATCTTAGCTACTTTATAATAAGATTATAAAAGAAAAGTTGTAGCTTTTCTTGTTTTTAATACATCGATTACATAATCAAAAAATGTAGCCCCTTCAGTTTTCTTAGAATTTCAACGTGTGTGAATGTAAAAGTATAACCGTGGAATAATCGGGATTATTCAAGAACAAAAAAAATTTCATGTTTGCTTATAATTTCCAGTATTTTTGCTCTTTCCGTCTTTTCGTGAAGGTGCCCATTCCCGAAACACGCATACGTTGGTTTTTCCAAAAAATGTAGATTATTTCATTTGTTCACATATTTCATTTAGAATAGATAAAATTATCGGTGAAAAGCAAGTTGTGTTTTGTTAGATTATTTTAAACTTACGAGTATTTACGATTTACCACTGAGTTAAAGCTAATAGAGAGTTGAAGTGTTTCCAGTACGTTAACGTAAACGTGAACGTCAACGCACAAAAATAATGTTTACTGTGAAGTTCAAAATATGAGTTGAAGTTGTTAAATGCATCGTGACATTTACATACAATGACAGATAATGACAAGTAATATTAGGATTTCTTCTTTCCCAGTTAAAAAGAGGTTATTTTATTTGCGTTACGTGCATACGCCAGAGCCCGTAAGCTTGCTTATGTACGTAGACGTCAACGTGAAGGATACTTGACGCATGCGTAGATGTCAATTGTCACGTATACTTTTACATTCATAGCATCACTTCAACTCTCTATTGTTTGTTAATGTGTCAAGTAAACCTACATGTAACTTTACTCAGAGGTGAAAAGATCGGTCCTTAACAATATTTAATAATAATTGTGCTCAAAAATGTTCTGTAACTGACTATAAATTCTTGGCGCTAATATTTTTTTTTGCAATCAAATATTTTACAAAATTTTGTATGATCAATTAAAAACAAACTTCAACGCATACTCAATACATTAACTTTTTAAAATAACGAAAATTGTTAAAAGTAAAAATATACGGGAATGAAACATATATATTGACCTAATATAGGGTGATTCATAAGTTAGAAGAGTTTATTTTATTTCCCCGAAAAAATTGTGCTGTTTGTCAATAACATATGGAATAAAGAGTTTAACAAACTTCTGGTATCTGAGAAAAATTGTGTGGATATGAGTGTATTTAAAGAACCCCGCACTTTCCTTTTATAAAGTGGCGACTGGTCAAATTTTCTAAAACTTTGGTATGTTGTACTTAACCTAGTAACCAAAAGTGTTGAAAACTGCCTAATTTTTTCGAATTTTTATTTTGACAATTACGAACTAGATTGAATTTCTGTTACATTTTACATACATACATTTATTACATGGTTTAATAATACATTAGTATTTACCTTTCTATTTTAACAATATAAATAGTACAATTCTTGTAAGTAGAACATTTTATTGCAATTAGGAGATCACTCAATCGTAACAACCAGCAAGTATAAAGACCACTTGTAACTACTGATAAATCTTTAGCTATTGTTCTTAATATACTATTAAGGGAGCACTGTCACCAGCTAGGAACATCCATTCAACAATGACAAATAAAAGTAATAAAAAAATTAAAAGAACAACAATTGTCCCTTAATAGCATAGTCGAGCGATTCTTGGCAACTAGTTTGGGACTCTTCTAGTCCTAAGGGAATAGAAACGCCGAGACTTTTCAAATGCTCTGAATATTTCACTGGTTTTGGAAAGGGGAGGAGAGATTAATAATAAGTATTAAAACAATAACAAATGTATATTTAAAATAAGTACAAAATTGTCTAATAGTCTCAAGAATAAATGAATCAAATTATATTTAGGGAATATAATATAATATATCCAAATTTGTAATAAAAAAAAAACATGATTTATGACAACTAGATAAACTTTCTATTAAATTATATGGTTTGAACTTATTAACAACAAAAAATAGCACTGGAAACTTTAACTATATAATGGTACAAAATATATGTAAGATAAATTTATTACTCGGGACGAAAATTGGCATTTATATGTAAATCAATGAATTACCTCAAACCAAACACTTTAAAAATAAGTTAAAGATATTTACCCATAGTTCACAAATCGCCACACAAAGACTTTGCACATTTCTTTGTTTCGCGATTTACGGTCTCGAAAACGAAAGTCTCGCCTTTATTTAAATCCAAAATGTACATGACCGACAGTTGTACTTGCTGGAATACCAGCGTTCTACCTTGAATTTTCTAGTTTAATAAATGATTTTATTGCAATACTTGTGTTTTCCATTGAATATTAATTTAAAACATTAAAAAATAGGTTTTTAAATTTTTTGGTAAGTTCTTTAAATTTTCAAATAATAATAATATCAATTATTATACAATGTAGGAGATTGTTTAGGAATAGTAACTAAATGTATTTTTGGAATGTATTTATTACTTATGTAAAATGTCGCAGTTACGAGGCTGGGCTGAAAAATAATCGGCCTACGCAAGAAAACACCACTTTTTTTGGCAAAACTCAATTTATTTCTCAACATAGTCCCCTTTAAGCTCTATACACTTTGTCCAACGATTCTCCAATTTTTCGATGCCCTTCGAATAATACGATTTCTCGAAGTTCAGCGATGACCTCCCCATTCGACTCAAATCTCTTACAACCGAGCCATTTTTTCAAGTCTGGAAACAGATAATAGTCGCTGGGCACCTAATCTGGGGAGTATGGCGGATGAGGAACAAATTCGTAACGCAATTCATGCAGTTTTGCCATTGCAACTGCACATTTGTGCGCCGGTGCGTTGTCCTGGTGGAAGAGCACTTTCTTCTTCGCTAAATGCGGTCGTTTTTGCTTCAAATCGTCGTCGAATCGGTCCAACAGCTTTGAGTAATAATCGCCGGTGATGGTTTTGCCCTTTTCAAGGTAATCGATATGAATAATCCCAAAAAACTGTGGCCATGACCTTGTTGGCAGACAGACCCACCTTGGCTTTCTTTGGCTTTGACTCGCCCTGAAAAACCCACTGTTTTGACTGTTCCTTCGTCTCTGGCGTATTGTGATGAATCCATGTTTCATCCACGATTACAAAACGGCGCACAAAGTCCTTATTGTGGTTAAACATTGTCAAACACTCCTTTCAAGTTGTTACACGGTTTCGCTTGTTGTCGGCATTGCGCAAACCCATCTGGAAGCGAGCTTCGTCATTACTAAATATTCGTGCAATATATTTTCCACTCGTTCACGTGAGATGCCTACAGTCTCAGCAATCTCACACACTCTTACCCATCGATCGTCAATTACCATACCATGAAATTTTATCGACCACTTCTGGTGTGGTGACCTCTTTTGGACACTCATCATCAAACATTATCATACGATCGCGTTTAAATTCGGCAGTCCAATATTTTATTGTTGATAACGAAGGTGCAGAATCCTCATACACATTATCCAGTTCGATTTTGATCTCATCGTTCGTTTTCTTTTTAAAAACAAGAATCTAATCACTAAGTGACACAGCTCGCTGAAAATTTGACAGAAATCACTTGAAAGATAGTTTCTACGAAAAACAATTGCATTTGTTCCTAGCGCCGACAACTCTTGCCGAGGCCGATTATTTCTCAGCCCAGCTTCGTATATATTTTTATTAATACTTACTCCCCTATAATACACATGACATCAAAGGTCCAAAATAATATTTATTTTTTCAATGTCCATTTGTCCAACAATTCTAATTTTATAGAAAAGAATACACTCTACATTTCTTATTTATTTTTTCGGTGATTTGACCTTTTCATAGAACAAACCAATGTAACTTAAGAACATTATCAGGTTAAAAACTAAAATTAGGTTAGGTTGAAAATGAGTGGGATGATCTCATCGCCTTCCACTGCCACCCGGATGGGTCTATTGTCGCTCATGACTAACTTATAGTTCACTGTATAAGCCACACCTTTTGATAAAGGTCATGGTTGAATTGGGTGAGACTTTTTTAAAGTCGGTAGACTCCAGTCGGGTAAATCCGAAGATCTGGAACCTGGTTCTTTCCAGAGCGGAGCAGGTACATAAAATGTGCTTTGCAGACTAGTCCTTCACGCTGCAGAATCGACAGTCCGATGTTTGTTGCAGACCTATCCTGCTCATGTGGTTGCCCAGACGGCAATGTCCTGTCATCAGTCCAGTCCAGTGAAAATGCGTAGATCTTTCCTAGTCCATTCTCGGATCTGAGCAGAGGCGTTCATAGAAGGGTTGGTTATAAACGCCTTCGAATGGGTTAGCCTTGGGGTATTTCTTCAGTTAGTGAGTGTTGTACCCTCCGTCCATTTTAAGATAATTCTTTTGGCAGTGCTTTTTGCAATGCCCAGGAATGGTTCTGGTCCTCTTTTAGCAAATGCGTCGGCTTTTTCATTGCCCTCCACACCACTGTGTCCCGGAACCCAAATCAAAGTAACTTTGTTCCGGGCACCGAGGCATTCTAGGGTATTTATACAGTTCCAAACCAGCTTTGAGTCAACTTGATTTGAGCTCAGGGCCTTAAGGGATGTCTGGCTATCTGAAAAGTTCTTTATAGTCTTGTTTGCGGGGAGAAAATTAATCAACTGTCTCGCTCCCAATTCTATAGTAGTCATTTCTGCTTGGAAGATCGTGGCCAGAGAGCCTAGGTTTATTGATATGTCAACTCTAGGCTTTGGCCAAAAACTCCCTACTCATTTTTCAGTTTTGGAGCCGTCCGTGTACAACGCCTGAGAGAGGGTTTGTCCCCTCTGCTTTATGCGTTTCTCTCTGGAATGAGGACGCTGTATGGCTTTTCTATGTGCTGTCGGAGAACTAGCGAGTCCGAGACCATGCCGAGGATGAGGTGGTTATTAATTTTACTCATCAGCTCCGTCTTGTCCCATCGCAGTTCTTCGAAACATTGACTACCCACCTTCAGGAGCCTATAGGAGACCATCCTGGCCTCCCTTTCCAGCAGAATGTGAGAGGGGTTAAGTCCAGTATGGTCTCCATGGCTCCCGTAGATGTGGTTGACATTGCTCCAGTTATAGCGAGGCAAATTTAAAAAAAATATATATTTTTACTGCCACTCTTCGTTTATTTTTACGTTTGTTTTTCGACATTTGTTAAAAAGTTGAATAGATACAGACGCATTTTTTACTTTTACTATTTCAGACAGTTCTTCCCTCAATATTTGGTACATAATTTTAATGACCTCTGGTTGGTGGATTTTTTAATATAAGTGTACACAATTTAGTGCCATATTTTGGAGAGAGGCAACAGAACGTCATTTAATGAAAAAGTTTCGGGGAATAGGTTCCGCTATAATCTCAAAATAATAATTTAATATTTTTTCAGTCGACCGACCATTTATAATGTATTTTAACGCACTTAAAATCGTTGTATAATGACCCCTATTAATGAATGATTTTCTATTAATCAACGATTTTATTAAATGCAACCCAACGTACATTGCTCTTATTATACATTTATATTGACATTTACCTATGGCGTAAGCAATTAAACATACATATACATTTGAAATCAAGAATACTATCTGTCATTGTATGTCATTATTTATTTTTTTTAAATTCAAAAACTGTATGTAGACGAAGAGTTTAATTTAACTCCACCAGAAGTGGCAGAAACTGCGAATGCAATATCGTTAAGATCTTTATTTTTGAAAAGTACGGTCAACTGAAAAGTTCTGTAATGAACTCGCAAATTAAAATGGCGATTAACAATCTTATTGCCAAACTTTTAGCAACCCCATAATATATCAAAACACAACTGCTTTAGTTTACTTGCTATGTATTAGGTTACAATCAACTTCACTTTAGAGCTTAGTTTAGAACCAGTAGGGAACTAGATAGTTAACAAAAAAATCAATATAAATTCGGTTTTTTTGTAGAAATTGTGACAAAGAAATATTACATCAAGTACAAGAAGCTCGTATCATTATATGTTGGAAGAAATGATTTCGATAAAAAGTGGATTGTACCTGAATGAAGTTAGAAGTTGAATTTAAAATAAAATATTCTTTAATGTAGCAATAATGAATAAAAATTAATAAATAAACACTTCAAGGTGCAAGGAAGTTTTTTATGGTATGGACACATTTTTTATTCAATTTCAGTTTTTTTAGTTTTCATATTTTGGAACCAACAGAATGGGTACCTACAGTTTTCATTTTATTTTAAATAATGGAGATGGTTTGCATTAATGATATTTCGTCTATAAAATTCAAATTAATTTATTTGAATATGAATGCAGTTTCAGCCTTTATCTACATTTTTGTATATTTCTTGACGACATTTAAATTTTGGATGTCACAAATCGTTATTTTACAAAAATAAATAACGCAAATAATCAGTAATAATTATTTTTTGAAAACACATAATAATTTAAAAAAGTATATAATTTCTGCTGGTATTTTTTAAAATTTCATACAATGAAGTTATCCTGATCCATTTTTCAATGAATGGTGATTATGGCATATTATAATAGTAACATTTCATTTCTCAACCATTGACTTGTTGGTTTCTAATTGGCGCTTGGAAACGATACAAAAGCTTACTAATAAAAATAAAAAAGTCTGGCTAATTGCTTTCTGTTAAACAAAATTACAGAAAATCTATGACTCTCCGATTTTGTAGGATCCATACAAAATTGATAGAAACGACATTCTGTCTATTTGTTGTTAAAATTGAGAAATTATGTTTTAATGACTTTTAAATTGATAATATTTTGGATATTTATATTTTTAACAAAAATGGATATGGAGAAACTTTTTGAAATTATGACTGACGTATTTTCAAATATTAGTTGTATAATGAACTCTTAAGAAAAAAACAAATCGATAAAAATTACAAACTAGAACATACTAACAAATTTTAAAAAAAGGGAGCAACAAATCGTTTAGGAAAATGGGTGCTTTGTATTTCAAACACATTTTCATTTCAACAAACCGTTTTTACCATTTTTGGCTCATCATCTCCATTATTATTATTTTTTTACGGTTTTACTTTGCTAAAATGGGTGTTGTAACAATACTAATTTATGTTGGACAGCTCAGAAATTACATCAAAGTTTGGACGCTGTTAACAGCTCAGGTATGACACTCAAAATTTGTGCCCAAAGTATTCCTCCTTTTTTTTTTTCAAACCCCCGGGTCAATAAAATTTTACTGATTTACAATGCAATTTAATTTTGAACATATAACTATTATTTACCAATTTATTGATTAATTTTAATGATTTCTTATACAAAGTGTTCCAAAATTATAGCTAAATATTGTAACAATGTATTATGTAGAAAGTTATTATAAACATATATCCAAAAATGCATTATAAGGTAACAATGTATATTCTAAATGTTACAACTAAGGGTGAGCAAAATAATTATTTATTAATTATTATATTCTATTTCGATTGATCAAAATAATTTAACCATCGAATAATCGATTTTAAAGGAATTACAAAATAAAGTGATTTTTTTTTCAGTCCATTAAAAAAATGTGTTGTGGTACCCGTTGGCAACAACCTGTGAGAATTTGATTTCATAAAATATAAGATTTGTTACCTTTTTTCTCTTTCGCAAAGTGTGCATTGTTTCGGTAGGCACTGCTTTATGGTTGATTTATCCGAGCTAGCGAATGTCGTTGATTTTACGTAAATGGAGATAGTCATTCTGAAAACCCGCTACCATAAATTTAGAATTAATAGTACAGAAATTTTATTTGTATATGGGTAATAACAATTTAAAGCCTACTAGAATAAGCAGGTGTTTTCTATGATTCTCTATGAATTTCTATGAAATTCTGTGAATTTCTATGAATTTCTATGAAATTCTGTGAATTTCTATGAATTTCTATGAATTTCTATGAATTTCTATGAATTTCTATGAATTTCTATAAATTTCTATAAATTTCTATAAATTTCTATAAATTTCTATGAATTTCTATAAATTTCTATAAATTTCTATAAATTTCTATGAATTTCTATGAATTTCTACGAATTTCTATAAATTTCTATGAATTTCTATGAATTTCTACGAATTTCTATGAATTTCTACGAATTTCTATGAATTTTTATGAATTTCTATGAATTTATATGAATTTCTACGAATTTCTATGAATTTCCATAAATATCTATGAATTTCCAATAATTTTTTTCATTTAAATTCACTAACGCGAGCCAATGTTATCTTGTTTACTGATAAGCCCGACTGCAATTCTCGACGCGTGAATTACAGCGGAGTCTAAAAGTTAAAGGGTGTTCAACGTTTCCATTATCTACTTACCACATTATTGATATACCTTTAATTTTATTTTTAAAGATATTCTGCTTTTTGTAGTGACATAAGTATAACCCGTCAGTTTTTTTTTTTGTTATTAGCCAAATAAACAGTATTTGTGAAGTTATTTATCTTAAAAACTAACAAATATATCAAAGCATGTTTTTGAGGTCGCACCTGATTTTCTGTGATCTTTTTTACAATATTCATTTTACTGCAAATAGCGCGGAAGTCTAACTTGAAGTGTGCCACACAGTCTTCAAAATTACCATTTGAAACCAGGCAGCACTTTTTACATAGTAGGCCTCCATCACCAAATTTTATATTGTCAAGTATCGACTATTATAATTTAAAAATGGATTTAGTAACTTATAATAGGTTTGGTGATAATAATCCTAATGTTATTGTAAGTTTAATTCATAATTATGTACCACATAATACAGTAAATAAAAAAATAATAATTTTGAATCGATTTGAGCAGTTCTGTAAAGTTAGAAACTACAAAATTAGGCAATTCCACAACCATTCATAATTGTTCGTTTTATAATATGTAATTAATACATTTTTTTATTCGTTTGAAATAGTTTTTGTGTAAAACTGGTTCAAAAAATAACCTTCTCAAATACCACTCGTCCTACAAAATATTTGTATACACCGCTCTCCTATAGTTGTGGCGTCCCAGTTAGAAAAATTAAATTTTTGAACTAGTTGTGATGTTTAGAATATCAATTTTGAAAGAAATCCAAAATATGAAGTATTTATCAGTACCGGTTTCAAAAATATCGTCAGAAAACCATCTTCAGAGGCGTTGCTCCTTTATAAGGCATTTTTTTTTTCACCTGTATAATACGCTGTTAAAATATCTCTAATTATGGAACACTCTGTATGTATTTTTTAGTATTTTGCCACTTCTAAGAAAATCAGCAGTGGTTATGTTTTTTGTTTATTTTAACCGGTATTTTATTCTAATTCTGTCTTTGATTTAATTATCAGAGAAATACAAAAGTAAAACAAAATTTGTTTTATTTTTAAATATTCTTCAAATATTTTTAAAGTAGACTTATAGATGATTATTAAAAATCAAATTGTTTTGTTAATATCAGTTTAAAACCGACAACCTCGATATTCACACACATTTAACAAGCTCCTTCCGTTTAGAATTGTATTTATTTATTTTTTTTTATTTTACACTATACAACATTACAGTGTTTCTTATGTTTATCTTAATATTTAAGTTCCAGGATTTGATTCTAATATGTTTTTATTTCAACTTGATTTTGCATTTTTTAATACATACTATTTTTAAGTATATTTAATACAACATTTTCAAGCATTGGTAGATTTGCAGTATTTCTCGGCAGAGCTCTGTTAGTTTTATTATTTATTTCTTTTTTCAATTTGAAATAACTGTTACTTATATCAAATATTTTATTTGCTTTGCTCTAGCTAGATGTGACCATGAAAGTTTCTACAAACTTTTAACAATATATATTTTTTTATGAATCAGGATTAGTTAGTTTTTAATAGTCACTTTAATAGACTATGCTTTTTCATCAATTTTCAGGATGTGAATTTCCTTATCTAAAACGTTAACCCTTTTCAAACCTAAACTATAACTTTCAAAGGAGTTAAGATAATGAAATGGGGTTTTCACAAATCTACTTTTTTAAGTTTTTTTCTGTGTATCTATCTTTTTTGACATGACATAGGCTATGTAATTTCAAATGAAAGACGTTTAAAAATGTACAATACGAGAAGTAAGAAGTGGCTTGCGAGATGCGTACAAAAATAAAAGGAAATGTCTACTTTCGCCAATGCTTATCTATTTCTCGCGGGACACTTCTGGCTTGTCGTATTTTAAGAGTTTTAAAAATGAAAAATAAACTTAAAACCACGTTTCATTATCTAAACTAGTTTAAAAGTTGTACAGGTTTAAAAAATAAAAATTATTTAGATAAAATATGTTTTTTACCTCTTATAGATATAAGAAATCAAAATATACCAAAATTTACGTATTCTATTTGTTTTATAAAAAATTTTAATCGATTGTAATAAAATATAATGATGAAACTTTTATTTTGTAGAAACTTTCTAGGTTGGCTAAGCATGTGCAAAGTCAAGTTGATATTAAATATTTCAAATTTAAACTCATCTGTCTGGTAAAACCGTGCGGTTGGTGTGACCAGTGTCAAATGTCTGCGGAGGTGCATCAGACTCTTCGTTTTGTAATCTAAAACGTTTAGGATTTGGTACATCTCCGTTTATTGCATTGGTTCAATCGATGTTCCTTTCTACTCGATCACCTTTTCTATAAAACTCTGATCTGTGATGGACTTAATCGTCATGGCGAATCAGCTTAAAGCACAGTCACGAAACCATTTTGATTCCATGACGAATTGTCCTTACATCCATTCTTCCACTTTTTGGTGTGGTGCTGAACGTAGTTTCCTTAAAAAGCTTTTCTTTGCTTCGCCGAATTCTTATTTTTGGTAAAATTTCTTGATGCATGCTTTTCTTTTTTTTTGAATGGTGATTTGGCTCTATTCTTTAAAGGGAGTATACTTATTTTTGTAAAGGGATATATCAGAAGTCTGTGCAATTTACGATTACTACAGACTTAATGTAATTAATGAATATATACAATGTAAATATTGAGATTTAATTTGTGTATGCTGTACAACCTGAGATAACGTTTCTTTGACCGTTAGGTTTCTAATTTTAATCTTTTAAATATTTAAAAAAATGTTTTGCTCATAGCTACTAACTTACTTATTGGTAAAAACAATTTAGAATAAATTATTAATATTCAGCCATTACAACGTGTAAGTAGCTTTTTATCTAGCTGAACGTGTATAAATTTCTAGTAAAAGAACAAATCAGAAATCAAAATATATATAATCTTGATGGAGGGATTAATATTGGCTAAACAAGTAGCCTGGAAATGTTTGAAGTGTGAAATACAAAGGAAACAGTAACTTTGGAAAAATTCAATATTTATATAATTTTTTAGTAAGGTAGACATATTCAATTTTTTTTAATCGTTAACTAATAGTTATGAATGTTTATAATAATAATAAGGTAGTGCGGACCCACTACTGCAGCTATCCCGAGACAATATAAATGACTTAACTTAATCTCTATATCTGTAATATGTGGTGGGTAGGTTACCCTCACGGCACTTAGGCCTCATTAGGCTCATTGTGCATACACCTAAGATGATAGGCACCTCCTAGCTCGTGAGCCAGCCTACAGATTTAATGTAGTTAACAACGTCGCCGAACACAAATCTAAATAAATAATAAATGAGAGCGTCGAACAATCTTGTTCGCACCCTCTGCAGAGTGCGGATTCTGACAGCCCCATGATATGGAGATGCTTCCGTACTTGGCAATGACCAATCAGAATGCCTAGGCGCAGATTCATAGTCAAGTATTTGTTTGCTACAATGTTGTCAGGATAACTTAACAGCTCCCTGGCAACTCTGCAGTTTCTTGTTTCATTCTATCTTTCCTTGAATTTCACAAGGGAATGTTCTTTAATTAGGTCTGTCACTATCGATTTTGTCAGGCCAATAAAAGGGCCAGGTCCAAAAAGTATTTGGTTGGCTGCTTTCTTGGCTGGTGAATCAGCAAGACAGTTACCTTTCGATGTGGCGTGACCTTTGATTCATCTTAAGGTGACATTGTTGATGGATACTTGATGGATACTTCGGCCAAAGCTTCGTGATATTCTAGTACTAACCCTGAATAAATTCGTGGTCTGTTCAGGGTCAGTAGTGCTTGTCTGCTATCTGTATAGATGAGCATGTTCCTTCCAGTAATATTGTATCTGGTTATTTCTTTTGCTGCTATGATAATACCCGTTAGCTTTGTTTAAACTACACTGGCACTATTGCTCACAGCCCATTTTATGTTTAGGTTTAAGAATCTGGAGTATATTCCACATCCTGAGCCTTGTTGTGTTTTAGAACCGTCGGTATAGATATAAATCGTAGCTGCCACTTCTGGCTCTTATATTTGTTTTATTATAACTTTATACGGCTTATGGAAGATATATCTCGGTGAGATGAAGTCCATGTTCGCTTGAAGCAGTGGGAGCGTATCGAGCGCCTCCTGCCAAAAGTGACGTCTCGCCTCACCAGATCCTACGTCAGGTTATATTCCAACCGTGCGAAGGCGTGTCATCGTCGTCAGAGTAACCTCCTTGATGTAAATATCAAGCGGAGTAAGACTAAGAATGACATCAAGTTTATTTTGAATTTTAACCAGCGGTGGTCTGACATCGAAATGTTATCAGACACTTGCCAGTTTAGAATTGATTTATAGATACCAGTTGTGGATAAATTGATATCTATTAGTGTTTGACTGCGAGAGTTTAAAAATGTTGGTGTAGTACCTTTATTTAAAATATAAAGATTTTTGGTAATTATATAATCATAAAGTGACTTACCTCTAGCATTGTTATCCAACTGAAGTGATGAGCGTTTGAGTCGCAACCTATTACCAGCTCAAACTTCTGTTCCAGGCAGTATGCAATCAGATCCTCCATTATTTTGCTGAGTGGTGGCGTGGTTGCATCGGAAGGGAGGTATGCAGATGGATTAACGTTTTCTTTTCCCTTTTTATGGCGTATTCCATTCTAACCGCAGTTAAATCGGAGGTGGAAAGGTGAGCCATTGAGTGGGTTTTGTATTTCTTAGGAATGTAAGTGGCTGTCCTAGGTTGTTGGTTGCTGGGAAAGCTAAAAATTGAACCATTTAGATTTTTAAGACCTAAAATTTTGGTTTTTATTATCCAGGGTTCCTGGATGAGTGCTTTGTATCTTGCAGCTCATCAAGGCGGTGGCATAATGTTGCCGTAGCCACCCTTTTGTGCTGCAAGTTACATTGTATAATAGTTACCTCTTTTATTGCTTCCCGGTCTTCCGTTAAAAATTGGGCTTAGGTTTTTTTTATTCGACCATCCCTTCCTCCGAAAGCGGGGAGGGGATGATCTCTTGTGGCTCCTCGGAGTTTTCATGCTGTATGTCATCGATTGTCATTTTTTCTGACTCGACGTCCTCCACTGTTGGCTTGAATTGGGGGGAAGAGAGTCCTTTACCAAGGAGTCTTCACTGGGCTCCGCTTCAGCTTCTTTTTCGACCTTTGGTCTTATAGCCAATGAGGTTAACGCCTATCCTCATTGATTTGGCCTTTAGGGTTCCCATGTCTTCGTCTCCGATCCCGAAGACGAAGAGATGGCTTTTGATTTTTTTTTTTAAATTCAAATTAAACTTACTCTGTTTGCTGAAGACACTGCGATTTTATGGCACAGCAAAAATAAACAAAAATACTAACCACTATAGAAAGTCGTAACATTGAATATACTGATACAATAAAACTTCCGGGGTAGTGGCCCGGCTTAGCAGGTTAACTATTGTGTATCGATATCTGGAGTCAATCAGGGTCCCCGCAGTTAATACTGAGATGTGTGATTATACGTCCCTGTAAAAACCCAAATAAACTGCCCGCGTAGTTGTATACCACAGCTGGCAGGCGCTATATTAATAAATACAAAGTATAGTGTATGATGTGTCATCTTTCGAAGGAGATATACATTCATTAAAGATTTCTATCTGCTTGGAACACCAGAGGATATGTCTAAACTTCTGGTATTTGAGAGTACGTGCTCACTTGATACTTAGAAATAAACTTTCCTCTGGGTGTTTTGCAGTTAGAACGTTGGTAAAAGAAATAGGTTTTAAACCAGCTGAAAATGTATACTAAGCTCTAGTTGAGTTTAATTTTTAAGATATATTATGGAATTGCATTTTGGGGAGGTTGAAGCTGTGAGTATATGTACAATTGATTTTAGATAAAATGTGTCATGGACAAGCAAATACAGTAATTATTTCTCAATGTACTTGCGCCATTTATTTCAGTGTACTTGCGCCATTTATTTTGCACCCGTCTTATACCTCTCGCTAAACAACAATTAGTGCCCAGGTGCCTATTGAAAATCAATCTTTTAGTTGTCCTATTGATATTTTAATTTAAATAATTTGCAGTCGGTTAAAAGAAAGTTAATTAAAAATTTATTAAAATATTAGGCTTTTCCAAACTTACTGTTTCCCTTGTATTTGACACACAAAATTATCGGATCATTTTAACTCCTTTAAATTTTGTTATACAATTATATACCATAATAATTTTTTAATTATATAATTTTGTATTTAACGAAATAAATTGCACAGATTGATAAGTGTGATACAATTTTAGTCGAGCGTACAATACTTTTACAATAAGAATTTTGACTATGTCAAATAAAGATATAACAAAAAATTAAATATTTGTTAAGATAATAAGTTATATGATTTTTTATTTTATTTGTTCACTTATATTTTGTGACTTCAGACTTTAAATATTCAGATTTATTATAACTAAAGGTTTATATTTCAAAAACAATTTTATAAATGAAACAAAGTAAATTGTTTCCTGTATATAAAATTATATCACATGGATAAGTTATTGTCCCAGCCTCTTTATTTTAAATTAATGTATTTTTTTTAAATTTTATTTATTCCTAATTGATTAAATTAATTTAAAAAGAGTCTGGTTCAAAGAATATATTACGGGGTAGTTATATAAGACAGCATGTTTCATTTACAACTAAAAAATTATTTAACTAAATATAATACTTATATTCTAATTTTTTAAGTAATTTATTAAGAAAATAATTTGTATATCTCAAAATTAATCAGGAATAAATGTTTTTACCTTAAAAATTGATGTAAATATATCCCCACTAAAATATAATCGAATTAACAGAATACGAATAGAAACTCTAAAAAAAATATGGTGAAAGAAAGAAGAATAACTCAAATCCTTGTATGATAAAAATAATACGAGTGATTGCTACCCAACTACTCTGTTTACATACCTCTACAGGCATTGGAGTATACAGTGTGTTATAAAAAGTTTTATACAAATGGGAAAAACTTTATCTTACATTTTACAAAAAAATATTCCTGATAAAAAGTTCAATATAATTAATGAAATTTGTAAAATTAAAAAATTGGATTAGTTTTTGAATAAAGTAAATCAAAATCACTTAAAAACAAGTGCAATAATTTAAATTTTAACAAATATTGCTCTATATTAAAATTTAAAAGTATTTTATTCTTCATTCTAAATCATTATTTTAATTTTCTCTGTATTCCGCTTATATTTAAAAAAAAATAATGCTTGAACTTTTGTATCAATAATATATATTTTGTGAAATATAAGATTAAACTTTTCTGGGACATTCTGTATTTCTAGAGAGATCAGTAGAGATGGAAAATTATTTACTAGTGTTCTCTTAGATAATATTATCCAATGCCTATCGAAAAAAAAACTATTTCCACTGTTTTCTCTAGATATAATCCTGTATGGTAACTATCGCTCGTATTATTTTAAGTTATTCTTTATATTTCGTTACATTTGAGTTTAAAATTACTTTCCCCGTATTAATATTTATTTTTCAAATAAATAGCTAATTTAGATGAAACATGTTGAATTACTATCATTTTGTGGGTATTGCATTTCTACATGTACTAAAAGTAATATTTTGTTTCTTCTTTTTCACCCCTTTTTGCTGGCTTTCCCTTTATGTTTGCTAACGTGCATTGCACATAAACCACCATACTAACATTTATTTTGTATAATTTAAACAAAAGATTCACCTCACGATACTGAATCATCATCCATCACACCAACAAACACCCCAAAAACACCACCAGTAGATATTCCGATTCCGAAAAGTTTTGGTAATTTCAACGAGTTTTCCTGTACAAGGAATGTTTCGATAGAAAAACCGGAACTAAGTCCAATTTCCGGATCAATAGATTTTGAGTACATAAACGATTTTGATTCTCCCACTCCTCCTGGATTAAACAAGGGTAGTATGTCACTACCGAGTGAAAAAGTAGAAGGTGTAGGTAAAATTAAACCGTCAAGTGCCACAAATGAGCTGCCACTAACTGAACTCAATTTAGCTCTATTTACATCTAAATTGGATTCTAAAAACTCTTGCGTAATGAGTACAAATGAATTACCATTATCTTCACTTAAATTTTCGAGTAGATCCTGTAGAGTGTCCAGACAAAATACATTAGATAGTCAAACTGATGACATTTCAATGGAGGTAAATTGGGAAATTGATATGAAAGAACTCGATGACAAGTCTAAATCTGGTAAAGAAATTAGTAGACACAGATCCTTCTCTGACCCGAATATCTTAGATGTGGAATGGGTAAATCATTCCGACAAGAACTATCTAATGAAAAAGTATAACGATAGTATGAAAGATCAAATTACCAG
The DNA here is from genome assembly GCA_927349885.1 of Psylliodes chrysocephalus. NCBI lineage: Eukaryota > Metazoa > Arthropoda > Insecta > Coleoptera > Chrysomelidae > Psylliodes > Psylliodes chrysocephalus. Next base: position 88,029,738 of record OV651817.1, read on the forward strand.
TTTGTCTCCTCCCGAAACGGATCCTTTCTCCCCGTTCAGCTTTTATCCCGAGCATGCTCCCGATACCACTTGCCTGCTTTGTGTTACTCCCCGCACCAACCCCCACCTACTTTCTTTCTTTACTTCGCCCCCCCGGAGATTAAGTACATCTCGATCGTTGTCACACCCTACTCCTTGTGTGAATCCTTGCGTATCCAATGCAGAATGCGGAGCCCAAAGTATCAAACGCCATCGACACAGCATTGCCGGACAGATGAGCTATTACAAGATGCTGGGATTCGGGTGCGGAGGTCCTCTGGGATTGAAGAAGCTCGTCGGAAGTAGTACCAATTCGTTGTTCTCCACCGCCGTCATTTCTGGTAGTTCCAGCGCGCCGAATTTAAGAGATATGATTACTAGTTCGAGTAATGCTACAGGTAAGCATATTGATTTAATATTTTGTTAATTTATTTCTGGATTATTTATTTAAAACACACTGTTTACAATTTATTTATGACGTACTAATTAATTTATATAATACTTAGGCACTATTATAACTCTGTTCAACACTTAAATTCAATCTGCCGTCCGTCGACAACTCGCTCTATTTATATAAAGTCAACTCTGTACTAGAACTCTCTAGACGATGTCGAATGTCCGAAAATTCCATTTCTATGACTCAACGGCCGTGTATCGCTTTTTCTGGTAGTTTCGAGAAGCGGTGCGTTTGTCTCTATATCGCTAGGCATACTTCATACTGCGGGCAAGGAGTAAACAAAGCACAGGGTAGGCTTTTGCGCGACAATATATAAAGTAAATATAAGGTTATGATTCTAAAAATATTGAGTAATTTAAGGAATATTTTGTCCACGACAAAAACAAACAAATTTAAAATTAAAATTAGTACTATTAAAAAGATGCGGTTCTTATTTACAGTAAAATAATCCAATAACAATAAAAAATAAACACAACTAATTCACAATATTGTAAACAATTCAAACAATGAATGACGAAGTCACAAACGAATGAGAAGAATAATTAAATTGTCTATCTAAAATCGAAAACAGGCAGATGCAGGCTTCCGATCTTTTTTGGTTATATTCACCCAGAAGTATCTCAGCTTGTCTCAGCCCCAAGAGATTGTTCCATTTATCAGTTCTTCTACTGCCCAATTCCTTTTTAATCTCTCCTAATATTATGTTTCTGTTGATACCGCAGTACGGCTCAGGTCCTACAAAGGGTGTTTGAGCCCCTTTCCTTGCAGATTATCTGCAATCTCGTTACCCTGTACCCCGTTATGTCCCAGGACCCAAGTGAGAGTAACTCTATTTTTCACGCCTAGCTCATTCAATTGTTCTAGGTATCTCCAGACCATTTTTGAGCTAATTACGAAAGAGCTAAGTGCTTTGATGGTTTTGGCTATCGGACATGATGATAATCTCTTGTCTATGATAGTTTCTCTCGATGTTAAACTGGATACACTTCTCGATGGCGTGAATTTCCGCCTGGAAGATGCTTGGGTATTTTCCCAAGCTTTCGGAGTGCTTGGTTCTCGGCCCATTCCAGTTCCATCTGTGGTTTTGGAACCGTCTGTATACCACTGAATACCACGTCTTTCGGTTCCAAGCGCGATGGATTCTTGGCTCCATTCTTTCTTGCTCTGTGGTTTTAAAGTTTTTCACAAAACTGTACTTCTTTAGCATTTCATCCTGGGGCATGTCCCAGGTATCTATAGTCCTGAAGCAAGTAGACTTTTGTCTGATTACTCCGTTCCTGATCATTTTATAACCTGTCCTTTTTGCCACATTCTCTATCATCAAATGTAGAGGAGTGAGGTTTAAGATCATCTCCATTGCGGCCGTAGGACAGGTTCTCATTGCACCACTAATGCAGACAGGCTAGTCTTTGTACTTTTGAGATAATAGCTCTCGTAGTAGCTAAACTAGTTCTGTTACTCCAGGCTATAGCCCCGTAAGTGATTATTGGTCTCTCTATTGAAGTATACATCCATCGCAATATGTTTGGGTTACATCCCCAATCCATCGTTTATCCGCAATGTTTCTGCATACTATTAGGGCTTTTGTGGCCTTATTTACTACTTCCTTCTCATGTGTGTTCCAGAGAAGTTTGTTGTCCAGGGTTAGGCCTAGATATTTGACTTCATTTTTCCATTCAATATCTATCCCGTCTAATTTAACGGTTTTGAGATTAAGTTTTCTTTTCTTTGAAAAGGCCAATAGTGTTGTTTTTGTAGGGTTTATACACTGTAAACAGTAATAAAGGTTGTTTCCTAACTCCTTTCTAACATTTCGGAAAACTTCACCGGCATCGTCTTTTAAAATCATCAATATTAGCATGTTGTGTTTCATAAACAACGGATTTAAGGTGTTCCAAAGAAAAAAGTCTTAAGGAGTTAAATCAGGTGATCTTGGGGACCATTCAATTGTCCTCTTTCTGCAAATCCAACTGTCTGGGAATCTCTCGTTTAATTAAATGTGAAAAAAAAATGTAACAGATCTTCATGTAAAGCTAAATTACCTTCTTCATCAGTTTGAGTTTCTAGCTCGTGAGTTATGAGATGACCAATAGTCTCTTTAAGCATATTAAGGTACAGATCATCTGTTAAGTTTCTTTTAATAAATAAAGGACCAATAATTGCATTTCCAATAATACGGCACCAAACCTTAACTTTTTACGGATGTTGTGTATGCAATTCTCAAATAATATGCTGGTGTTCGTCACTCCAGTATCGACAGTTTTGTTTATTAACATTGTCATTAAGAAAAAAATGAAGATTCATCGCTGAAACAGATATTTAGCAGAAGATTAGGGTTGGTGTTAACTTGATCAAACATGGTTTCACAAAACTCTATTCTTCTATCAAAATCATCTTCATAGAGCTCTTGAAGTATCTGCATTTCATAGGGATGAAATTTATGCATTCTCAGTTCTCTTCTTACAGTCTCGCGGGATATTCCCGTCTATTCTGCTACTGTTTGTATGGAGCTAGTTGGCACTGCAACAAATGTTCCCAAAACCTCAATTTGAGCTTCTTCATTTAGTACTCGTCGGTTATTTCTTTCCTATTTTTCACCGAACCAGTTTCCAAAAACTTTGCTGGTACTATCGTACTTCCACTTGGAATTTTGTGAAGTGTTAGGCGGGACCATGAGGAAGTGTCATCTGCAAGGATTTAGTTTAGAACACTTGCAACTGAAAATTGTTAAAAAATATCGGCTAAAAAAATTACAATACACATATTTGATTAAATAACTCACTCGGTTAGCTCAGTTTGTTAAGAATTGAACAAGCAGTCAATTTTTCATCTCGAAACGAGGTCCAATCCACGATGAATGATTTTTTTTTATTTTGGCAAAAATGTTTCGCTCAAATGAACTTTGGATGATCGAGAAAATATCATCCACTGTGAGCAATTTGATATGAAAAACTACGTTAAAGAATTCTTTATTATTATATTATATATCGGTATATTAACTGAAGATTTAAAGCAAAGATTTTAAATTTGACTTTATTGGAGAGATATCTGTGTATTTTATTTGTTTAATACTTTATAAAAAAGTGGCCTTTTGCAGTATTTCAAGGGTGTCATCATAAAAATCAATTATTCGCATCTTGAGTCCAAGATATCTTAACTCTTTCTATTTTTTCCGAATAAAATATTGTTTTTACGTATTGTACGGAAATATTTCAGCTATTGATGGTTTCGGAGGTGTACCGGCAATCAGGCCTTTAGAAACCTTACATAACGCATTGTCTCTGAAACAATTAGATTCTTTTTTGGATCGCATGACCACTGCTCCAATTTTTCGGACACCATCATCTACACCTCCTAGATATCCATCGACTCCATTGCCTACGCCGACAAATGGATGTGGCCTATCCTTAGAGAAGGGAAGGCCTCTTAAGCTACAGTCTCCTAGTAACAGTAAGTTTTTATGTCTAGATATTAAGCAATTTCCTCAGATTTTTAAGCTAAATGTTTTTTTTTTTTAATTTGTGCCCTTGTTTCTTTGATTTGGATATATTTTGTAGAAAAAGAAAAATATAGTTAATATGTGACAACAATTACTGACTAGTATTATTATAAGTTACATAAATCTATTAAATTTGCTTATAAAACAAAGAAATATTTAGTTAAACATGGAGTTATATAGCTGCAAAAAATCAATTTCTTCTTTTTCAAATACAGTGCTTTACCAATATCTTTGTATACATTTTTTATTAAATTATGTTCCGTTTTCGAAAATTGATCAGCGTATTATGTTCTGTTGCATTTTATTTCGTGTTCAAAACTGAGAGGGAGATTCTGAGTTCAATACATATGGCAATGCACTATTAGATGAAATAAAATTAAATAATTCGTTGTTGCAAATTTAAATATTATATTTTACCTTTGAGACAAATAATCTTTAGTATGATATGGTGGTTAAGCAACAATTTTATATATTTTAAACATCTCATTTGCCTAATTTTTATAATAAATGAAATAATTTTTTCAATATATGCCAGCTCTGTTAAACAAAATAAATTATTCTACATCCTGTCTAAAGTTCTAATTCATTCTGTTATTTTCTGAGCAAATTAGTAGGTATTTTTTTATCTTTAGGTGTAGGTTGGAGTGGCCCTCCAAGTTTGATGTCCAGTAGTGGTCCCTCTTCTCCGGGCTATTCTGAGAGCAATTCCAAAGGAAGCAGTAGCGAGATGTCTTCCAGTATAATCAGTGCCGATGGGTATTGAATTTTTTATTTATTTATTTTCATCATTTTGGATGTTTCTCATTATTTTTGTGCATGTTTTACTAGTATGCGAATTTAGTATTTAAGAACGCCCTTTTGCATTCATTCGAATTTCGTAGGGATGATGCAAAATAAATCGTTCTGAGTTTAGATTTGTATAAATAAAATTTATATAATTTTTAGAGTTTCCTTTTTTTGTGCTTTATTTGTCTAGTTGCGTAGATGTATGTATTCATTGTGTTTATTGCATTATTCATCTAGGTAAGTATGTTCCTAAACTATGTTAATCTGAATCAATTCTGATAGTTTTAGTGACAAAAATTAGATTTAATAAAAATATTTTTGTTATCTCTGTATAATTATCAGGTAGTGTCCCGATTTTCAGAAGATTATTTACTAATCCAGTTATTTATATATGTTGGTGTGGTTAATTTAAAAAATTACAATTTCCGAAAATGGGAATTTGTAATAAATTCATTTAAAGTGTAGAATTTGAAACGATAATTTGCAAGTTATTAAGATAGATGGCGGTACCAATACTTATGTAGTACATAATTCTGATTCCATGTAAATTTGATATTTTTGGATCTGTTTTAAGAAAACAAGTGTAAATAAATTATAATTGGAAGTAGATTCAGGAATAGAGGGAATAAAATAATTTAACGCAACAAATTGTTATGTTAGACCATAAATAATTGAATTATAATAGTTGCTGTTATTGGATATACAAGCAAAACTATTAATAGGAGGACCATAAAAACACCAAGAAAACCACTCGAGTTTGAGTTATGTATACTGTGGTCATAATAATATGAAATTAAAACAGTGTAGCTATTTTTCTAATGATTTTTAAAAATCGCGAATCTAAAGGTAAGTTCACAATAGACTGCTGCCTTCACACCAATCAAATTGAAAATACCTATTTGTTAAATATTCCTATAAGTATGCATTAATTATTGTTTTTCGTCAACAATATTAAAGGTAAGAGTTATATTAAGTACATTAAATCTTAGTGTTGTGTATAAAGAGACTGGAGATGTAACATTGCACATACCACATGTTGTCTATTCCAACTTTAAGTAACCCACCAATTAAAAATCATCGTTTCCACGACACCATCCGAATTGCTCCCACATTTCTAGTTTACGCTTATCTCCGCGTGAATGAATCATCATGGGCCGCCGTTTTTTGAATTATTTGTTGGTGTTATTAGCAATTTAAAAAAATCCGCTTGCATTGAAACTTTCCCATATTTTATAACGCGTGTATTTCACGTGTTCTTAAGCTGTGCTCTGTGCGTTCTCCTAACTTTTCCAAAGAATTTCGGGAGACCACGATGCGATCGAGACTAGCACATGTCGTCGGGTGGTCTCGGTCGTTTTGCTCTGACCCCGCTCTTTCGCTAAAAAGGGGTTGTGAGGGAGATATGGCCATACTGGTGGACAATTCGAAGAGCGTAGTGAACTCCTTGAAATCAACACTGTGAAGCACTTCACTAGGGAAACTTCCCCCTGACTTACATTTGCCGTGTGTAGGCCGACGCTCGATGGGGATGGAGAGTGATTTGAGTCCCATATCAAACGAATTGCGTACTCTCAGGGTAGGTTCGGGTCCAGACGGCGGGGATTTGGCAAACCGTCAGCGTCATTAATGTGAAAGTTATAAAAATCATTAACATTTAAATTTATAGCCGAGTTCGGCTGTTTCCACAAGGTAGCATCTTGCTCTGGGGCGGGAGTAACCGGGAAAAAGCCATAGAACTCTTCTCTTGTACCGTGCCCTAAAAGGAATGCAGTGAAATTATTTGAATTCTTGTGGTGCATTTTTGTAATAAATTAAAATGAATTGAAATGATTTAAAATATATTAAGTTAGTTAAACTGAGTGACGTTAAGATTCTAAACCAGTGAATTAAAAAAATAATAATAATAAAAGCCTCCCTCAGTCAAGCGGGTTTGATAGGGGGAGGGAAATGTCGATTAGCAAGTAACCGACAATCATTAAGATAGGATATTTATAATAACTAATTAAATAAAAAGAAATGAGCCCCATTACTATAAAAAAGGAGTCTCCGAATGACTGTAAAATAAAACAAACAAGGTCAAGGTAGTTCGTCAGAAAAAGCTTAAAATGTAGTAAACAAACAAAGCCGGAGGACCTTACCAACCAACAATATTATTGACAATGGCACTAAAAAAATATGGCTGGGACTCTTGACACCTGTTAGTCCGACCTGTGGAGAGAAGAAAAATCCGTTACAGGTTCCGCGCCTAAAATGCCGGCAAGCGGGAATGAAAATGGAGGAAAATGAAATGAAGGCAGCCCTAGCAATTTTAAATGGGATACTTCGTCTCGTCTCCCACGTAATCAGAACGGACACACTCAGTGTAATAATCCCACGGAGGAGCTCTAAGAAGGAGGATCGCAAGAAAGCAGTGGAGAATGCGCGAACACCGACTTATTTCTCAACCACTGCTAAAATCCTCTCTTTCCATTAGTAAGTCCTTATGTCTATCGACTCAGGCAGTCGTGGTGCTGCGATTATTCGAAACTTGAAATAATCCTTTTGTTAATGATACACCGAACCAGCACCGAAATAGAATTTCCACTACATTCGCGAGAACACTATCCACGAAAAAAGTTAAAGATCCATTGCCCATTTTTGCAGGAAATGCTTATAATCATGTCTTTAATTCCTGGCTCCGCCCATAGGTAAAACGATTACGTAATTGGCTAGAGCTCTTTGGAATCATTTGAAATTCGCAACGGCTGTATATTTGAAATTTAAACTATGTCTATTTAGGATAAATAATGAAATTCGATTAGAAGAAAAAGTACTTTTTAGAAAGCCAGTGGGTGTGGAGTATTAATAAGACTTAGTTTGGAAAAGCGAATTAATATATATTTCTGCGTACTATGTACCTAGGTATTTCATTCGGGTATAAAATAATTACGGAAATATGAATGTTCGAAGTTGTTCCCGTGAGAAAGAGTAACTAGTCTCCGAACTTTAGGATTACTTCCTGATTATTTAGTGAGAATTTAATATTAAAAATTAAAATAACTTTAGTGGCTTTCGAGTACGAATGCCTGATTTAAAACCCATTAGTACTTGTGTCTACGTAAGAGTGACTACATATGTGTGATTGCAAAAATTAGTCTGCGGATTAGGTAAATTGGGTAACATGTATGGTGTCTATACATATAGGGTATCGCTGCGGAGCTGCAACTCGGGTAAGAATTTGGATCGACGCTACAGGACCCTATGACACACATCCCGCGACGCAATGGGATCGCAATTGTCTAATGTAGTGTTTCTCAAACTTTTTGGCGACTGAACCCTTTTGAAAAGCGAAATATTTGACGGAGCCCTAAAATAGATTTTTTAAACATTTTATTGCTTTAGATAGGTTTCATTACTTTACAACCCCGGAACAAGCACAATCAGATCCTTCCTGAGTGAAATCTAAAAAAAAGTCCGTAAACCAGGTGTCCTTCCTTTTGTGACGAATTTCCTCATAGTACTCCTAGTATTTTTTTTTATTCTTTATTATGACTTATTTTCGCGGAGCACAATTTGAGAAACACTGGTCTAATGCGTTCTCTCCTTAAGAAATCACCTACATGCTTGGAATAAGTATATCGCATGGGCGTCAGTTAGGATCAATCCTGAGAACTACCGTAATAGTGTTGTTATTATTCATTGACAGAATAGAATGAACCGCCTCTTTTTTATTTTAATGTTTGTCGCGTGTATTTGTTTACAGGTAGATATTTTTTTTTTCAGGATTAAAATATAGGTAAAAAGATACGAGCAAAAAGTGTTAGTTCTGAGACTCGGTGGATGAGCGAAGTCATTAGACAGGTCGAAATTAGAAATTAAAGTACCTATTAGAAGTAGCTTCAGAGTCGCACATATTTGTGAGATAATGAAAGAAAATTAGCTGCCATTATAGTCCGTCAAATAGTGACAGGTTTATGTGTCCCATTTTCGCATGCAAGCCTCGAAGAGGGTTGAAAAATACATCGATTTTAAGTAGTATGAGTTATTTGTTGCCAAAGACTTTAATGTTGCAAGTGGCTAAAGGGTTGAAATAAGGGCACAATCTTCTAAGGAAAAATCGAAATTTTACCCGATTTTTACACACAAGCCCATCGAATGTATGAAAACGTATGTCGTTACTAGTCCGAAAAACATATTTTCTTGAATAACCCGAATGTATAAGTGCATTTTCCTGATAAGGATAATCGAATTTTCCGTGTGTTTATCCCCAAGAGCCACTCGTAATTTTTTTTATTCTACTTAACATCGATGTACTTTTTAATCCTCTTCGAGGCTTGTATGTGAAAATGGGGCACCTAAATCGGTCACTATCTGACGGTCTATTATGAAAGCGGTAGCTTATGGAAGATATAATAAAAGCAGACCAAGGAAGACTTGGATACTGTTAGTAGTAAAATGAAGTAGAACAAGGCAAAATGGAGGAAGGAAAATACATATATGGTCAACCCTATCTGAGGGAAAATGTCGTTGTGATGATATATTTTCATTTTGCATTATTTGAATTATTTTATGCAAATGATTGATTTTATTTTTCTTAAGTTAATAGCTAATGTCTTATCAACAACGTTATTTAATTTGAAAATATTGACCGTAGTACGAAAAAATACATTAGAACAATGAAAGTTAAACAATTTTGATTCTGCAGGTATCATTTGTAGTGCGTATCAGAAATATTAATTGTACAATTTGACTTTTTATTTATAATTATTTTTAATGTGCACTATTATTTACAAACACTTCAACAATATATGGAATTATCAGTTAAATAAAAACCCAGATAAATAAATGAAATATAGGTCACGGGTAAAGTTGGGAGACTAAAACGGCGGCCTCATTAGGTTGCTAGGGACAGGAGTGTGACGCCACTGAATGAAAAATCGAGGCGACAAAATATTTTGCTGCGATACGTACATTATTTTTATTTAAAAAATTTATTATTTTATTATTATTTAGTAGTATTTATATTTTTATTTTTGGACTATTTTCCAGTGTTAGAGTTTTTAGAATATCGGTAGTGTGATTTTTTGAAAGACAAGCTACAAATAATCAAGAAAAAATGATGAATATTTTGGGTTAGGATACGGCCTCCAAGTCAAACTCGAACCACGTTTTGTTTATCTTCTGAAATTGAAATTTTAGCGAACTGTAGTGTTGCTGTTTGCAAACATAATTTTTACAAACAAAAATCATCAGAAGATCCCAAAAACCGACAATTTACAAAAAACATGTGTGAGTGTTTTAGAAAATATCAGATCAATGTTAAAACTGTAAAAATATGCAGTGTTTATTTTAAAGAAGAGGATTTTATAGATGACATTCGGTCGCTAATCAAGTAAAAAAAAACTGGGTTGTTTTATTCGTACCTCCTAATTTTCATACATAAAAACTAGGAACTGATTAAAATATGTGTTTCATTTCAGAAATATATTGTATGTTTCTTATGAAGTCCCAACACACCCTTGTTTTCTTCTATAAAATTATTTCTAACTACTTTTTACTAAAAACTTCCTGTAGCAAATCCTTTTTTCAATAAAGTATGTTCTAGTAAAGCCCTTTGATTTTTTTGCTCTTGGTTGTGTTTAATGCTTGTAAGAAACCATCTTATCTGATTTTATATGTAGGGTGAACAAAGCTGCAATTAATTTAATAATTATGAATGTTAATTGCAGAACAATATTCTAAAATCTTACTATTAGTCTTTAATTTCAGTTTAGGTTCAGTCCCTTTCTTCTGATGATTTTTTGTTTGCATTAGTTTATATTCCTAACTCGGCTTCTGCGTCGCCTCGTCCGTAAAACAACTCGTACTGTAATAATTAGCCACCTACCGGACTTGTAACGTAAAATATTATTGATAAATGGATATTGTTGAAGACTCTGTATTATAGACATATTCTTATTTGTTTTAGCATGAATCGTTTTAGTACTCAGTATTTGTTTATTGTTTTTATGTTTTAGGATTACAGTTGATAACCTCAATAAAATGTTCCCAACAGCTCCAGGTCTGGATCAAGATTTAGGCAGTGTCGGAATGCTGTTAGATTCATTCGATAAGGATATATCGGAATCGATGGAATTTTCTGAATATTACTCGAATAATTCCAAGCCGAGAGGTAGGTTTATAATTTTTTTTAAGATCTTCGCCTTCTTCCTATAAAAAATGTATTTAAAAAAAAGTTCACTAGGTTATTTATAATGAAATTATCTGTTTTATTTTCCCAAATTGTTGAATACCGTTCGTACTATGGCGGGCAAAATAATCGATTAGTTGATTTTTTTTTTGAAAAATCGATTATTTTTTATCAATCGATTATTTCGATTTATTGATTATTTCGCTAAAGTATAATTTATAACCACCGTAACTTAACTTAACGCCGTAGAAACTTAACGTAAGATATAAAAATAAATTCTATTTATAAATATCTGTAACGTAAGAGTTGAGCATGCGTGTTGTATTTCAGAGATTATCAAATTACTGACAACCTTATGAAATAAACAAGTGTAAACTATGTACCTAACCTCCAAATAAACCTCATAAATTATGATTTTGCTATATAGAAAAAATATATTAACTACTTTAAAAGCAATAATATAAAAATATAATAAAACAGAATAGTTTACCGAATATGTTGATTGTTTTTGAGCAATAATGAGAATTTGATATTTCCTAGCAAACTAGTTTTCAGTTCTACACTTGATGTTTATAGGTATATGCAGCAACACTCATATCTCATAAATAGTTTATCCCCAATAACATAAACACAAATCATTCATGATAATGTATGTCCATCAAAAAGGAGAATGATAGTTTACAAATGGTATTTGTCCATTCATTTATAAAAAATAAATAAAAAGAATAATTGACAGTTATCACATGCTGAACTCAGAATTATCTCATTGGCTGACCGTAAGGTTTTAAGTTGTTAAGTTAAAAGTTGGCGAACTTTCTACGGTAGGTACGTTAAGTTCTTAAGTTACGTTACGAATATTTATAAATAAGTATACGTAAATTCAATATTTCAACTTCTTACGTTAAGTTCTTAAGTTATGTTACGCCGGTTATAAATTAAGCTTAACAGATTATTTTGATTAATTCATTATTTCGATGAATCAATTATTTAAAAATACTTAATAAAAACTACATACAGGGATCTGGTACCTTCTACGTTTGTAATTTAAAAAGATTTGATATTATTGCTAATATTGAGGTTTTTTTTTTCTACATTTTTACATATATTTTTGTTTTGATAGTTGATTATAATTTGATGTAATAATTTTTTTAGTATCTGAAAGTGGAGAAATTACTCCGGTGTCTGGTTCAGAAGTAGATTTTAATACAAATGATGCCACAATGGGTTCGAGTGCAGATTGTGACATTACAGTAACAGAAGATATAGACGGTAATCCTATTGATGACAATTTAGATCCAAATAACGAAACTATCACTAGCGCTAGAGTAAATTCTTTTACAAATATATACAATGCTCCTGGTAATTCTCGATCTATAGACACCAATAATTTATTCCAATCGGCAATAGGCAGTCCGAAGCTGATTTCACCTTTAAGTTCAAACATAAATCTCTGTACTAACGTTTTAAATGCAGATCCTTTCCAATTGAAACACGTAGAAAATGCAGAACGACTTCAACCGTCCACCAGTAGAATAGTTAACGAATTTGATAAAAACGATCTGAAAACTATTATTAAGAAATCGAATATTTTCGATAAAGAGGTTCCTAATGTGGCAAAGAACCTTTCTATTGCAAGTTCGGATAAGTGGTCGACATCAAAAGAAAAATTTTTGGAAAACAAGAATTTTATCAAAACGGATAATATCGATTTTGGTAAAAATCTTAATTTTAGTGTCGAAAAGAAAGTCGAAAAAGACAATGAGTTAACGAAAATTAAACCCGGAGCGGTGATGGTTAAGGAAACATATATAGAACCGCTAAAAATTTCTAGAGTATCGAAAAGCTTTCACGGAAAATCACCCACCAGTAGCAGTCAAATTGATATGTGTAATATACAAAGAAGAGCAAGTGACAGTCCGTTAGCAAGATCGTCAAATTTACCAGTTATAAATAAAGAGACCAGAAATGTAGGCAAAGAAATAACTGCTTTTAAGACGAAAATGTTAGATGAGCTAACTCAATCCGGGAGTAGTGGTACCTGCGATTCATTGATATTATCAGACGCAGCCAGTTGTGTAAGTAATTAAATAATAATATTTTCCATGAAGTTCCAGAATACCTTCAAAATTAATAAACAAAAAAATTTTGGTTACAAAAATTTTAATAAAAATATTTTCAATCGATAACCGTTAATATTGCCAAACAGAACTGTCAGCAGTGAGACATAACATGCATGTCACGAAGCTCAAAGGGTCAAATGAGATGTAACACGCTCATTATATCGCATGGCGCTTAACGTGTTAATTATATTTTTTTACAAAATTAACTAAAATTTGATTTTATACTATCAAAAATCATCTTTGTTTAAAAAGTAAAAAAATTAAGAAAGAAATTTGCGAGACGTTAATCAGATATGTGTTTAATTTTGCGGTTGAGACAAATAAAATAAATTCGGTAACTCAATTACTGTGCATATTTATAAAAAATTCCGAAACATCAATTATTATTATAAAATGACATTCTGCAACGTGACAATTTCACTCCCCTACAATTGCAACTCCCAAATTTGTGAATAAGATTTCATTTAAAAGGTCTCTTTATTCTCTATTCAAAAATAATGTGAATTTCAAATTTATTGCAAAAATAAACTATTAATAACTAATAAAGTTTCGTTTGATATTGAAAAAGCAAGTAAAACAAATTTCAATGGCCTTTTTCGACGGTATTAATAAAAAAAATGTCATAACATTCTTCATTTTAATTTTATTTCAAACGCCTTATCAACTTACTGCGTGATTGTAACCGCAGATCAGAAATATATTCTATTTACATCGTATTGGTGGTAAAAAGAGCTAAGCCACATTTTGACAAAATGAATTAATTATATCACATAAATAAAACCACTCTGAAAAATACAGTGGTGAAGAGAGATAAGCGATTTTGAAGTTATAACCTTAAAATCCCCCAAATTGAAAGAAGCTAAGTGAAAATAAATATATGTCTTTTAGTGGTTCGTTTTTAAATCAGTCTTAAAATGAAGGACGTGTTTTCGTGTGTACCAAATTTTATCATATTTAGTACATAAATAACTTAATATTTAAATCAAAAGTTGTTTTAACCTAAGAGTTACAAACTTATTTACCCATTTTCTTCAATTAATAAATGTGTGGCTTAGCTCTTTTCACCACCAATACGACGTTTACGAGAAATGCAAAAAAACAATTTTACAGATGATTGGTTACGGAAATAAAACACAAAACACAGATCGAAGTTGTTCGCCTGGTTCAAGAAATATTTTCCGATTTGATATCTGTATCTCAAAGGATAATTAGTAAAATTGAAAAACAATTTCGAAAGCTTGAACTTGTAAAGCAGATAAAAAAAACCTTTGAATTCACTGAACGTAATGCTTGAATTTTAGAAGAACCCACATACTAACTAACTAACTAACAAAATCAATGGTGCCTTGGAGAGAGAAAAACCGTATCTGTGTATACAGGATGTCTCGAAATTAGACGGTCATGTTTCAACAGCGTAATCTACATCCTAAAATAGGAGTAAAACTTTATATAAACATAGGTCCGAAAACGTTTTGTTTCCGATATACAGGGTGTTAAAAGTGAAGTCGTGATGATACATTTTTGTAAATATTTTCTAAACTTTTAAAGATAAGTTAAATTTGGTACAAATGCTACACTTTTTACGCTCTATTTTTTAATGGACTAAAAGCCAGTTTTTGATTATCTTCATAGGTGGGTAAATTAGTGGAGGGGATTAGGGTTAAATTGTCTTAAGTTTTTTTGTTGACTGTTTTTACCATTTTTAACTACAAAATTTGGCAAATCAATATTTTCTTTATAATAAAGTTGCTTTCATTGTATATCGTTAGGACGCACCGTTTTACAAGATAAAAGCATTTGAAAATTCATGATAAGTTGACATTATCTTATTCGAAAGTGTAAAGAATAATTAGTAGGCCTGTAGAATCAGAAATTTTATTTTTTTTTTAACTTTGGAAAATCGGTGACTAAAAAAATTTTAGAAAATATTTACAAAAATGTGCCATTAGGACTACCTTCACTTGTAACACCAGGTATCTCGAAAACGAAACGTTTTCGGACCTATGTTTAAATGAATTTCTACTTGTAGATTACGCTACTAAAATATGACCGTCTAATTTCGGGACACCCTGTATTTATTGACTTGGCAAAGGCTTTCGATACAGTTAGTCACACATTACTATTAGAAACATTAGAAGAGGTAGGAATAAGGGGAAATTGCTTTTCCCTTTTGCAAAGTTATTTACAAAACAGAACTCAAATTTTATAAATGAAAAAAAAAATAGTTTATGGAGTACCTCAAGAAAGATTTTGGATTCAAAGAAAGAGATGATGGCCAAATCTGAACGTATTTCTTGCGTCATATTATTTCTACAGTAAGATTAAAAACATCTTATTGGTGAAGCAAAATTTGGAAAACCGGGAATGATATCATTTTTGACTATAATTTCTAGTATTTCATTTGGCTTTTTTTTTCCTGGAAAAATATCTTTGAATAAAGTTATTTCATTAAAGAGTTGTATACTGTCTATGTCTTGCAAAATACTCTTTTCTTCCTGTACCTGCAACTTTCAGGCTTTCATGAAATCATCATTCGAAATTTTGTGTAACTTCTCTCTCTCTTTCTCTCATTTTGGCCGCTCGCGTGCGATTGTGAGATATAATAGTAGTTTGTGCAACAAGATTGGATATGATGACCATATCGCACTAAGACGAAATTTGAGCACGACGCCGTAAGCGGAGTGCTCAATCGTCTGAGTTGTTCAGAATATTTTTTCTACTACTAACGAAAATTTACAATTAAAAAAAATATTTTAGGTTACTAAGACAAAATAACTAATTTTAAAATAATTTATGACTTTTAAAAATTTTTAAAATAAAATAAACAAAAAAAAAGTTCATTTCATTTTTTTCAATCCAAGAATCGAACTCGAGTTTTCCGTGTGGAAGGCAAGAACGCTGACCACAGAACCATCTATTCTTTTACTTTTGTCGCTTTAAATTGACTTAATACAGTTTTATGTAAATTAACAAATTATTTATAATTGTAAGACGAAATAAAAACAGAAATGCTATTATTTATCGATTCTACACAAGAATAACCCATTTTAATGTAATGTTTTTTCTCAATAACTAAAAAATATACTGACAATTAGTTTGACAGAATTGTAACTTTAAAATTTTAAAAATAATAGCAGTCGATTGATCAAAATATGAACGGTGATTGGCGGATTTAATTTTTTTTGCTACTTAGAATGGATATGAAATATATTCGTTCAGTGGAAGGCAATAGCATACTTTTTCGTTTTGTAATCTGTACGTAGATAAGCTAATATTAATGTAGGTGTAGAAAAAAGACTTTTCTTTCTCACCCTTCATTTCCTAAATTTACCATTAGACATTTCAAAGAAAATTGTTGCCCGTAGGTAATGACAGGTTACTGCTAGGTTATGATATGGCAACATTGTGGGCCTGGTGATTTGACAGGATCAATGACATAGAAAGTTATATAGATTGATCATCCATGTTTTTAAAAATAAACAAACTTATGCCTTGAAGTACAATTGTAGGTAATTTTGTTAATATATTCAGAGACTGAAAATTGGTTTTTTGTGCTGCCACTTTAGAAAATGCGTTTTTCCGATCATTTTTAAGCTCGGAAAGTACGTCTTTGCCGGTCTAGACCATAAAAATTGACATAACCTCTCGGAAAAGTGACATAAATGCTCGTCAAAGTACCTACTTTCCCGAGCTCTTATGTCGAAATTTTCATTAAAGAGAAAGTACTAGCATCTAGCCAGATATAATTTTCGAAGGGTATGTTAAATATCACAGTTGCCATGGCAATACCGTAGCCATCTGTCAGTAGATGTTAATAATAAATTAGTTAAGTTTTATTATAAATTTTGAGCAATAAATATTCTGTTCTTATATTATTAGTGGCAGCACAAAAAATATTGTACGCGCCACACTCGGAAAGTGTATTTACAGGGCTCGGATGCTTTCAGGGCTCCGCCTTCGGAGCACTTGTCAGGAAATATGGCCGCTCGCAAACGACCCGCTTTGAACAATCTATAACTATATCATTGATCCTATCAATGACAACAGGCTTACAGGGTTGCCATATCTAAACTGTCAATTCCCACTGGCAACATTTCAACAGGTCGTGGTTTAAAAAAATATATCATTTGGCTTAATTTTAGGTGACAAAAAGTCAGAGATTTACAACCATAAAAGTAGACGAAGCAGAGCACGCCGCTTCAATAGCACGGAACATCTCTAGAAGAGCAAGTACATCGATAGATGGCGTTTCAAGCACATGTCAAATGCCGATGTCTTTAGAGTTTTCGCCCAGTAATTCTACAACAAATATAACTCTATCAAGCAACAATATAAATAATAATTCAAATAAAGAACATGAAAAAATAACTAAAAGTCTCTCTGATAATTCGACAATTTCTCGCAGACGCGATTCTGAAAAATCTTGAATGTTAAATAGATTGAGGTTTTTAATTGATAGATACAGAATTTACGAAAATCTGCTGTTTTTGATTTTTGTTTGTATAGAACACTTTTAATTAGGTATTATTTTATTATAGCTAGAAATTATTTTAATTTAGTTAGCAAGAATTCAACAAAAATGTCTTGCATTTTATTGCAATTAATAAACTATTATAAAAACATTTTCGAATGCTATATTTTTTACCCTTTCATATAGAAGAAATGTCGGATCTTCTTTTCTACAATGTACAAAACACAACTGAAAAAAAAAAAGTAGCCCAAAGACAAGAAACGAAGATTTTACATTTTATCAATAACTCGAAAACGGATCGAGATATCAAAGAACATTTTTGGATTCTACATTAATATCACTGTGCATACTTGCAAGTAAATTTAAATCCCAAGATCCTTTGCCGACAGAAGTGAAAACAAATCGGCAACTGTGGATATGTGCTTTACAGTCGGGTATATGAATGTATTCGTGCATCATGTACGCACGACCATTGAACAGAAATGCCTGGATTTGTGTATGAAAAGTAAAGCTGAACTAGAATGAAGATATACGGGCATTAAAAACAGTCCACCTCAAATATTATTGGTGAGGAAGGTTTTTGCGACAAACCCCGAGACATGTCGATTTTGTTATCGAAGGAGACAACTATTGATCATTAACTCATGGTTGTACGGTCATCCCCCTAAAAGGGGTGGCATGGCATGGGGGGTCGAGTGGCTCATCATTTTAAAAGTATTTCGATTCTCTTTACAAACATGCTAACCTTTTTGTGTTAAGTGCTAAAATTAATACCAAAAACCAGCTGGAATTGTGGGTGAAAGAAATTAAAAAAAAGTTGCCTGAACAGTTTTAATTAAAGTAAGTGTTCAAATTGCGATTTATTTACTTCCAAACTGTACTGAACATTTTGTAGTTATTTCACGACATGCCACAGTTATCTGGTGGTGAAGATCATCTAGAGTTCGGTTGCGTTTTGTAAGTAACACTTTCTAAAAAACATTATAAGAAGAAGTCCAACGACGTTAATTCTGGCGATCTCGGGGTCCATTCAATAGAACCTCTTCTACCAATCGAATGTGCGGGAAAATGTTGATTTAAAAAGTCACGCACAGGAGCTGCATAGTGTGATGGAGCGCCATCCTGTTGAAAAATAATCATTTTTTGGGATCTGATCATCGTTTTCCATTATTTTCATTACTTAATGTGAGGGTAATTATTGTCTTCGAGCAAATTAAGATAAGATTCATCCGTCAAGTTATGAGGTAGGAAAAACGGACCAACAATATTATTTCCAAAAACCCCAGCATGTATTAACATTCAATTTTGGGGATTCTGTGTATGTTGTTCTTTCATATTATTGTATCTGCAATTATGTCTGTTCACGTGACCATTAAGAATAAACGTGTATTCATCAGAAAAGCATGTTGAATATAAAACGTGCTCTTTCTCGAGATGAATCTTATAGGGATGGAATTTATGCTGTTTCAAGACCCTCTGAAGGCTTCTACTTGGAATACCTGGAGCTGCGGGCTACTTGTCTCGTGCTTGAAGAGACATAGCGAGATGTCTTACATTCTTACCGGGATACCGTTCATTAAAAACTCTTGCAGCTGCCCGAGAAGACTCGTTTCTAAAATAGTGTGCGACAATTTTAATTCTCTCTACAGTGGTGTAAACCATGATAATTAAGTTCACTTACTTTCAAATAGCAAATGAAGAAATTTCACTAAAATAAAATTAGGTATTCATAAAATTATACTAAAAAGCATTATCTTATCTCATTAAATGGTGATAAATATCTTCTTCTACGATCACTAGCCCTTTGGCTTTTGCACATTCAAATCTAACTGTTAAGTTGTCGTTTTCCATGAATTGTCATAGTTTGACATTATTGCCGCATGTAGGCGGAAAGTTACTTTTTGTGCACGCCTATTTTCATTAGCTAGGCTGTTATTATAAAGCTAATCTGTATTTTAAAAGAAAATATAGACTAATTTGAATCTTTTAGTTAAACATTTAATACTCAAACTCATTTTTCTTAATATTTAAAATATTAAAAATAAATTACTCTGTTTTTAACACTCACATTTAACATGTTTTGTTGGTGTAGAGCCTAGCGCGTTTGTCTTTGAACATGATGGTCGTGAGTTCAATCATTTAAATTGATTTTCTTGTTTGTAAAATTAAATAAAACTTAAAACTGTATGAGCCATTAATTTGCGATTTGAGTATTCTAAGCGATGATCTTGTAAGTTATTTTTAAGATGTACTTACTAACAAATATGTTTTATACCTATCATAAAATTAATCCTAGAGTAAGCAGGCAACACAATATACACAACATATTTTTCGTTAGCCGTGTCTGTCAAATTAACGTAGTAAGATTTGAATTCTGCAAAATAAAACTAATACTTTTAATATCGTGTGATTGTAGAAAAAATCTTGTGCGTAATTCGAGCGGAAAGCTATTTACAGCTTACGATAAAATTCCACACTCCACTGCACGTCGCGAGGCAACTTTTTAACTTAAGCGGCAAAGTAGCACTTTCCGCTCTTAATACACAAATAGCTATTTATGCTGTTTTAGTATCTAGCTATAAATTTTTATTCAAATTTCTTTAAAAACGAGATCTGCCTATGTAAACCTGTACACCAAGGATTTCCAAAGATGTTAAATTTAAAAATGTAATTTTCAGCCAAACATCCAAATTAAAGATAAAGGTCTTACTTAGGTGGTCTTACTATTTTAAATTGATGAATAATTTTCAATTAAAAAAATAATTTTAAAGAAAAAAACTGTTAAATGTCTCCATGGAAAAAATGGTATTATTTTAAAATTATGGTTTTTATTAAAAAACGTTATTAATTTAAAATAGTAAGTTAGACTTTTATCTCTAACTGCGATGAATATTAAATTTTTTAATGCCCTACTTTCGGAAATCGGTCGATTTAACTTTTGGTCTACAGCTGGGAGGCCCGTTTTAACGGACATTTTAAACTGGTTTTTGCCATTAATTTTGACAACACAAAAATGTTAGCATGTCTGTAAAGAGAATCGAAATACCTTTCAAATAATGTGCCACTTAATCCCCCATACCATTGTGAGAGGTTTTTCCAATTGGTTAGAAATACTCTCACTTGTGACGTTCGAACTGGGAATACTCGGGCGCCAGTTTGTTTTAGAGTGGTTTGCTCCATTTTAATGTACCTAATGAAAGTTTGCCTTTGTATTACCTGATAATTGATACGTACATTTAAATAGTTTATAGTCTAAAATTTTCGGTACACAACAAAATTAGTGTGGTACCCACAAAGCACAAAATGATGCAAATAAGTCTCCTAAGGAGATATGTAGATGAGTATATGCCCCACAATAAAATTAATTTTTTCTACGTTCATACAAAAAACAAAACTTTATTGAACTATATTTTGTGAAAAAACTGGGTCTTTATTGCACTAGTGCAATAAAAAATTTATTGCACTCATCTGTCATTTTACTACATGACAAACATAAATATTCAAATCAACGCCAAATATTTAGTCCATTTTCATTTTCTGTGTTACGTTTTAAAAACAATTAATAAAAAATTGTATTTGATTAAAAATGTCATTACAAATTATGAACACAAACGTAAATAAATGCCTCAAACAAAGGTACACGATCACGGCTACTATGATTTGGATAATACAACAGCAGTTATATAAAACATTTTTTGGTTTTTGCGTGAACGTAGAACAAATATTGTATGCAACTCGTGCAAAAAGTGTTTATTGCACTCGACGTGTTGTCAGGTTGCGTGCAATAAACACTTACTTTTTGCACTTGTTGCATAAATAACTATTTTGGTACCCAAAAGACACAAAAAGTTGCAAATAAAATGCATATAAATTAGTAATAGGAGTATGGACGTTTCAAGATAATTGTAAAAAATGTATTTGTAAAAAAATATTGATTATATTGTGGGAGGTTTTCTCAGCTGGTTAGAAATACGCTCATTTGTGACGTTCGAACTGGGTGTGCTCGGGCGCCAGTTTGTTTTGAGTGGTTTGCTCCACTTTACCTGTTGGAACTAGTTCCAAGAAGGGCTACAGGTAGCTACAGAGGGTCAACGATATTTCAGTAGTTATGTAGTACCTGAAAGAGAGACTTACGACAAGGGAATGAAATGCCAGTTTTTAATTTGACATATATCTTTCGGTAGTTACAATCGTTTCGGCTAAATAATTATGTTTACAAGCCCTCGCCCAAGTTATTGGATCTAACCCTGAACAAAATAAGAAAAACGTAACCGAAGGTAATGGGCAAAATATAATCTCAATCGCACAAATGAGGTGTTAAAATGGTGTCGGGAAAACGGCGGTCAAACCAGCAGTAGTACGCGGCGTTCTAACAAGTCTACGGTCTTCGTCAGGACTATTCGGTTATACGTAAAGCGGGAAATATAGAGACACGGCGGGGAGAGACAGAGAAATTGCAAACCTAACTATAACCTAATGGACCACAAGATTAATATCCTGGCGACGCAACCCCTGAGGATGACGTTCTAAGCTATATAACATCGTATAAACCAGACTCTGGGAGCGAAGCCGAATTAGCCCATTCAACCACGCGGGATAGTCACTATACATCGACTTACAATTCAGAGTCGAATCAACTGATCGGAAATTCACTAAAAGTCTAACTAACGGTGGGAACAGGGATCATAATAAATAAACCAAAAGAACGTTAATCGCGGAGCTAAAGAAACTTTCGAGAGAAATACAGACTTGTACTAAACGGCAACGAAGGTAGCTAAGCTTCACATCTGTTTAATAGCAAATCCGGATCATATCATCTGAGTTGGTTATCAAATTAGCCCATTTTACTGCGGGAGTAGTCACTGTCTTCAATAGCAACTCAGACGATACTTTAGTTCACGAATTTTATAACGGAATGTACAAAATACTAAGAACCCAAACACGGCCTAACAAGAAAGGGAAGGGAATCAACTCAATTAGTTAATTAATGAATGTGTGAGAAATTCATGTTACTCCATTCGAAAGAATTCAAAAATTATCTTTACAAAATTTTCGGAACCTAAATTATTGTACAACCCCGGTATATAAATTTTCGAACCCAATATTTACAAGTTTAAATTTAACGATTTATTCATTTCTTACTACTGCTATTACCTTCTATCACTTACTATTTCTTAAAACAAATCAAATTCTATTTGTTAAATAAAAATAACCCGAGTTAGTATTTAATTGAAATGAACTAAATTATTTTGTACGACTTTCAACATTATTGTAAAATTTACAGACACACGACTGAATGAAAACTACAGGATTAATCTAATTACCTATCGGAAAAGTATACAACGGAAAGCAAGTGATTTTAAAATTAATCGGAATTAAAATGTGATCAGAGCTCGGACTATCTACCTCTGAAACCAACTGTTCGCGGCCAACAGCTAAAATAGAATGAATCTCCGCGATTTTCGACTGACCCACCTTCTGTCGGCTTTCGCGTCGATTTCAAATGCTCGAGGACGGTCGTGGGGACGCGATAGGTTTACAACAATATGAGATTTAACATAAAATCGATAATTATTTGCAAATCGCGGGAATTTCGGTAAATAATTTAAAAATAGGGGAACTTTAAGAACAAGGGCTGATCCAGTTAATTAAAAATAGGAATGAATTTTTAGTTCATTACATCATTAAAGATTCTCGAAGGTATTGCCACCCCTTTTAGGGGAATAACCGTACAACCATGAATTAACGATCAAAAGTTGTCCCCCTCGATAACAACTGTTTCTAATGCGCCACCCTGTACAATACTTGGCATTTTTAATCAGTTTTAGATCAAAAATGTTGGAAGGTTCTGCAATAAAATAGCGTTTAAACAAGTTATACCAATATATTTTCTTATAATGGATACAAATAGTGTACACCAAAACATCTAAACTAATCCACTAACATTAAAACTCACCTTTTTTTTTTTAAATAAATTTGTACTTCATAAAATAACAGCTCTTTACGTTTTTTAACAATGTGTTGCAAAAATATCTCGCCATATCTCCAAACTTTCTACTTTACAAAATGAGCTTACCAATTACGAATTCAGACTTTTTGACATTAATTTACATGATGAACACTTATTTATATTCAGCGGACTAAAAATCGAAAAAAGCAACACACCCATGTTTTGAGAATAAATTCAATAGTAGGCCAGGCAAACCAAATAATTTAATTAGTATTCAGTTTAGGAGGGAGCAACGGTAATGTAATAACATCTTGTTTAAGTTTTTAAAAATTATGTTTATGAGGTAACTAAAGATATAAGACTTCAAAAAGTTTTAAGATTTTCAATTTAATCAAAACAAAATAGTTAAAAAAATTAACAAGATGACATGTGGTCACTAAAAACTTAATATTTCTCCGTCCTTTTTTTATTATTTCAATTAATGGTCTAATAATACACTTTTTTATCCAAATCTAGGGTTTTGACCTATTCTTTGATTATTAAACCTAGTGAAACGCAAAACACATTGTACATTTATTGTTAGTTTTAAAAGCAATAGAAAGAATAGGTCAAAATGGCGTTTAAATTTATTTAAGAGATCAGTGATATAAAATGGGGCAATTTTGTAGCAAATAATTGATATATCTTTGGCATAGAAAACAAAAATAAGCTTGTGTACTAATATTGGTAAATTTCTAAGAGAATATACGTAAATTTTTGTTTTAAAAAATTGATGAATTTCTAAATTTTGATTTAATTAAGTAATAATTAAGGCCATTTGCCCCGCTAGTCCTTAATAAATAAGTACTTATTGACTAGCGGTGCAATCGGAGCTTAATAATAAATTTAATGTTGCTACAAAATGGCCTTCAAAGTAGAAGAAACGCAGGAAAGTTTTTTAAATGTTCAATTTTGACTTGTGATTTTTTTTATCAATGCCCAAAGAAAAATATAAAAAGCACAGCTGCCATAAACATTTCTAATTTTTAACATCGATTCAATAACAAAACTGTTTATTATGAATTATACAAAATATAATGCGTTTTATAAAAGCATTGTTCTTTATTTTTTATTTTCAGGCATAAATAATTAATTAATAGAAGAAAAAAAATGTTAAGCACGGTTAGAAACAATCTCATTTTTTAACAGAAAATACATTAATATAAAACAATGTTTTTAAATATCTTTTACAATGCTTGAAAACAAATGAAGAACGCTTACCAGATAAGCATGATCAAAAGAACACTATAATCTCTACGACCAAATTAAAAATTCACCTTCCTACACCTCTACTAAAAATTGTTGAGTTGATTTAAAATTAAAAATATGTTAAACAAAAAAAAAACTGTACAGTGGTTCGCTCTCAAGTAACACTACTAACTTATTCTGAATTTTTTTAAATTTTATTTGCATGAGACAAAAAACACTATGAAGGAGACGTTGAAGAAAAAATTGGGCGGTAGCAAAACCAAAAGGGTATTAACATATATCCTGGGCATACTGTGAAAAGTGACTAATTCAAATTATATGAGATTTTACTTAATATGACTAACTAAAAAAAAAATAAGCGTCATATTTATAGTGCCCGAAAGTACTAAATAAACCCAATCAATATGACTTGGTCATTTTTTTGGTCTATCTGATTTTAACAAGTGATTTGGTCATATTAAAATCACATAAAATTTGACTTGGTTACTTTTTGCAGTAAGCTCACGATATCTCCAGTATATTGGACCGAATCAAACAGGACAAACAACATTATGAAGGATATGTGACGTAGATCAACGTTGAATAGAAAAATTATGTGCAGTGGCAAAGCCAAAAGTTAATATCTCTGTTATTTTTGGTCCGATTTAAACAGGAAAAACGGCACAATGAAGAAGACGTAATATAGATTAAGGTTGAATAGGTTAAACTCAAATTGCTTACCTTGAAAGCGATACAATGTAGACATAATTTTCAATTATTAAAAAATCCTAGGAGCTAGGGTGTAAAAACTAGGCACAGGTTATTAGGCGACGATTAATATAACCATCTTTTATAAAATCTTGTTGAAAAATTTTACAATGAGAGAAGGAAGCTATTTACAGTATATAATTATTTGATAGTGGGGTTTTTTAATTATTTCATAGTAATATTTTAATTTAGTAAATTAAATAAGTATAATGAAATTTTGTTTTATAAAGGAAATTAAAAAAAAAACTCCACTTTCAAATTAAATGCAATATTATTTCTTCTATTAAAAACAATTTGCAGGTTTTCTATTTACAAAAATCATTTTCTTTTTCATAATCACATGAAAAGATCACAAGAATGTAAAATTTCAATTTTCTAGTCCGAAATTAATTTTGTACCAAATCGAATGTATAATTCGAAGGAAAATTTAAATAATTTCAGACTAATGGACTGGGCGAATATTAAAAAATAAAAATAGTTATACTATAATAATGAATTAGAGGAATTTAAATTTGTTGTAAGAATAAATTAGTCCCAATAAGATTTTTCCAATTATTACTTGCATGCGCTGTTTTTTCAGAGTGTATGAAAATACTATAAAGCAGCCTAATCATTGTCTTATTAATTAATATCACGGCACTATATAGAACGCTACTAGTAACAATTAAATCGAATCTATATAAACCGAAAAACTTTATTTAAAAAAAAAATATGTATTTTTCAACACATAATGTGGAACAAATTCAGTAGTAGCTTAATTACTGGGCATATTTATAAAATAATCCCAAAACTAGACAATTTTAGATTACAAATGACATCCTGCAACGTTAAAACTTCATCTCTACCTTCAACCCCTTTCAAGTGAAATTTGCAACCCCCATATATGTAAATAGAAAGTAGGGGCTTGCGATACCTCCATCCTAAAATGCTGTGGTTTTCAAATTAATAGCTTAATAATAAATTCATCTGAATGATGAAATTTGCTACAATTATTGTTTCAAAACAGTTTGAAACATATCAAAGACGAGTCTGTGCTTCGCTAGAAGTCAGACGTGTTTTCATCTAAGTTCTCTGAGCAAAGATAATAATAAATAAAATAAAATGTGAAATTCTTATGCAGTGTTAAGCATGTAGGTAGTTTTTAAATAATAGTATAAATATGTACAAATTTAAAAGTTGCTGTGCAGCGTTTTTGCATAATAAATTGTTTTTTACGAAGAGTTGGAATTTCACTATCTGTATGGAGATGGTTACAGCTAGCACCGAAAGGAGACAGTCCACTTGGTAAGCTCGCCTTAGGGCCGTATTTATAATTTGTGTAGGGTTCAACTTTTAATAACCTACAAATCCAACAATTATCAATAACCCATTGCAATGAAATTTTCGTTGCACGTCCATCAATGATAAAAATTATTTATCAAATTAAACAGATAAAACATTGCTGTTAGCCATATTTGTTGATTTTCAAGATTGAAGTGGGCAATAACTGGTATATGCAAAGGACAGTTGCCAAATCAATATTTTTCCTCTTATGACATGTATAATTGAACTGTCAAACTGGCAACAGTATTATTTTAGTATTTAATAAAAAAATTTGATTATTAAAATGCTTAAGCATTTAAATAGCCGTGCGAAAGAATTAGTGGTGTCTCTAATTAAGATATTTATAAGAAACAAGTATTTTTTTCATACAAGAAACTGTAATGCAAAATGAAATGTTTACAGGCTGCAAAAAATGATCATTGTTATACAGTGTTAACCAATATAGGATATAAATGGAAGAAAGATGTTCCTGGCGGGTCTTATGGAACTTCCTCATGTTGCCAGTAAAAGATTTAGTTTTTAAAAGTTATACACAAGTACAAAAATCTGTCTATATATAAATTTGTTTATCTGGATGAAACATAGATTCTTTAAAATGGCACAGTAAACCGCTCTTGGAAAAATAACGATAAAAGGGGCGTAAAAACTACAAGAGTTGATTGAAAAAGATTAATTTTTCTTCATGTTGGTAACGAAAATGGTTTTATTGATGGGACAGAACTGATGTCTTCATCAAATAGTAACAATCCCGACTATCATGGGGAAATGACTGAAGCAAATTTTTTTAAATGGTTCGAGAATCAATTACTTATGAATTTAATTGAGCCTTCAACGATTGTAATGAACAATCTTTTTCTAAATAACAGTTATGAATTATCGATTAAGGATTAATGACAAATACAGGGTGTCCCAATGAAAAGTAGCCCGCCCGTTTCCAGAGCTTATAACTTTTAAGCGCCAAATCGTAAAAAGGTGCGGTTTTCGCTGATATGTGTTATTTTGCTATAAGTTTTGGTTTAGTGACACAGAAATTATGTATTACTTATACAGGGTGTTTTTTTAAAAATCTCCTCTTTTAAATTCACCGTATCCAAATTTTATCAAATGGAATACCCTGTACTAAAATATCAAGTACAAATTTTACATTTACTTAACTGTTAATCATCTTTTTAGAAGTTCCATTGATGGCATTTGTACCGAAAGTGTTCGACTAATTTTATTAAACTAGACAGGAATATTTTAGATATTCTTACAACTTTGCACACTTTAAATACGCCTTTCATTTCTCCTCAACTTTTGATCATCCAGGCATATAACTTATTTTTGCTAAATATATTTAGTCCGATTCTTAATAGTGTTTCTGTCAAAATAAGATAAAGGCCAGAACCGAGGGGAAACCACTAAGGTCAAAACGTGCCTGTATTTCGAAAATCACATAAAATATTTTTGTGATTTCACTGAAAATCCACCTTAATACAAGGTCCTTTTTTTCCGGCATTTACGGTTTTGAGCAATGAATTGATTTTGACGATGATTTCGATAATGATTTTCGATGATGATTTTGGAATTTTCGAGAAAATTTGTAGTAATTTAGAGTGAATACGTACCAGTATTTCAGGAGTGGTTTACCGCTACTTATTTTTGTTGAATGGGTTTGTTGAAATACTGCCCAAACCATTTGTTTTGTTAAGACTAGAGCCGTCGCTGGCCTTTTTCGATTGTTTCGAAACCCACGAGATGATTACGTCACCCTTTCTTTTCGCGATACAGCTAACCTTCAACAACCACTAGATAATAACACGTGATGTCCGAATTTGCGCGATGAACGAGTGATTGGTCAAGATGTAACGAGTGATAGGTCAAAATTCGTAAAAAAAGGTATTAGTAGTAAACAGGTGAATTCAAATTTTAAGGATTAAACAAAGTTTTGAAATTACAAAAAGTGTGTTTTATTTATTAGAGATCCCCACTAACTAATTTTAGATAGATGGCCTAAAAGGTCATCATCCAAAAATATTTCGGCCCTTGTAACATGCAAAAATACGAATGTGGCCCGAAGGAAAAAATATTGAGTATTGCTGCTCTAAGATGTAGCAAATTTTATTGATCAGATGTATTTATTTATTTTTGTACTGTTAATTTTCGTAATACATTTGAAAATCACAGCAATTTTGAATAGAAAGAGACCTTTAAAATGAGGTATCACAAGCCGCTACTTCCTATTTACTAATTTGGGAATTGCAACTGTTACTCGAAGGGGGTTAAAGGTATGGGTGAAATTTTTACAATGCAGGATAACATTTCATAATCTAAATTTGACGTGTTTCAGATTTTTTTTTATAAATACGCAACAATAATTGTGCTACTGAATTTATTCCATTTGGGTATTACATACTGCATATCAACGATGATTTTTAGCATTTCATATCTGTAAGTCGGCAATATAACTCAACAAATGTACAAAAAATTATTACTGTTAGACAAGGTGCATGAAATTGAAAAATTAGCATAATTTATAGCAGTAGCATTTTTTTAAAACCTGTACCATAAAATTAATGCTATTAACCAAATGTAGATATTTTTAACTTCTATACAAGTCGATTTTTTTTTTAGTTGCCTTCAATAATTTGAAAAGTACTATAATCGACTTTTCAGTGGTTTAGCAAAAACAGCTTTAGATACCATGTGAATTTGCATGGTTCGTTGTAAGATTTGATGGATGCCGTATTAGCAGTAATTTAATGTCTGTTAACATGGCATCCAAATTACAAATCGCAGTGCGTTACCATTTTGATGTTTTCCTCGCCTGTAAATCAAATCAATCATCTTTAAATCGCCCCGAAGCACCACATTAAATAATAATAGCCGTCCTTTCCCAGTTGATTTCTGGAGTTAAAATTCACTCATAAGGTGGTGAATTATAGGAAGAGTATTATTATCGAAAATGCTTTTAATTCGAAAAGTTTATATTTATTGAGATTCGATTATATAACAGATAAAAATGAGGGACTACACCTTTTGAAAAATTGAATTTCTTAAAAAAAAAAAACATTATCTGATTTGGAAAATTCGTCTAGCCCATTTATCTTACTCTAAACATTAAAAATTTTTCAGCTGACAATAAAAAAATAAAATTATATTACTATTAAAGACAAAAAGTATGAGTGTTCCTCACGTTTCAATTTATAATTTATCACAGATAAACTTGTAAAATTCAATTATTTCATAAAACCTACCTATTGTTTGACATAAATAAGCAAGAAGTAAAAACGAAATTTTATAAATTTCAAAAATTAAAAATGCCGTATTTCCACAGTCTTAGACGAAAGATAATATATAACTTAAAATCGAGGAAAATGTTTGATAGCTTCTGCTTAATTTTTTTTTTTAATAAATTATGAATCTTTTTAAGATATGCGCACTTTCTGATATGTATATGTGAAGAATAATTGTAAAAATTAAAAATAAATAAGATTTTTTTTGTTATTAATAAATATAGAGGGTACATAATATATTAAGTACGTTTCGATATTACAAGAGGCGATTACCTTAGTCAA
Organism: Psylliodes chrysocephalus; assembly: GCA_927349885.1. NCBI lineage: Eukaryota > Metazoa > Arthropoda > Insecta > Coleoptera > Chrysomelidae > Psylliodes > Psylliodes chrysocephalus. Next base: position 88,060,083 of record OV651817.1, read on the forward strand.
TTCTAAAAATTTCATAAAGAATTATTTTTAGCATTGGGTTGACTGAATTATACAGGGTGATATTTCTTTTATAACGAGTTTCACTCTTGTATATCTAATTTTGGTTCTTTGGTTCTTCCATCACAATATCCAGAATTAATAAAATTTAAAAGTACTGATAACTTTTTAAAATTATAAATATTTAAAATAAAACGTTCTAGTTTTTTATTTTAGTCAAAAAACTTGTAAAACGACTATAAAATAACAACAAAAACCTCGACTGTAGAAATACAACAGTAGAATTATTATTAAAATCACAATAATTAAAACAAAATGTGAAGTTAAATATTTACAGAATCATTAGGATCTCGGATAAAATGTTTAAATAATATGGTATTTATCACTAATTTAAATTTAAACGGCATATATTTATTTATTTATTGTCTAACTGTTTTTTACTATTTTAAAAGTAGGTACGTTGAATGTAAAAATTTGAATAAATTGTGCAGTTATTTAAAATTATTTTACAGAATACCGATCACAAAAACTTGAAACGTCAATTAGTGAATTTGACGTTTCGTGACTCAATTAGCATTCTTAGTGGGACAATAAATAAATGATATGGGTTTAAATTCTAAAATACATGTTATAAGCTATTCTGGTGTAATAATTTAGAATCAGAGACAGGAACCGCATGCCGCTTCATATTGAGTAATTACATGTTAATTCGTTTCTTCTTTAGTACTGTTTTAATAAAAACTTTACAGGTGTCAAATAAATAACATGTAATTCCTCTAATGGCTTGACAAGGACTGCACGTAGCTTCATATCAAGTAACTGCATATTATACATGTATCCTGTGCATTAAATGTTCCATTTGATTAACTTTTCAATATATCAATAGAATTGAAATTTTTATATAAAAAAAATTTATACTTTTCTTTAGTAACATATGCTAGTAAACTTTTTTAATAAAGACATAATATATCCGAGATCCTTACATTCTTATAATTTTATCTTGAACAATCTGATGCAAGATCCCGGACTTAAATCGACCTGCCTCAGACTTTTTCTTGACTAAATTTATACTTTATACAATATTATTTATAAACACAACGTGCTAGAATTGGCGCTCCATATTCGATTCAAGCTATTTTTAATTAATATATTTATTTTAATACCAATTAAATTTATGCAAAATAGTTATTTATGCAACAAGCGTGTAAAGTTGTTCTTTTTTGACGAATGTGAATGTTCAGTCAAAAAAGGGACTTTACACACGAGTTTCATACAATATTTTTTTACTACTGTACACATTATCCACTAATATTAGAAATATGTTACTTTTTTTCAGTAGTGCGTAAAGTACTTTTGTTGCTATGTACAGTTTTTGTCAAATTTTACTTTTTTTCACTAGTACGTAAAGATTTTTACTTTACGCACTAGAGAAAAAAAGTACAACTTTCAACTTTACTTGCTCCGTGGAGTGCGTAAAGTATGTACTTTACGCATGGTAGTAGAAAAAGTTATTCTTCAAAAAAGCCCTGCATGGTCTAAAACTCAAAATACAACCATCAGCTAATTTTGGTTTTTTTATTTTTGAAAAGAAGGTTATTTTTGACTAAAATGATGGTAATTTTTGAAAAGGGGGTAATTTCAATAAAGGATGGTAATTTTGGAACAATTTTTGACAAAAAATTGCACTTTTGGACGAAATGGATAATTTTGAACACATTTTTACAGAAAGAGGCATTTTTATTTTTGAAAAGAGGTTATTTTTGACATTTATGGACATAAAAAGGGTAATTTTTTGGACGTGTATTCAGATATTGTTGTTGACGCATATCGCAATCTATTATACAGCGTGTACCAAAAAAATTTATACACAAAAAAAAGCTAGATTTTTCAAAAAAAAAGTTATTGTTGATACAAAGTTCTGCATCATTTGAGAATTTATAATCAAACATTAAATTTTGTAAAATATAGTTTGCCAAGGGGTTATTTTGGACGAAAAGGGGGACATTTTTTAAAAAGTATTTTTTAAAGGTGTAATTTTTAAAAAAGGGTAATTTTTGGAACGGGTAATTTTTGGAAGTTTTTTTTGGTAAAAGTGATACTTTTGGACAAAAGGGATAATTAAAAAAAATTAGAAAGTGGTATTTTTGTATTAAAAAGGGGCTATTTTGGACAAAAAGGGGTAATTTTGGAAGAAGAAAAAAAAAAGGTAATTTTATTTTTTGACATAAAAAGGGTAATTTTTTGGAAGTGTATTCAGATATTGTTGTTAACGCATGTCGCAATCTATTATACAGTGTTTTGGAACAGTTTTTTGATAAAAGTGATACTCTTGGATAAAACGGGTAATTTAAAAAAATTACAAAGCGGTATTTGTTTTAAAAAAGGGGTTATTCTGGACAAAAAGGGGTAATAAAAAAAAAGATAATTTTGTTTATTTTTTGACATGAAAAAGGGTAATTTTTTTGGAAGTGTATTCAGATATTGTTTTTAACGTAAATCGTGTCCCAAAAAAATTATACACATGAAAAAAAGGTTTGATTTTTCAAAAAAAAGTTACTTTTATACAAAGTTCTTGGAAATTCATAATTAAACATAAAATTTTGTAAAATATAGTTTGCCAAGGGGTGTTATTTTGGACGAAAAGGGGGAAATTTTTTAAAAGGTAATTTTTTGGACAAAAAGGGGTAATTAAAAAAAAGATAATTGTTTATTTTTTGACATGAAAAGGGTAATTTTTTGGAAGTGTATTCAGATATTGTTGTTAACGCATGTCGCAATCTACGTGTGTCCCAAAAAATTATATACATGAAAAAAGTTGTTTTTGATAGTAAGGTCAAAACGTACCTGTATTTCGGTGATTTCATTGAAAATCTACCTTAATTTTAAACGATGATCTTTTTTCTCGACAGTTACGATTTTGAGCGACAAATTGATTTCGGCGATGATTTCGACCATAATATTCTATGATTTTGAGTGAGAAGGTACCAGTATTTCGGGAGTGATTTACCGCTACTTATTTTTGTTGAATGTGTTTGTTGAAATACCGCAACATAGTGCCCAAGCCATTTGTTTTGTTATGACTAGAGCCATCTCTGGCCTTTCTCGATTGTTCCGAAATCCACGGGATGATTACGTCACCCTTTCTTTCTACGATACAGCTAACCTTCAACAACCATTAGATAATAACACGTGATATCAGAATCTCCGTGGTGAACGAGAATTGATCAAGATGTAACGGGTGATTGGTCAAGCTGTAACGAGCGAATCTTTATGTGAACATTTGTAAATAAAAGTATTAGTGGTAACAGGTGAATTTGAATTTTAACCATACTTTCTAATAGACAACTTATATCGAAAAATTCGGCTACCCTAAATACATTTCACCAGGAAAATAGATTTAATTTATCAATGGGCGAATGTGGCATTTGGATTTATATGCCAAACTCGCACAGTATTTATTCAGAGGGATGAAAGGATCAAACACAGTTTTGAAAATACAAAAAACTGTGTTTTATTTATTATAGGTCCACACTAACTAATTTTAGATAGATGGCCTAAAAAAAGGTTATCATATTTTATAAATGTGGCCTGAAGGAAAAAAAAAATGTTGAGCATGGCTGATTTAGACTGTAATGATTAAAAAAGTGCATCATGCAGACACGACAAAAACTAAGGAAACCATGATTGAAGTTTGATCGGGGGCGGCCATATGACTGGTTACAAAACTATAAACAATAAATGGAATACCTTTTTGGTGGAGCCACCGTGATTGGAAAGGGCATACCTAAAAGGAAAATTATAACAATTAATTAGTCGGGTATTTTACGCTCTCTGATAATAAGTTTTCTTCAGCTTGAGGCTTTTTTTGGTCCGCGGTACATTTTCCTTTTTCTCTGTTTATAGAAAAATAATGGTTAGTCAGTTGTATAATGTATCTATTAATTACGCAAGTTCCTTTTGAATTTCGGTCTTTTGGGATTACCGGGGACCCCCAGAGACAAATCCTTGGATCCCTTAGAATTGCTGTATGATTAATATAGGATATTTTGGGTTATATCCTTTCATTTTATTTAATAATAACTCCCAAGCTTGGAGGCTGTGGGTGTCTTAACTATAACTACTATGGTCTATTTGCACCCCTTGTCTTTAAGAAATAAGCCAAGCTTAAACTGACATTTTTCCATTAACAATGTCACTTTAAGCTTCGCTTAGTTCTTATCGACAAGGAGTACAAATGGCCCTATATGGTTTAATAGCTGTCTACAATGGATGGCCATTTTTTTAATGTATAACTATAGAGTTTTATTTTTTACGTGTTTTAGGGCCATTCGCACCGCTAGTTGTAAAGAAATAAGCGAAGCTTAAAATGACATTGTCAATGGAGAAATGTCATTTTAAGCTTGGCTTATTTCTTAACTAGTGGTGCAAATGGACCTAAGCCTCATTTTTTATTAAACGTTATTAGTCAGCTAGCAAGATTGATTGAATTCTTTTTTTTTATAAACAAGTGTTTTATTATTTTAAATAGGTTTCTTTTATTATCGTTTTTTTTTTATATTCAATTGTATCATTTTTGTTGTTAAATTTCTTTGTATAATTGTATAATTAAATAATCTTTAATTAAAAATAGCGAATATGAGGCGCCAACTTTGCCACATTGTGTTTATTTATACATTATATTCTACAATATATATTTTTTATTAGGAAAAAGAATGAGATAAAGTCGACTTAAATCGGGATTTTAGACTACGAGTACCTAAACTCAAACAATTGTTTTCATTCAATATTCCCAATAAAATTGGTTTCTATCAATCCCGGATTGATCAGCTGATTATCATTCTCTACCATATCGAAGTCATCATCTATACTAAAATCCTTGTCATGACTCAAATTCTGTTCCACGCTTTCATTACCATTCATTTCGAAATTCAAATCTAAATTGTCCAAAACCGGTTGCCCATTCAACAAACAATCGCCATTGACGTTAATATTATAAGTGAACGCCTCTGATGAATTCAACGGAGTCGAAGGATACGATCGCGAGTTGTTATAATTAATTTTCGACGGTTTAATAAATGGTACTGGAGTACTAGGCACAGACCTAGAAGGGAGAGATGATATAGAAGGTATGCTTACTTCTCCGCCCATACTTTGAGAACGCATCATTCTTTGCGAACCGAATTCTTGTTGCGTTTGAGGAAAATCGTTGACGTCCATGTTAGATATCAATTGAAATCCGAATTCTCGTAAATTTACGTTATTATTTGAAGATATTTCGTCCATTATATCATTATTAGGCGGTTCCAATGATTTTAATAGTTGTTTGACGTTCTCGCTGTCCGACTCCGGAATAGGGTCGATTTCGGAAAAGTCGTTAGAACTTGACAACACGTTTTGAATTGGTGCAATCATGTTGTGTAACGGTACAGACCTAGATCTGTAACCTTCTAAGTTTGACTCTACGTTCGAGTTTAAAAACTGAGTCATTTCCGGAGAACTATCAGGCTGAAGAGGAAAGCTTCTTAGAGTAGAATAACTGGGATTGTAAGCGACTTTACTAGTAGAATTTAGCAACTTTTGCAAAACAGATTTATTGCTAAGCATCGGACTGACTGGAGCCGACATAGGAAGCAAATTATTACAAAATTGACTGTCGTTGGGAATCTCTACAGTGAGGTCAATTTCTCTTTTGACTTTTAAAGATTTCTTTCCTTCATTTTTAAGAATGCTCGTCGTTACAAGTTTATTCCTCGATACCGGTGTATTTCTAGGGCTCACAAAGGGACTAGCCGATGTACTAGAACACTTTGAATGCATACCGCTGGGAGATTGTGGACCAGGCGATATCGGAGTGAAACTGAAATTTTTCCTTCTGGTATTCGGACTAGCCGGCACAGAATCCTCGGACAAAGGAGTCTCGAAACTCACCCGTCTTTTAATGCTAGTCGATATATTTGTTAAACTTCCATGCGGCGTTAGTTGCGGTTTGAAATTAAGATCAGTTTGTACTGGCATTTGATTCAGACAGTTGCTTGTGAAAGCAACATTTTTGCTGTTGAAAATTGCAGGTACTGATGGTTTAGTGTCCCCTATGTTTTGAACAAGCAGCTGTCTTAAAGTTGACAATTTAGATGTGTCTTCTGATTCTGTCGCTGCCGTGGCGTTACTGTTGCTGAAGTATTTGGAGAGTTCTTCTTCGTGCTGACTATTATTTGTACCTGTAAATAAAATTGATACATTATAATACTAGAGTAAGAGACAGAAAGCAGAAGAAGGAATTGGCAATCAAATGCCACCAACTTTGACACGCAAATAGGGTGGGATTTAAGGAGTGCTCGCTTTTTATAAAGTTATCGCGCTGCAATAACCCAGATCAGCAACGTAGTGAAACTATTGTTTATACCGCTATCCAAGCTAAGATAAAAATATCGAAAATTACTGAAAAATAATTTGTGAAAATCAGTTTAATGTTAAATTAGACACTTATACTCCAAGTTATTAGTGAAGGAAAACAAAACCGTGAAAAACACAAAAAACATTAATCACTGGTTTGTGAAGGACAACTGCCTATAAAAGCTAACACAGTTGTCAACTTGTGAAAAATTTCGCGAAGTTTCGAGGCTACAGAAAATGACAAATATAATATGTCCGCTATCCAACAAAACAACTCCAAAAAGTTACGCGATTTAGTGCATAAAATGTGCAAAATGGCTGCATACAAAATGCATAAATATGACAACAACCCTAAACTCACTACAAAAGGAACTGCAAAATTCCAGAGGTAAAAAATATACATGCTCAGATTGTACAGGTGAAATTAAATCTAAGCCTAATAAACTCTCTGGATGTTTCTTTTTTAATTTCTTCATTACTTCATATCAAATTATTTAAAACTTTCTGACGATCAGCATTAGTAATTGTTCGTTTTTATCGATCATTTGTAAAGTTCTATAGAGAGATTAAAAATAATATTTGGGCTAGTGGAACTACTCTTTTTATAAAAAGTGGTTTTGTGAACCTTGGTTTTAGTTTGGTGATTTAAATGCAATTTCTATTATTCTTTCAATCAATTCTTCAAACCGAATATTACAGTTGCTTAGTGGTTATGTTTTTATATTACCAACAAAAAACAAAAACAAATTTTACTTAATCTTTTTATTACTGTTTCAGTAGAATTTAGCTAAGAACTTGAAAACATGTATTTTAACATGGCTTATTGTTTATATTGATGTGTAATTTCAATAAAGTATAATTTTTACTTAAAAACAAATATTCTAATTATTTAATATTTTTATAAGTACCTTATGTATACATAATTATTCTATATTTCTGTTGTATTTTAATAAAGCTATTTATAAAATATGGACATTTATTAAAATTTGATAAAATTGATCTTTTCACTGTGCCATTTTATTCCACTTTAGCCATCCATATCTTCTCTCCTTCTGAAGTATCTTCTAAAATGAAAAGTCTTAACTCTAACAAAATCGCAAGATTTAAGAGGAAAATTTACATTATAAAACTGAAAGATCAACGGGGCAACGGTATTTTGGTAGGTATAAAAATTACAAGGGTGGAGCCCAAATACTACAAAATTACTTCCGAGACTGAACAAAATCAGCATTCATTCATAATTTTAACAATTGCATGTAGATACGAGAGATACATATTTTCAACTCTAACGCACGAAGTTTATTTATTTATTTATTTTGAAGTTGAGACAAAGGAACCAAAAAATATTCCACAATAGCACAAAATAATATGTATTTTACAATAAGTGATTGTCTGAGATTAGAAAAGCGTCCACAGTTTAGCAATGCATTCGGTCCTGTACCACTGATGTCCTCGACTCAAAAAGCCAAAGTAACAAATATAGAAGGTCAATGTGAACGGACAATAAACGGTCTCTTGACATTTTACAATTTTAAATAATAGTATATTATTTAACGAGCGGTAATACAGGTCATAACTCACGCAGATGAAGTTTGCAGCACGAGCCGCAGGCGAATGCTGCAATTCATCAAGTGAGTTATGGCCATTACCGCAAGTTGAATACTATACTTTATCTACGACTATAACAATAAATACTGAAAGTACATTTTCTGTAAACGAGTTAACGTTCCTATTGCTACATCAATCTTGTAACCTTTTGTATACACCTTTATACTTGTTTTTTGATTTTTCTGGTAATAAATTCTTTATTGCATTATTAGCTACTTATCTTATTTCTGGAGGTGTACATAATAACTCATCTTCACTATCTAAATTAATTTTTTTAGCACTATTATTTGAAATTGATTTAAAAACGTCAAAATTATCTTGTTAAAATATCAAATGACATTACTCCCCTCAATGATAATAATTGACTTTTCCACCTACTGAGAGGCGTTGGCAATTTAATAATTTTAAAATCTTTTAAATATTCAATCCTTTCCAGTTGTTAAAGAATTTTTCTAACATTTTATGCCAATAGAACGTATTTATCAGCTTTAAAATTTCCAAGTATTTACTGCGCACACTATTTACATACCGAATTATCGTAGGAGCCCAACGTGAGTTATAATAACTCACTATCAAAACTCACTCTATTTGTTTATTGATACTATTAATAATTAATATATAAATTAATAGTAGATAAACTAGGGTTTTAAAAAATATTTTCTATACCTGTTGTTTCTTATATTTAAGCAGATTTATAATATTCAAAGTTGGGGTAGCCATGAGTTAGCTAAATGAAAAGGTACCTACTTTGGTTTTATAATATGTAACGATCATATATAATGTTTCAGCATATTATTTTTATATTTTAACAAAAATTATTTTTGTTGTTTGAATAATCTGTTATAATGAACTACCTAGGTACAGCTTCTGGAACAAATTCTTAAAAAGTTGGCTATCAACAACCGAGTTGTAAGTTGCACAATTAAAAAAATTTATCCATTTGGGCAAAAACTACAAATGAATTGACAGAAAAAAGTGATAGGTAATAAGTTTTTTTTTTATCTCACAATGTCGGGTATAAGAAGTTATATAGAAAAAGTTAGTATTCAATATAATCTAGACAAAAAAAAACATGTTTAAATGAAAATATTAAATAAAATATGACCATTCTTTAACATAGATATATTTATTTGTATTATGAAAACAATGTTTAGGTCAACAAACTCATGTTTGGTATGTGTAACAATTTGTAAAACTTTTCTATAATGATAATATTAATATTTAAAGGTTTTTGAATAAGAACTTGAAGATATCACAGTTCGAAATTCCTTTTATTGACCATAATACTTTTTCTTTGGAATGAAAGCATTAGTTCCTGTTTTTCAGTTAAGCTCCATAAATCAATTCATATTTAAATCTGAACAGTACCTAAGCGCAGTAAAGTTGCAACAACTAAACAATATAATGAACTTTTAAAATGAAATTCAATTTATATTTAGAATTAAATAAGTTTGCTAAAATTTTTGACCATATGAAGTTATTAAAGTTATAAATAATTACGTTACAAAGATTCATATATGAATTTTAAATTTCTATTGATGTGATAGTTACTGAACTGCGTTTTACATTATCAATACATGGCTTTGGCACAAAACCCTTTGTAGTAAAACTACTAATCCGAATCAGAATCTTAATATTATTTGTGAACTTAAAAACGTAGTCCACCAGTCAAAATATTTGGTATAATAATTATATATCATCTATTGCCACTATCATTGGTAAAATCCAACATTTAAAAAAGCGTATTATTATAATAAAACATTAATCATATTTTAACCGGATCGCTTACTACCATGTTTTAGAAATAAAAAAAGTGTAACTCTTAAATTAATAAACATATTCCAAATAATTTAAGATTCCATGTAAATAAAAATGAAACAAAATTTCTCACCATTTATTTGGTATTCTGTCCCGTACTTCCATGTCTCTAATAACTCTGCTGTCAACTAGTTCTGGTAAGGCATATTGCATAACAAAATTTTGAATTTTATTTTGCATCTTTTCTTCCCAAAAGCTGTCATTATGAGGAATGTTCTCCACTTTTATTCCTCGAGAAATCCAAACACATAAAATGCAAAACTCCATTGGTATAATGTGAAGCTAGCCATGAATTTGAAAATAACAATTGTGGTTTTCTTTAATGCATATTTCTTCTTCTATAGTCAGCACTCTAGCTCCATATGGACAATTTAACTCATCATAGAGTTTTGTTTTAAACTCCATCCAAACTGGCAGCAACATAATCAAATTCGGAATTAATAAAAAGTCCACATTTATAAAACTTTTTCTTGCCAATAAATTTCCAAAAGTTATTTTGCTCTGGATTTATTGTCCATGCCATAGTGGGTGGCTTTAGCAAAAAATAAAAAATGTTTTAATATTTTTTAAAGACGTTTCGTTCTTTACAAATGTCTCAAAATTTTGAAGTAGTGACATGTTTTCGTCTTTTAGTGTCACAATGCACAATCAGCTTGACATTCATTTTTTTTTTTCTTATCTATAGAGATTTTTTTTTACCTTTCCTCGTAAATTAGATACAGATTTAGTGAACTAACAAACAAAAGAAGATATTGTTTGAAGTTTGCCATTGTAATGCATGTTGTATGCAGTTGTATATGTCACAGAATAACCAAGAACCTATGTGTTTTATTGCAGTTTTAATATATACTGGGTATATAAAAAAATCCAAAGTCAAATAGAAATGTATATCACAAAGAACACAAACACCAAAAACTAAAAAACAACTAATCAAATCAACATAAGCATGGACGAATAATAAACATGTAAACAGACATAAATTTTAAGACAAACAAATGTCAAATTGTGGATTATTAAAAATATTTCATGTGCGCATGCCCCGGATTTAAAATCCAGAGAATAAACAGATATTTTTCCAACCGTTGTCCATCACTTCATTTGTTTCTGCGAATGTCAAACTAATAATTGGAAACTATCAGTGATTCTTCTACAAACGCCAAATTTTCAATGCACATGCGCTGTTCAGTTGGAAACGGTTGTGGATCGCTCTACGAACAAACCTATTATAAATTGTTTTCACAAATATTAATTTCTTAAAAATCTAACAGAGGCGCCACTTTTCAGACGAAAAATCTTGCAATGTAAGAGTTTCATAGTACCCCACTTTTAAAGTTTATTTCCGACTATTTTTAAAAGAAAAAAATATGTACGTGTAGGTAAAGGTTAAATCCATGCTCCTCAGGAATCACTTTTGCAAAATTCTTTAGTTAAAAAAAAAATAAATTGATAAAAAAGTCTAGTTTTAATTATTGTGGGGTACCACGAAACCCTTGCATGTTCTGCTCTAAAGCCAAGTAAATACTGGGGTACCATCGAATTAAATAATTATTAAAATATTTCCATTATATCCATATTTACAAAAATATTTGAATCTATACTAAAAAATTGAAAAAATGACTCTCACTTTTTGCACATGTGCTGTAACGGCGAAAACGATGGCTTTCCGGATAATCTGTTTCAAATTTTTTGCTCTACAACTTTTCTCTAATTAAATTTTCTACCAAAGTATGTGGTTTTTATATAAAATGCAAAAAACTGCAAAATATATACATTTTTTTGCGTATCTAGCTGCTAAAATATAAAGGTTGGCAAAAAATGTAACAGGATATAATCTATAGAATAACGTTTATTATTCAAAAAAGGCACATCGTTTTTAAGTAAAATACAAAAATCTGGAAAAATCTTACGATTATTATCATCTTTGTACACGAAATTTTGTCAAAAAAATTCAAAACCTTCATTGCTATCTGGGTATCTATGCTGTACTAAAAATTTCGCCTTACAAATCTAATTCTGATGGATTATTAAAAAAATGAAGAGAAATAACTGATTGAATTTTGGTTGAATTATTGATACATCTGCGAAACGAATTTTGACAGTATTTAAATTATTACTCACCCAAATATTCATCCATGGCATCTTTGGATACATTACTGACGCTATTAAGTCTTTCTCTGGTGAGGGGAAAATCAGGAACATCACATTCTTCATCACTAGTTTTTTCCTTAATCCTAGCTATATCAGGTATATGTTGAGATCTATGGTCCTCGACCTCTGGCAGTGGCAGTTGCGTTGTCGGCAGAGGCGGAGGGTTGTACGACACAATATCACATTGTTGCAGTCTGGGCCGGAGCGTTTTGTACTTTGGTTGCTTCCTTATCGGTGAGGAGGGCACGTTAGTTGTACAGGATTGGACGCTAGATGGCGCGAGTCGAGTTATCGAAATCTTGTTCGTCAACACCAATTGCGGTTCCTAAAATAAACGAACAGGATAGGTTTAGTTCTGATTCAGTTCTAAATCAATTCTGAAAGAGTCCTACATCAATTCTGGATCAGTGACATTTTAATCTTTTTTTCAACATGAAAAATACCACTATCCTAGGAGTAATACATATTTTTACTTATTCAAATTTTATTTGGTAAATTTAAATAATTAAGGAAACTCTAGGATTTATAAAATATAGTCATTATCGACAATTTTTTGGTCCTTCGAACCGCATGATTTTACAAATCCCTTGATTGGGAGTTTTCTCAGCTATTTATTCATACATTTGAATGTGCATTAAAAAAATACCTTAATTGCAATAAACTAAAAACAAAAAATATAAATGGCTCTTTTTAGTAACTCGAAACGACATTGAAATATAACTAACTGCTTCTTTAAACAAAAAACAGTTAAACAACCACTATAACTTTTAATAAACAAATCCAGGTCCTGATTTACATTCTTAATCCTGTATATTTCTTATTTTTGAAAAAGTTCTTTATTTTAATGACTTCTAAATACAGTTAAAAAAGTTCATCCTGTGCAGTTGTTAGAGCTCCTATAATACATTTAAAAGAAGACATTCAATTCTAACCTGTCTCGTAGTGCCTATCACACCTTCCGCTGCCGGCTTCTGGAAACTGTTGAAGTCAGGTAACACTGGTAGCTGAGTGAAATCTAGTGATTTATCACAGATAGGTTTAGCCTGAGTGGGACTTGTGCTGGTGCTGCTGCTGGCAGTGCTGCTGCTCCCGCATTCTCCACCCATCGAACTCGAATTGGCACCGCCATTGATCGTTGTTGCTGATGTTGTCGGAGAGAAGTTCGACGTTATGTTTTGGGCGGGAACGCTTTGCGAACGAGATTTCTTCATATTGGGTTTTTGCTCAGATTTTGGTGACTAACAAAAATAAAAACAATGGATAATTTCATCATTTTATATTTAAATAGAAATTTTTATAGATTTATATGGATTTTTATGAATTTTTATAGATTTTTATAGATTTTTATAGATTTTTATAGATTTTTATAGATTTTTATAGATTTTTATAGATTTTTATAGATTTTTATAGATTTTTATAGATTTTTATAGATTTTTATAGATTTTTATAGATTTTTATAGATTTTTATAGATTTTTATAGATTTTTATAGATTTTTATAGATTTTTATAGATTTTTATAGATTTTTATAGATTTTTATCGATTTTTGTAAATTTTTATAGATTTTTATGGATTTTTATGGATTTTTATAGATTTTTTAGATTTTTATGGATTTTTATAGTTTTATAGATTTTGTATAGATTTTTTATGGATTTTTATGGATTTTTATGAATTTTTATGAATTTTTATAGATTTTTATGGATTCTTATGGATTTTTATAGATTTTTATCGATTTCTGTAGATTTTTGTAAATTTTTATAGATTTTTATAAAGGTTTATGGATTTTTATAGATTTTTTTTATACATTTTTATGAATTTTTATGGATTTTTATAGATTTTTATAGATTTTTATAGATTTTTATAGATTTTTATAGATTTTTATAGATTTTTATAGATTTTTATAGATTTTTATAGATTTTTATAGATTTTTATAGATTTTTATAGATTTTTATAGATTTTTATAGATTTTTATAGATTTTTATAGATTTTTATAGATTTTTATAGATTTTTATAGATTTTTATAGATTTTTATAGATTTTTATAGATTTTTATAGATTTTTATAGATTTTTATAGATTTTTATAGATTTTTATAGATTTTTATAGATTTTTATAGATTTTTATAGATTTTTATCGATTTTTGTAAATTTTTATAGATTTTTATAAATGTTTATAGATTTTTTATGGATTTTTATGAATTTTGTATAGATTTTTTTATAGATTTTTATGGATTTTTATAGATTTTTATGGATTTTAATGAATTTTTATAGATTTTTATAGATTTTTATGGATTTTTATGGATTTTTATGGATTTTTATAGATTTTTATCGATTTCTGTAGATTTTTGTAAATTTTTGTAGATTTTTGTAAATTTTTATAGATTTTTATAAATGTTTATGGATTTTTATAGATTTTTATAGATTTTTTTTATACATTTTTATGAATTTTTATGGATTTTTATAGATTTTTATAGATTTTTATAGATTTTTATAGATTTTTATAGATTTTTATAGATTTTTATAGATTTTTATAGATTTTTATAGATTTTTATAGATTTTTATAAATGTTTATGGATATTTATAGTTTTTTGTAGATTTTTGTAAATTTTTGTAAATTTTTGTAAATTTTTGTAGATTATTGTAAATTTTTATAGTTTTTTATAGATTTTTATAGATTTTTATAAATTTTTGTAGATTTTCATAGATTTTTTTATAGATTTTCATAGATTTTTTTATAGATCTTTATAGATTTTTTTATAGATCTTTATAGATTTTTTTATAGATCTTTATAGATATTTATAATATTCAAAAAATTTTATATAAACTTTTAATGTTTTATTTATTTATGAGATGACACGTTTTAGTGAGCCAAACTTGTAATTTAAAAAAATCTTTCTATTATCCTATTTATCCTTTAATTGGTCTAAATTTCGATGGAATAAAGTGTTACTAACCTGCGTTCTTTTCTTCTTTTCTTTCCCTTCATTCTTTTGTTGGATTTTTCTTTGTAGCTGAAGCTGCAGTTCTCTGTGTTTATTTGGAACTTTCTCACTGCCTTCTTCTGTTAAAACATAGACAAAATGTTAATTAATTCTTTATAATAGAATATATTAGAATTAAAAGAAAGGCGGATAAGGTTTTAGTGTACGGAGATGCTAGAAAAAAATGCTTGACAAGCACATATTATGTTGTACGACTTTTTGATTGTTGTATATTTGTTGCAACTGAACGTATACATACAATTGAATAGTTAATGGAGAAAATAGACAATGTGGCTGCGGAAAACCGACATAATCATAAATTAATAATTATAGAGTAAAGAGTTCTTTATAAAGACGAGTAATAGCATAATTTGATGATAACAGATTCCATTTAATGATATTCTTGGTTTATTTCTCAACGACTAGTAGTTCGAACGAACCCAACTTTAAGATATTAACTTTAACTTTTAACTTTTTAAATTTTACCTTTTAAAGATGCTTCTCCAGCCGAAGTTATCTTAGAAGCAGCTTCCGATCCAGTGCCAATTGAGTGGTTCAAAATTAAAAAATACGCTAGAGCTTGTATAGTAGAAAACTCTTGGTTCAACAATTTTTCTGCCCATTCTTTAACTATTAACCATGCCGCCGAAGCAAGGCTCGACTGAGTAAACGGAGCCTCTGTGGACTGTAAAAAATTAACGTTTTAATATTCCATCTTTTAAACAAAAATTTTCTGGTGGCGAACGCATTTATAAACTGTTTCTACTAAGTGATTGTATTTTGCAAGAGTCTTAGATGACTTGTATTTACTTGAATATGATTATTATAAAGAGACAGCAAGGGATATAAAAGAAAATAAGATAAATAGGTTGATCTATTTGTTGTCGGTTATGATAAATATATGAGTACATAAACCAAGCATTAAGTTTTTATATTTATTGGTAAATGATGGAACGAAGTGATTCGAAATACCAATAAACAGTTAAATTAAGTTACAAACCTGTTTAATTAGTAGTTAGGATATATAGATTTCTTAAGTAAACGGTTTACTTATGTATGAATTATTAAAACAGGAAAATTTTGACTAAACTTCATCACTTACCATTAGTTTGTCCGCCAAATCCGGCAAAACTGGCGACTTTAAAACCGCACATCTTCTAAGTCCAGAATAGCAGTACCTAGAATTCCCTCTTGTGCCCAATCTTCTAGCCCTCACCCTAGGATATACTTGTTTCATAACTTTTCCAAAATCCGCCTGTGATAGAGGTTTTATGCTGTTCCGTCCACAGTAATTACTGAAACGAAATAGAAGTGCAACGTTAGCCAGGAGAAAGGTTTCTATTAAATTATAATTTATAGATGTGAACATTGCCACTTTATAGTATATTTTTTGGATTTCCAAGTATTTCTAAGTATATATTTTGAATATTGTTTTTATTTTATATCCAACAAATAAAATTGTCAAGAGTTAAATCTAAGAATACCCATAGGCTAAATTTCGATCATAAAACAATCATAAATTAATTAAATCAATCAATCATAAATAAATCGTAAATTAATGATAAAATCGTTTGTTCTGACTGACTGATTTATTAATACACAGCAAAACTACTAAGTCTAGAGAGCTGAAATTTCGAATATAGGTTTATTTTATAATGTAAGCAACCATTCAAAAAGGATTTTTGGAAATTTTAATTTTAAGGGTGGAAATGGGTGGGAGGGAGACTATGTATGAGACTTAAAGCTCCAATTAAAATGCAAATATCAGTGGCAAAATCTGCAAACACAAAGTTAAAATCCATACCAATAGAAGGAGAGAAACCTATGCTCTCCAAATATTATAAAGATTGAAATAAAAAACTGCATTTGGAATCTGCATAATTGCAGTAAATTAGTTTTTATTTCATTTTAATCCAAGTAAAAAACAAAAATAGTGAAAAAGTGGCCTAATAACTTTGCTGATAAGATAAGAAGATATCCTTTTAATATTTCTATAAATATTATTCCGAATTGTTTACTATCCATAATGTCATGGATCAAAACTAATACTGTTCCAGACGACCTAAAAATTTGTATAATAACACCAATAACAAAGGTTGAAAATTCAAATAGGATAATGGGCTTACGTCCTATTAATATGTTATGTACGGTAAATTTTTTTGCACGGTTGAGTAGAGCATAAAACCCCCTTTCAAATGAGCTAACACTCACCACTCCATGCCATTTAAATTTTTCGAAAGGGTTGCTCCCCTCCAGTAAGGGATGAAATTAAGGGCAAACTATTCATAGAAAAATGTACATTGCAGAAATCAAAAATCGACGTGTTTCGGCGATTTTTCTAACAAGACTCCAGTAACGAGTTAGATAGGGGGGTAAGACTTATGATGCTCACTGTATAAATACCACATTAAAGCAAATATTTAATTAAAAGTAAATATTATTAAAACTAAGTTAATGATCATCGGGAAAGTTAGGTATTTACAATGAATTTATTGAAAATATGAAGATTAGTATTGAAAATGTCATTGAAGTCATAAAAAAATTAAATAACTGGGATTAGTAGTAGACCTTATGTATGATGATAAACAACAAAGTGTTGTAAAAAATTGAAGAAAGATTTGGAAAGATAGAAACAGAACTAAGTGTCCTAAAAGATGATTTTAAAAAACTCAAGATGAAAATGATCAAAACCACAAGGAAAAAGTTCTAACAGATTTTTCGCCCATGTATGACAGAACTGATAATGCTTTTAATACATTCTTTAGAATCATTTCATATCATATTGATGTAACTTGTCCCCTTGTCAGAACAAAAATGGTTAAAAAGAACACATCAATACATTTTTGCAAATAATTTTTTTTAACCTATACCATGTAGGCATTAAATGTGTACTTCAGTTGTATAGTTTTTACTTTACTTGCGTTATTTCATCTTTTGTTACATGGTGTTCTATTACTTTAATTACTTAGTGTACTTTGTTCAATAAAAAATATTTATAAATTCTCAAAATAGTTTATTCTAAAAATAAATACTAAAAACTAAATATTCTCAGAGCCAAAAAAAATATACACAAAATAAACAAGGATTAATAAAGTATTATTATTATTAGATATCATGAGAGAATTGATAGATCAAGGAAAAACAATACTGTCATTTTTGATCTAATTGAAAATGATACTCAGCCAAACTATGATACAATCCAAATTCAATCAATTCTCAACTGTCATAATGATTTTGCAGAAAATGTTGAAAAAACATTCCACCTGCAAATAAAATGTGAATATGGATTCCCATCTAGACCTATCATAATTTGGATTAATTATTAATCATCAAAATTTCCAAAGATGGTTGTTTGAGTTCATAACAAGAAGAAAACTTGCTAAAACTGTTAATAATTCACTTTTGTGGTTAAAATATTGAGCCGATAAATAAAACCATTAATTAATATGAACTTATAATGTATTTTAATGAAATAATATACATGCATATGATGTATTTAAAGAATTCTGTACAGTTTATACATTTTGTACATTTTTACCTCTCTACTCCTAGAATGATCATGATGAATTCTCCCTTAAATAGAATGTGCATCGATTTTAATGAGAATACTAAAAGGATTGACCTATTCTATTGTTCATTAAATCACTCTTAGAATAAAATCAAAATATTGTCATAAATTAGCCGGTTTCTTTATCTTTCTTTATTTCATTACATGGTTGTCTATTTTTATTATTATATATTATATACTTGTTTCAGCTTTATTAGTATTTAAGCTATCCTGTAATTGGGTGTACTCCTGTTTGGGCAATAAAGGATTTTTTTTGTAGCTCTAAGGACACCGCTCAGCCTGTCGTAACAATGCTTTGTTTGACAAATATATATGTATATATTCACTTCCAACTATTTTTCACCAATTGTCGACTCTCTATTATATTTTAGAAACCTAAAAGCAAAAATATGAATGATCGCATTAAAAATGGAAAACATTTGAAAATTGTTGCAATGGAAAACTTATAATAGTAAAAAAATATTAATCCTGTTTCTACCAGAACACTAGAGGTTTAAATTCTAAAACTTCCGAATTCAGTCAAGCGACACCTTATACCCAGACAGCACACCAAATCCTTTGGATATCTACTTGACATCCCAATATCCACTGAATGTCCAGTCCATGGTGGATATCTATTTTATATCCATGATGTAATTTATAGACATGCAGATGTCCATAAATAATAGTAATTATATAGCAAATTCTTAAAAAATTACGCCATTGTACTCGTCATTATGGCTAATAGTACCGTTCGGATATTTAAAATTAATTTTTTTAAGGTGCATTCAATATCCCATGGACATCCACTAAATATATCAAAGTCTAGGCGCGAACGTAAACCATGGTGGATATCCACTAGATGTAATTTTTTATTTTGCCCACTAAGAAGAAAGTCATTCTTGGACTGGTTTCATCCTTATTAGGACTAGAATTATTTCCTTTTTTAAGAATAGCCCGTCTGGCTTTTATTCCAGCTAGTCTCTGAACTAGGTACTACAGCGACCTTTGATTTTGCTTACTAAGTATAGATGGCGATACCACTTTCGCTCGTTGAATATCTACTCATGCTCAACCCGCCGTAATTAAGTTCGATCGAAATTGGTATTGCAATCAGACTCCATTAGAGACTGGAGTAGAGAATTTCTATTTATTGCTGAAGAGTCCTAATAAGGATGACTTTCTCCTTAGTGGGCAAAATCAAATCAAAAAATATTTTCTATCTCTGCTATTTTCTTTCGACGTTATTCAATAATCATTGGTTACTTATGAACCTCTACTAAAGATACCCATAAAATATTTTGCTGAATATCCATAGAATATCTTCTATATCGTGGGATATAGACGGACATTTGGATATCCATATTAGATCCACTGGATATATTGGATATCCACAAAATATATTCTGTGGATATCTCTGGGATTTCTTGTACTGTCTGGGAGATATCCATTAGATATTTTGCTGGATATCCATAGGATATCTTTTAAATTCTGGATATAGACGGACATTTGGATATCCATATTATATCCACGGCCCCACGGGACATTTCTGATATCCTATGGATATATTGGATATCCACAAAAGATATTCTGTGGATATCTCTGGGATTTGGTGTGTTGTCTGGGTAGTCATAACCGAAACTTAGCTTCAAACAAATGTATCAAATTAAGAGCTGTTTAAAAACAACTATTACATTTTTAGAAGTGAATGTGACCTGCTAAGTAATAATGTTTATTATTCCTGCATATTTTGTTATAAGTTGGCGCATGGCCTTATTAAATCACCATAACTTCTATCGCAACTTAATTTCAATATTGGATCAAGAAATGAATTGTTTTTATTTACCATTTCAAAGAACAAATCTGTTTATAAAATCTCCTATATTTGCAATGTGTAACAAATTCAATAAATTATGTAATCAGTTTGAGTTATACTCCACAAATTTATATATTATGTTTAAACAAAATGTTATCAATTTTCTTAAAAATAAGTAAAAGTACTAAATATTTGTTTATGTAAATTTTAATTAGGTATTAAATTATTATTGTTATAAAACGCTCGTCACTAAATTAAATTTTATCCTGTAATTGGACCATAGGTCTGCTTGGAGAATAAAGGACTTTTTTAGTAAACTACATAGGTATCAAAGTACTATGAATTCTTTATTCTTTAAAGGTTTTAAAAAATTCAATTGCCTTCCTTTATTAAAAAATGTACGTTTTGATTAAGCTTTTATAAATTTTAAGATAAATAAATTTCTGTGTGATATTGTTTTGTATTTGGCATTTTAAATTTAAGCAACTTTTATATTTTTATGTAAACTCTTTCTATTCTTTTTACTTTCCTATCTGTATACAGATATAAGGAAAGTATAGGAATCATGATTTTTTTTCGACGGATTTTTACGTTTTGAGGTCCCTGAATCCGTTTTGACTATTTTCGCGATGATGTCTGTGTGTGTGTGTCTGTATCCACCATAACTCATGAACCGATACACAGAAAAACAACAAATTTTAAACTTAAGCTTTATTCCAGCGTCCAATGAACTGACGAGATTTTGGGCAGAGTCGGAACATCTGGGTGGGTACTTTATAGGTAGTCATTTTTATATTTTATGGAATATATCTGTTATTTACGTTTGGAGAAGAAAACTCTTCAAATAAAAGTTACTTCTAATATCATTATTTATAATTTTTGTTCTATACAAAATTTTCCTAAAATGGTCCGTATTCGAGAAATTTGACTAAATGTAGAAACAATAATTTTTTATAAAAATTATTCAAATAAAAGTTGTTTCTCTATAATTTTTATTCTATACATAATTTCTCTAAAATGGACCGTATTTGAGAGAATGTGTAAATTTCGAATTTTGAAGAAAACTCAAAAACGGATAAAGAAAAAAACATTAAATTTTAAACCTAAGTTTTATTTCGGCCTGACGTGAAATGACTAGATTTTGGACAAAGTCGGAACATCTGGGGGGTACTTTATGGGAGGCCGTCTTTATATTTTATGGAATATATCTGTTATTTATGTTTGGAGAAGAAAATTGTTTGAATAAAAGTTACTTCTAATATTACTATCTATAATTTTTGTTTTATGTCAAAATTTCCTGAAATGGTCCGTACTCGAGAAATTTGACAAAATGTGCAAAATTCTGATATTTATGAAAATTATTATTATTAAATTCTTTATTTAGCTTTGCTAATACAAAAATAGTAGTTTTTACAACAGTAAGTATAGTTTATACATTATGTAAAATGGGGCAGAATTAAACTATTATAAAGAAGCTTTAAAGACCATTGGTTAAGATGTTTTGAGCATCTATATAAATAGCTGATTTTAAATTATATTGTTTTAATAACATAATTAGCATGTTCTTTAAATAGTAACATATAGTCAACTATGACACCCAGAAATTTAAATTTTTTAACAACTTCAATATTACTATTTTCTATATTTACTTTTAGGTTACTAATATTATATTCTTGATAGTTTTTGTCATTTCCTATAATCATGAACTTAGTTTTATTGTTATTAATTTTTAAAGAATTAAAACGGCACCATTGAAATATTTCTTTTAGTGTGTTATTTATATTTTCAATTATTTCATGTAACTTGTCTGAAGCAAAATAGATCAAATTGTCATCTGCAAATAAGATAATGTAACAGTTTCCTGCGACACATGCTATATCATCAATGTACAAGAAGAACAATAATGGTCCCAACACACTTCCTTGCAGGACACCTTGTTCATTTTGGATTTCATCTGAAGTAATGTTGTTAAACTTTAGCTTCTGTTTTCTGTTATCTAAATAATTTATTAACCACTGTAATGCATCATCAACTATTCCAAAACTTTCTAATTTACTAATAAGTAATGTATGATCTACAGTTTCGAATGCTCTTTGTAAATCAAGAAATAGAGCACCAGTAATTAATTTATTATTTTTATTTTGCTTGAAGTGATCTAGGACATATTGTACTGCTGTTTCACAACTATGCTTTCCTCTATTAAATAGATTATTTTCCTCTAAGTAATGAATAAGTTGATTATAAACAAATTTTTCTAATACTTTCTCTATTGTACTTAGCATATTAATCGGTCTTAAGTCTGCTGCTCTATTTGAATTTGAGACTTTAGGGATTGGTATGATAACTGAAGTTTTCAAGGCTGTAGGAACTATATTCATTTCTAAGCAGGTGTTGAACTAAAAGTTGTTTGCAATATTGATCTCTATAATTTTTGTTTATACATGATTTTTTTAAAATGGACCATAATGGTAAAATTGTAGGAAAAGTGCTAAATTTAAATTTTTCAGTATTTTTGTTTTCAATGAATATTTATAGAAAAATGTTTCAATGTAGATGTATGTGGAAAATGTATATATTTAGTTTATCCTCTAAACATTTATAGAGGTGCTGCAATAGGTTGTACAAAATAACCGGAAAAAGCCTATAATAACTAGATAGGAAAGTCATGTGTTGAACACATCAGATTTTTATATAATGTATATTAGGATTCCTAATTCAAGGAGGATATATCTATCTATCTATCTAAAACTAGGTGCAATACCCACATTGTAAAATTAAATTTAAATTAAGTAGGATCATAATTTATCACTATTTACTCTAATTGAATAAACAAATAGTTATTTAGCAATTCAATAAATGGAAATATTTATTTAAACAGTTTTTTGCTGCATATAATTGGTTAATTTAATTTGTTTTTGAAATTTCAACTGTGAATTTAAGAATGTACCAATAATAATTATAAGTTGAATAATTGGATAAATTAGTCTAATAGAATGAAAACAGTGAATAGATGTGTCTTTAAAAGTAAGTATTGTATTCCTTATTAACAAAACGAATACTTAGTTTCAAGTTTAGTAACTTTTTCATAATTTATTGCTATTTATATTACATTAACACATTCTGGCTTGACCTTGTCTCAATTTTATTATCAAGGTCAATAACAAATTTTTTTGTTCTTAATTTGTTAGGAGTAAATAATGATAAATTACTTAATTATTATTTTTTTATTGTAAGCTCTGACTTACTGGTATTCATTATAAACTTCCTGTTTCGGCAAAGATATATCAGGATCTTCTTCTAAATGTGTTTTAATCCATGATATTGTTCTTGTAATTTCTGATCTGCTACCAAGAGGATTTAGAGGTTGCCTAAATGGATCTACGGCGCTTGTTACTTCTGCAGGCAGTTTCAAAAATAGAAGAAATTTTTCTACCTGAGACAGTGGTTTGATCTGTTCCGATATTGAATGTATAATTTGTTTCGCCTTCTCGCTGAAATAATGATTTTTTTTAATTTAGAACAGATAATTAAGCATTTAAATTTTATAAAGAGGATATTTATATCGTTTGTTTATTTAAGCAGATGGTGTGTTACAAATTAATTAATCAATGTATCACTAACCTAATGGTGATTTTGATAGGTCCAGAATCTTTCTGGAGCTCATTTTCCACAAAATCCTTCGCATCTTCTTTGTCCGACTTTTTGGAGCATTCGCCGTCCTCTCCATTTTCTGTGGTACCATTGTTTAAATCATTCCCCGTCCTTTCGAGATCTGTCGGCACAGATTGCTGATATTCCGTAGTCCATATTGGATTTTCCATTATTACCGAAACGAATTCGGCAACTTTTAGATGTTTTTAGCAAAAACCGCACGAATTTTTTTCGATTTTCCAGCTAAAACAGCTTGTCTACACCGGAACATTTTATTGTCAACTCAAATCAGCTGGTCCCCAATGGACTACGGGCTGGAAAGATCTATCTTTGACAGTCTGCTGTCAAATGACGTATTTGATAGTTCAAATGCTCCTGACGCTTGTCGGTTTTGTATAGATCTTTTATTTGCCTCTTAGTTTAATTATTTATACTTTATCTTGTCATATGGTAATATAATATACTTTTAAATGAGATATCAATAATCAATATAGAAAAGATTTGGAAAGTTTAAAAAATTAATTTATAACAAAAGTCTGTTCGTTTGTTCGACAATCATTTGATCTACGACTTATATGAACTACCGTTAATTTTTTTTAATTCAAGGCCACTCGTGATCGACTTGCTACAGTAATATATAATATAATCTATAATATTCGTATTCTATTTTAACCGATATTGGTGTTTTATGCATAAGCCAATTTGGGAGAATTTAATTACATATTTTAGAGCTGACAACATTGTAAAATCAGGTGTTTTGCTTAGTGCGTTTTTTAGTTTTTGTGGTTTTTATGTTGTTCTGTGATTTTGTTTCGTGTTTCGTGGTGGTTTATGGTTTCGTGGTGGTTTATGGTTTCGTGGGTGTTTTCATTTTCATTTGCAATTTTCCATTTTCAACTGTGATTTCCAAGTCCAAGTGTTTCGCCAGCTCTTATTTGTTATTTGCAAGTTAGAAGTTTACACATAAAAATAAATTTCAGGTATTTAAAGTTTGGTAATTGCAAATTTCCATTATTTTACCCACATAAACATAACCTCAATTCTATATTTCATGATTCAGCAAATAGTTAAAACATTCTTTTTAATCGTCTAGATAATTCAAAAATGCCTGCTGGAGGTGCATTATTTGGAAGCGCTGCTGCTGGTCCTGGTTCAACCGGAGGAAATAAACATCTTATTGAAGTTAGAGCTGGAAAAATGACCTTAAAAGGTAAATTATTTATAATTGAATATACAAAACCTATGAATTAGATTAGATAGTCTGAACTATATGAGAGTTATCAGATTCGACTGAGCTTCCGTTTCGTAAAATATGAAAAGTGTGGAGAGTATATTTACATAAATATTAATCAACTTAATTTTAACCACTGTCGCATATCTATCCCACTAGAAGAATACACAGACGTGACAAATATTTATAGTTCGGGATACATTTACAATTAATTAAATACCAGTCTTCCATCGCTATATTGTGTTGTATTAAAAGTAGTATATTTTTATCTTTAGGTCGAATGGTTTATCCAGATACACGTAAAGGGCTGTTATATGTTTACCAAAGTGATGATTCATTGATGCACTTTTGCTGGCAGGATCGCACAACTGGCATTGTTGAAGATGACTTGATTATATTTCCAGATGATTGTGAATATGCAAAAATTCCCCAGTGTACTACTGGTAGGGCTTATTTGTTAAAATTCAAGTCGTCTAACAAAAAGTTCTTCTTTTGGTTACAAGTAAGTACTAATATACCACAGATTATGGTTCTTTTTATACTCATTTTCTATAAGCAAACTCAACTGTAGTCCTGATATAATAAAGAATGCCATATTTAGGTAATTTTGTAACTATTATTGTTAATAGGTACAGACTGAAAGAGTCTAGTCAATAACCCAGAGTGTTTCCTAAACATTGACTCTTTAAAAATATTTATCTTTCATGATTCCTCTATCTTAGCTCTGTGCAATATACATACATATACAATAGTAATCTTTATTTATTAGCATGTAGCTAGCAAGGAACAAATTACATAGAATATTTAAACACATATCAACAAAAAAAAGTCTTAAGTTACAACTGTTAATATTGTCAATACAGGCTTTTTTAAATTTTTTTAGATTATCACAGTTTTTTATACATTCAGGTAACTCATATTGTTTCAGTTCTTTATAGTATAAGGAGTCTTTATCTACATTAGAACTAACTTTTGATATATAAAAATTATTTCTTGAATGAGTGCATTGCAGTAATAGTCTGCCTTACACTTAATAAATTAGTTAAATTTAACATATCAGTTCTTCTAGTATACTGGTTACAGCCCAATAATGAGTGAAGCTTAGAAAGCAACTATGTAATTTTGTTGTAGGAACCAAAATCTGATAAGGATGAAGATAATTGCAAGAGAATTAATGAGTTATTGAATAATCCTTCAAGTGCTGTTCAAAATACACCAAATCCTGATCAAGACTTACAATCTTTGCTTAACAACATGTCTCAGTCGCAACTGATGCAACTTTTTGGTAGCGGTGTTGGCCAAATGGGAGGTCTATCAAGTCTTTTAGGAACTATTAGGTATTTTTCTTCGATCAAGCAATAATTGTAAAAAAATAATTATAACATTATTTAGGAAAATAAAATTATAACGCTTGTCAATTTAATATTAGGTACTAATAATTATTTTTATACTTTAGGGGTCCAAACAGTGGCAGCGCCCGTACCAATACAACTCCTGCAATTACTCATAGAACCACCACTACAACAGTTCCTAGCACACCGACCACCACCACTACCACCCCAAGCACCCAACCATCTGCAACAGCTGGCTCAACGACACCCCAAAACTCTACAATTCCTACAGTAACTCCAGATGCTCCCAGGGCTAGGGGAAGAAACACCACCAGGGCTCCCGAATCTCCATCATTTGAACCAATTCAATTGGCCGATTTGCAAAATTTCTTGACCGGTATCGCCCCACCATCAGGAAACGCTGGTGCAGCTGCGCAACAGCAATCTGGTAAAATAAAAAAATCATTATACAGGGTGTGATTGATTTAGAAAAATGATATTTCTGTAAAATAGAGTTTGATTATGATATACTGGATTTAATATTAAATAATGCATGTCATTGATGTAACGTTAAATTTAAGGTCGTCATAATCACACATAGTTGTCAAATTATCAAAATAATAGGGGAATATTAGAAAATTTTTAGTTTTCTGAAAACAATGAATTTTAGTAGGAAACATTTTAATTGGTTTAGGAACATTATATTGTCTTTTGTTAAGTTTTCAATACTTTTCATCAACTTGATGTTCTTATTTTTTTAATTGAGTAAGCTGATCAGTTATATTTCTTATTATCTTCCAATGCAAAATTTAAAACTCTAAATTCAGTTAACTTTTTACTTTCATCCATAAAGATTTTGGTTTCAATTTTAACACAACAAGCCATTAAAGAATCATCTGCAAATATGTATATTTGTAAAATTACATTCAACAAAGAGGTTTAAATCATTTATATATAAGATAGATAAAATTGGTCCTAGGACGCTACGTTGGGGTACACCAATGTTAGTATCATTTTCAGTAGATATATTATTATGAACTTTTACTCTTAGTTAGTAAACCAGTTTAAAACAACCATTAATGTCATATCCAGTAAATTTCTTTAAGGTTGGCGTTCGTCCATAGAAATCTGCCGTATATGCGCGGTTGACTTTAAACGAAGCTTTTGGGAAAAATATACTTCCTGGCATGAATTTTAATATTAAAAACCGTTCACAAAGTGTGTCTAGGGGTTGTACAGACTTCTTAATAAATAGAGTTGTTCTAAAGTACTAGAAAAATTACTTTGACTTTTGGTATCTAATCCACATATAAATCGCATGGGCTTACCTATTAATTTTCTTTAAAACTAAACATATTTATGTGTTGTCTTTCCATTACAAACCGTACAACAAACAGAAAAACAATGAAACATTGTTTAATTTTTTTGAAAGCTTGGTTTAAAATTGTATAGATCTTTTTTAATGAAAACACAATTAAGTGATATATAACTTGACATAGTAGAAAGTTATAAAGTTAAAATCATTTTTAAGTATTTCCTTTTAACAATTTTGTAAGACAAATTGCGAAATTGTCAAAATTAACAGTTTTCCAGATATGGCCAGACGCCGCCCTTAAGAAAGTAGTACGATCTATTGTTTTAAAAGCTCCTTTAAATCTAGAAAAACAGTGGGAGGTAAATCATTTCTTTTTAGAGCGAATATTACATACACTCTACTATGTGTGTAGTAAAAATGCTTATCATTGATGATGTGTATTGTATTTTATATTGAATCCAGTATAAATGTTTTTTTTTTAAATGGCTTCTATTAATTTCAGTGGATTTGTCCACAGCGTTAACAAGCGAAAGTCTAGCTGGAGTACTGAACGATCCAGATACTCTTCAACAATTACAGAACCATCTACCTGCCGTTGATCAAAATACTCAAGAGGCCTTAAGGTCCACATTGGCGTCACCTCAATTTCAACAAGTAAGTGAAACCAAAGAATTTGAATTTTGACATGTGATAGTTTGGTGAGTGAGAATCTGAATTTGTTTGAGTGAAAATGTGAGTAATAGGGTTTTAATTAATAAGTATTATATTTTTTTAAATGTAAAATTAAACTAACTTAAGGATTCAAAACAAAAAACAAATTAATATTATTATTCTTGCATTGACCTTAAATATTATCCTTATTTTGTTCAATGGCTTTTTTGTAAATGAAACGTTTATTTATAGGCCGTGTCTCAGTTTTCCAGCGCTCTGGAATCCGGTCAATTGGGTCCTATTGTCTCCCAATTATCCGTAAATCCAGACGCCGTAGCCGCCGCAGCGCAAGGGAATATGGCGGACTTTGTGAAAGCTTTAGAGAAATCGTCGAGTGAGGCGTCCGCAGATAAAGATAAGGATAAAGAAGCTGGACAAAAAAAGGAAGACAAGAAGAAGGATGATGATGAAGATCAGATGCAACTTGATTAGATTAAAATGTGCTTTCAAATAATAATATTATAGTAGTGTGGCTTAATTTTACTGCAAGAAAAATGTTTAAATATAATCAAATTTCTTAAAAGCTTTTTTTC
The DNA here is from genome assembly GCA_927349885.1 of Psylliodes chrysocephalus. NCBI lineage: Eukaryota > Metazoa > Arthropoda > Insecta > Coleoptera > Chrysomelidae > Psylliodes > Psylliodes chrysocephalus. The sequence continues at coordinate 88,089,158 of OV651817.1, forward strand.
TACATTGGATAGAATATACATAATTTATTTCCTTTTTACAAATTACAGTTATACATACAATACAAATCATAACAATAAAAACACACTAAAATTGACTTTGCACATGGCTTTCGACATCTGAAGGGGTGGATTTGAAGTCAATCACAATTCTGACTCTCGCCAATGCAAACAAATTCTAATCTTATCCCAATTCTCTTGATTCTCTTAAAGCCACCCTTGTGACATCGTTTAGAATGGGCAATCTAATAATTTTACTAGAATTGGGGATTATTCATTTTCATATTTCCAAAATTGTAATTTTATTGTTTGATTCCAATCCATCGTAACCAAGTCTTTTATTAAGTTTCATTTCAATTGTACAGGGTGTTTCTAAAGTAATCTGAAATGTTGTGGGCGATTCGTCATTCAATTTTAAGACCAAGAGCTCTTATAAATATGTGTGATAGGTTTTGTCGTTTATGAAATGCAGGGTGTTGACTTTTTGTAATATACGAGCTCTAACTGTAAGTGAAAGTTACCATAAATTTTCCTTAGTGATACTAACTGGTTCCCTAAACTACTTACAAGGCTGTAATGTCATTCACAACAATCCTGGTATCTTTGAACTTATTCAGCAATCCATTAGACTTCAAGCAAAGCTTCTATTGTAGCTGGAGCTTCACATTTTGAACATCTGCTATGAAATGTAATACTACTTTTATGTTTATCACAATTTATTGCTCCTATTAAAATAATAAAAAAGTAACATCTATCTCATATGGACAAAACCAATCAAACATGTTCATAGGAGCATTTCGACTTAAAATTGAATGATGAATCGCCCACAACAATATTTCCAGATTATTTTGGAAATACCATGTATATTCTAAAATAAATGCATCTTTTTATATATATTTTTTTTTAGTATTCTTTCCGTCATAAGTTTTAGCTATATTTAAATAGAATTCCAATTTTAAAATTATTATTAGAGTATTGTAATCGAAAAAAAGTCACTCTCCGAGATTATTTCAGATCTTCCTGTTTCAGGGTCTCTAGATTAGGAAAAACATGTTTCCCCATTTCGTCAGTTTGTTTGTTGGTGCAATAGTTCTAAGAACGACTTCAAATTCTGTATGCAGGTAAGGCTTTTTTTCTGATTCGAAACCAGTAATACTTCCAGTCAGTTATATAAAGGGTGAGCAATTTAAAAGAAATTATTTATTTTTGATAGTCTGCAGATTTCGACTAAAATTAGTAACTGAGTATTTTAAAAGTCAAATATATAACGGATCCTAAATAAATTTTTACAAATTCAAAACGGTGTAGAAAAGAATCGTACTTATTCGAAGAAGGTCCCCCTTGAATCAAAATAGCAAAAAGTGTCCTCTTGGTTTGTGTAACTGGACCATTTTAAAAGCAGTCATCGTTCAATAACGGTAAACGTGACGAATTAAACCGAGGGACGTGAAGTTAGAGTTTGGGTGGGATCAAGAGGAAGATCGATGGAGAGAGGAAGTTAAAAAAAGAAAAAGCATATAGGAATGCTAAAAAAATAAAGTAAGAGACAAAAACAAAGAAGAATAAGCATATAAACTTGCAGAAAAAGAAAGTAAAATGTAGGAATGCTAAAAAAGAAAGTAAAACACAAAAAAGAAAGGAAGATACATATAAAGATATGGAAAATGAAAAAGATAAAGAAGTTAAATAAAAAAAAGAATATAAACTTGAAGAAAAGAAAGTAAGAAACAAAAGAAGAAGAAAAGGCATATAGGGATTCTGAAAATGAAAGGAAGAGACGAAAAAGAAGAAAAAGCATATAAAGAGATGCTGAAAAAAACAAAGAAGTTAAAAGACAAAAAAGAGAAGGCAAGGCATATAAATTTGCAAAAAAGAAAATAAGATACAAAAAGAGAAGAAAAAGCATGTAGGGATGCTGAAAAGAAAGTAAGAAACAAAAAAGTTGAACAAGCATATAGAGATGTAGAAAAAGATCAAACAGTTAAGAAGACAAAAAAGAGAAGAGTAAACATACAGACTTGCAGAAAAGAAAGTAAGAGACAAAAAAGAGAAGAAAAAGCATATAAGGATGCTGAAACAGAAAGTAAAAGACAAATAAAGAAAGCAAGATATATATGAAGATGCGGAAAATGAAAAAGAAAGAAGTTAAAAGAAAAAGAAAAGAATCATACAAACTTGCAGAAAAGAAAGTAAGAAATAAAAAAGAAGAAAAAGCATGTAGGAATGCTGAAAAAGAAAAAGAGAAACATGTTAAAAGATAAAAAAGAGAAGACGAAGCAAATAAACTTGTAGAAAACAAAAAAGAAGAAAAAGCATATGGGGATGTGAATTATCAAGACCATTCCCTAACATCAAAGTTGAATACTTGGAGATTTGAAAAAAAGCCTGCCGCAGTCATGAATCCAACCCGAAAATCCTTGTATGCTAGACAAGTGCCCTTCTTTCTAGATCATCACATTGTATACGTTGGACCCGCACTAGCACATCAAATTTTTGTTTATGAATCTCGACAATAAATGTCATGATGGTTGATACACATATAAAGGGGTTAGATTTTAAAGCAAAATAAAATTTTATTTTACACTTTTGACCTATAACATATGCGATGTTAAATTTCTCAGGAGTTGGGTACTTAAACTACTTAAAGGGATATTATTAAAATAAAACTAATCGATTCTCTTACGTGATTTAATAAAATGATGCTGTATAAAGGTATTTGAATATTTGAGATCGAGCCGTCGGGCCTGAACTAGCACATTAAATTTCTGTCTAGGAATCTCGACAGTCAATGTCGTAATGATCTAGTAGGAAGGTCACTTATCTAGCATACAAGCATGCCTCGTTCGATTCCCGGCTGCGACAAGATTTTTTAAATCTCCCAAGTAATTATTTACAACTTTGTGGTTTGGTCATGGGCTTGATAGTTCGTAGGGGGATATTTGAAATTAGTTTCTGAATTTTCAAATTATTGTCTATTAAAATAGTCTTTATTTAAAAAAATAATTAAACATTGATTTGAAAGTTCGTAAAATTGAATCTAAAATGAATAAAATTTAAAAAATTAACTAATTTACTTAACCTATGCAAACTGGAGGCATCGCAAATTCCTTCAAAAAAATAATACAATAAATAAGAAAAAATTTAAAAAACCTAACTAATATACCTAACCTGTGCGGCCTGAAGTCATCGCGAATTCCTTAAAAAATATATATACAATAAATAAGAAAAATTGGAAAAACTAAGTTACTTAACCTGTGCAGCTTGGAGCCATCGTAGGTTAGGCAACCCCTCTTTCTGGGACGTAGATAAACCCGGTCCTTCGTCTGCTGAAACCACGCATGTCCCCGATGAAACTTACAGTGATGGTAGGCTGCTGATATATTGATCCCACCTGATGTTCATCATCTTTTTCTTGAAACTTCAACTCAAGTGATGCTCCTGGAGAAGAGTATTATTATAATTCTTGCCACGCCAATTTTGAGGGTATACGCCAATGTTTGGAAGCAATGGATTGGGATGGGCTTTTTCAAGGAAAAGAACTTTCAGAAATGATTCTTACTCATTATGACACTTTGTACTCGGTAATTGAGTTAGTTGTTCCCTTAAAGAAATTTGTTATAAACAGCAGTGGCGGTTTGCCCGTAAAGGCACTTGGGCACGTGCCCTAGTATAATAAACAAAAAAAAATCACTTTCATATTTTATATTTTCCTCAATGCCTATTATTATTTTATCTAATACTCAGCGCAAACCGCGTTGGCACGACACTGGACGACCGGGCGTTGAGCGACATTCCGAGAATTCCGAAATTAAGTGGAAGATGGGCACAGTAAATGTGTGCCTCTGTTGTTTTCTCTTTCATTATGATGCGAAAAACAAGGACAACGACAATATCGCTTAGCAAGAGATGAACACATGCGATGGATTATACGTCACAAGCAGGGCGCTGTCCTCAGCGTGACGTGCTTTACCCATGGCACAGATTACCTAGACCCACCCTAGACCAGATACGAATGTACGCAGCGGTTTAAGGTGCGAGTTTGTTGGACCATGATAATAATTCATTTATTGTGATTACGAAAAAACGTTAGTTGGACCATTGAAATAGTTAAGAAATAAAACTACAAAGAAAAATATTTTTTTTTATAAAGCAGTCAAAAATATGATGAAAAAAATCAACAATATTTATAAATGGGACAAAATTTTAATTTTTCTTTTGGTTTTGTCTGACTTTTTCGAGGATTTCAAATCTCTCTTTGCTTATATAAGAGTATAAAAAATTCTAAGTCTTATAAATAATTTAATGGTGTACATTTTCGCAAATTGTTGGCAAGGATGACCAAATTCTATTTTGCTCATCTCAAAAAGGTATGCGTTGGAAATTCCAACTAAACAGGACTGTCCAAAATTATGAAATATTCAGTCAGTTAAGATCACAATGCAGGATTATATCTAGAGAATGCTATTCAAATTACATATATTCTGTTGAAAGTTTTGTTAAAGCCGTTTGGAATTTTGTAAGTGCCAAAAGATCTAATAACACCATACCTGATATTATGAACCTTGAAGACTCTTTTGCTTCTTGTGGCAGTGAAGTATCAAAACTTAATATTTCCTCTTACCACAATTTCTATTTCGATCATTTATGAGAAATTATTTTATCTTGACATAAAGAAAGGTCCAGGTCCTGACATTATTCCTCCCATCCTACTCAGAAATTGCAGCTTCGTATTGTCTCGCCCTCTCTTCCATATTTTCAATAAATATATCGCCACAGGTGAGTTTTCAGGTTATTGGAAACTATCTTATGTTACCCCAATATACAAATCGGGTAGCAAGTCAGACGTCAAAAATTACCGACCTATTCTCAGTACTATACCTAAGGTTTTTGAGAACATTATAACAGACTACCTACCTAGCATCATAACGGTTCATCAACATGGTTATGTGCTGGGAAATCGACTGGATTAAATCTAGTTACCTACATCGACTTCCTGTCGGAAGCTTTGGTGAAGGGTTGCCAGATTGACTCTGTGTACACTGACTTTTCTAAGGTCAACCATTCTCTCTTACTTCAAAAGCTCGATAAATATGGCATAAATGGGGTTGTACTGCAATGGATTACGAACAGAACTCAAATGGTTAAGTAAACCATCACTATTCTAACTTATTTCAAGTTACCTCAGGGGTTCCTCAAGGATCACACCTTGGTCCCTTATTATTCAACTTATTTTTAAATGACATCATTCATTGTTTTCAGTATGGCAAAGCACTATTGTTTGCAGATGATTTAAAAGTTTTCCTAATTATTAAATCCATTTATGATGCCCTCTGGCTTCAGTCTGACCTTGATAATCTATCAAACTGGTGTTCCTTAAATGGTATGGACTTGAATGCCATAAAGTGCCATGTCATGCGCTTTTATCGATCCTATGTACCAACTTTTGATTATAACTTAAGTGGTTATATCTTGGAGTCTGTTAATCAAATTAAAGACCTTGAAGTTATTCTAGATCCCACTTTAAGCTTCAATCAACACATTCCTAAGGCTATCTATAAATCCATGAAAATGTTAGGTTTTATCAAAAGGCTAAGAGACATGATTTTACTGACACAACTGCAATCAAAGTCCTTTATTGTTCACTATAGTCCGACCTCACCTAGATTATTACTCTTATGTCTGGTCTCCACATTACATAACGCACAACAGAAACATAGAAAATGTGCAACATAAATTTCTTAGATACATAGCCTATAAATTGGGTGTCCTTTCCGAGTAAGGTTTGATAGAGAATTTTCTAAATATCCCCTCTTTCGAAACTAGGAGGAAACAGAGAGACTCGACATTACTTTTCAAAATTATCAGATGCAGCTGTACTGAACTTCTAACAAAAATACATCTTTATATTCCAACGCGCTCAACTCGACAGCAACAAACATTTTATGTACCTTTTTATCGTTTAAACCATACTGTTAGCAGCTATATTCCAAGAATGTTAAGATTATCCAACACTCATAACGATCTTGAGATATTTAACACCCTCTTTCATAAATTTATAAAGCAATTACTTAGTACTGAGCTTTAATTTTTAATGTTTAATGTAAATATTTTATTCAACCTTATTGTCTTTTTAAATCTTTTAAATTCTTTACCTATTTTAGTCTATATTGTAATGAATTATACCACGTTTGTGTTTTAGCACCATATATATTTCACTACATTTTAATTATAATTTTAAAATTGTAATTTATTTCTCAAATGGGCTTGCCCGTAAATAAATAAATAAATAAGCATGTCGTCGTCGCCAAAAAACAGGATGTATTGTGTTTTACGATAAACCCCTTCTATTTTGTGTTTTGTTTTTAAATTAAATATTGCCTTATTTATGATGGCAATAAAGTTACGCCTTTATATAAAAAAAATCTCTTTTTTATGCGCTAATGTAGGGGAAAACCACCCCCAAAAACCTAGACAGTTACACGGTTAGCAAAATCTACCCCTATATTCTACTAACTTTTTATATTTAATATGCATAATAACTAGGGTTGCCATCTTTTTGAAAAGTGAAAAAAGGATTATGATGTTGACAGGGGCTCTAGTATACAAAAGGTCCTCATCCTTCTACTAAACTAAACAACTAAAAAAAAAAAAGAAAAGGTCGTTGAGTTAAACAAACAAAAATTCTTCTCGCCATTCTGCTGCCCAGCTTCTAAAAAAAGGTTGTCAAGTTTAACAAACAAAAATTCCTTTTCGCCACTCTGCTGCCCAGCTTCTAAAAAAAATGTCATCAGCTTATATTTTTATACAAACCATGTCCCTTTTCAAAATTTGTGCTGAAAAAAAAAACATTTGCAGTAAAAAGGACATTTTAAGCTTTAAAAATTCACAAGGACTTTTTACCTTCAACAAAGGAGTGTCCTGTTCAAAAAAGGACCCTAATAATAACAACAATTCAATTGATTTTTTATCTTCTTCCCTACCAAAAAAGTGTTCCTTAAAATGGCCCTGATTGCTTCAATTTACTATTAAATATCCAAATGTATAAAACTTATTTTAAAAAAATCCTATTTACAAATGCAGATACCATTACAAATTGATTTTCTCATAGATTCCATCACTAGATATTGACCAAATTTATACAGGACCACCCCTGAAGTACTCCCTTTCTAACGAAAAAAGAAATAAATTTAACAACGTGGTAAATAATTATCGCTGAACATACTTATAAAATTAAGAGTTTGATGATTTTTTCATAGACCCCATTATAAGATATCTTCCAAATTTATATGAGACCACCCCTGAAGTATCCCCTTTCTTACAACAAAAGAATCATGGAAATCAAACAACCTGGTAAAGAATTATCGATAAACATACATACAAAATATTTCAACGAATTGAAAACCTACTTTTTTAAAGTTAGTTAAAAAATAGCATGAAAGCAATAAAATAAAATTAAAACAAAAATATATTTGGATATTTCTAAAAATTGGACATCACCCCGTATACACTTTGACCTTGATTTGAATTCATTACGATCTACTGCAATTATTTCAGTTATATTTTTTGCCACAAATAATTTTTAAATCAAGTGTTCTATGAGTTTCGAATAAAGCGACGACAACCAATCAGAAAATTACTTGATTAAAAGATGGTGGTTTTGTGATTATGAGTGAAGTGCGGGACGCTACATTTTCAAAAAGAAAATAGTGATTTATCTTCAAATGTGCTAAAAATATGAAAAAATATGGTAAGTTTATTAAGCATTAATCATAGATATATGGGTAGGTGTTAATTTTAGATAGATTTATTTTTTGCTAAAATAAAGTATACCATTGTGATTTGTAGTAAATAGCATCATGGTAAAATAGTGTTTGGTTTACTTATATCAATATTCGATTACTCGTAATGATTTAAACCGTATTTAATCACGATATTTAGATTAAATTCATTTAAATGTCAGAATACAACCGGCGATTTTCGCCACTTTACTGCTTGTAATCTTATAGCTAATTCTTGTCTCAGCTTGTCAAGACTAACCAAATCATTCGCTGCGCAGAGATAGGTATTTATACTTATATATCAATAGTTTTTTTAATGGCACGTCATGAAAGTGTTCTGAAATATATTAAAAATAAATACTTCCAATAAATTTTGACGTGGTTTTTTGTCCCGTTAAGTTATCGCTTTTAAACGACTGTTGTCTTGAAAATATTCAATGTTTTCAGTAAAATCGTATTCAAAAATTTTTACTGTCCAAAATAACTAAATAATACTTCTCTTTTCCATACAAGTTATCCTTAATGTTATCAATCCTTCAAAAAGTAATATTCTCTGAATTATTTTGGCAATAAAAAGAAGTAAATATTTACAAATCAATAGAGATGCAGAAATGTCCAAGTTTTTTGACAGTCATACAAAATAGTTTTTTTTAATGGATAAATGGCAGCAGACATGCAAGTCTATTTACCACAGAAAGTTTAAAATTAATAATTTTCATATACAGGTCTTTACAAAAACATACCACATATTCCTTAGACCAAAATAAGTAGATTTAAGTAAAATTACCTTAGTACAAAGTTGCTTCGTTTGGGCTCCAGAGGGCCTTGAAGTTACCATTTTTAAATCGTTTTTCCCATATAAATTTAAAACGGCATATGCGATTTTGCTGAAATTTGGTATATTGGTAGAGTTTTATGTGGCAAAAAATGATATTAAAATTTTGTCCGATAATAATACATAGGCGTAGAACTTGATTTTTTAAATAATTGCACCTTTAAAAATTCTACGCCAATGGAAGAAAAGCAGTTTGAGTATGAAATTTAGATTGCGCAACTCATTTACTTTAAAAAAGGTACTCTTGATAAGACTCGATTACTCTCATGGTTTTCGCTAAATTTCTGTTTTAATAATTTAGAGTGTATAGGTTTCACAAAAATATTTATTTACAACATAATCAAAATAGAGATTTTACAAAAATTGTTCAAAATGTTCACCATTTTCACGCATACAGTATGGTTCAAATGAAAGGAATAAATTCATTATAATGGAAGTAGTTGGTTTTTCGAAAAAATGATCGAACAGGTCAATTTTGTTTACTCAATACGCAACTTTTTAAATAGAATTCAATTTTCCCCCACTTCCCATTTTTGGGCAGTGACGTCATTGACAGTTTTTTTAAATAGTAACCCCAATTTTTTTTTCTTGATTTTGTAAGATCTTGCAATTTCCTACTCGGAAACATAATATTTGAAATATCTTACATAACAATTTTTTTTGAATAAAAGTCATTTAAAGATCAGACACATAAATTTTATTTTATTTCGAGAACACAATAAATGAATAAAAGATAATTATTTGTAATTAAGTGCTTAATCTAACAAAATAATAATAATAAAAAAGAATTTGTGAAATTGTCATTAAATTCTTTTTATTATTATTATTTTTTAGATGAAGCACTTAATTACAAATAATCTTTTATTCATTTATTGTGTTTCAAAATAAAATTAAATTTATGTATCTGATCTTTAAATGACTTTTATTCAAAAAAAATTGTTATGTCAGATATTACAAATATTATATTTCCGAGTAGGAAATTGCAAGATCTATCAAAATCAAGAAAAAAAAATTGGGGTTACTATTTAAAAAAATTGTTAATGACGTCACTGCCCAAAAATGAGAAGTGGGGGAAAATTGAATTCTATTTAAAAAATTGCGCTTTAATTTAACAAAATTGACCTATCCGAGCATTTTTTCGAAAAACCAACTACTTCCATTATAATGAATTTATTCCTTTCATTTGAACCATACTGTATAAAGATTTATATGTCGAAGAAAATTAAAATGTATCATTTCCATAACTTCTTCATCACCTCTAAGATTGTTTATTGCATCTTGAATACGTTGCCAGAATTGTTCCTCATTTTCTACAGGTTCCCTGTAAACTGTGGATTTCAGATGTCCCCATAAAAAGTAATCCATCGGTGTTAGGTCTGGGGAACGTGGTGGCCAGTTTACAGGTGCGTCATTACCTCTGCCTATCCATTTGTGTGGATATTGTTCATTCAAGTGGTTTCTAACGTTTAAAGAAAAATGTGGTGGAGCTCCATCTTGCATAAACCACATATCTCTCCGAAGTTGGAGAATCTTCTAACAATTCTGGTAACGTATTTTGTAGAAAATCCAAATAATTTTCTCCAGTTAATCTTCGTGGAAGTATAACAGGACCAACAATGAAATTACCAATTATTCCAGCCCACACATTAATTTTGAATTCGTTTGCAATTATTTAAAAAATCAAGTTCTTCGCCCATGTATTATTATCGGACAAAATTTTAATACCATTTTTTTGCCACATAAAACTCTACCAATATACCAAATTTCAGCAAAATCGCATATGCCGTTTTAAATTTATATGGGAAAAACGATTTAAAAATTGTAACTTCAAGGCCCTCTGGAGCCCAAACGAAGCAACTTTGTACTAAGGTAATTTTACTTAAATCGACTTATTTTGGTCTAAGGAATATGTGGTATGTTTTTGTAAAGACCTTTTACAGACACCCTGTATATTATCTTATTTTAGTATTTTGTGTAAATTTACTAATAGCGTCCAAAATTATCTGATTGAACTAAAAGTAAAGAAATATTGAGTGGTAGTGGGAGTGAAAGTTTATTTAAATCTTGATATAATACGGTGGTATGTTCAGCTTTTTTATTACATTCTAAAAATAAATGATTGATATCTGCTGCAGCGTTTATATTGCAGTATGGACAAAAGGGAGAATCCAATATACCAATTTTACATAAATGTGCAGGGAATCGGCCGTGATTGAGCCAATAGAGAGTTATTGGAATTACAAGTACTTTGATCAAGCAGTATATAGAAACGATCTTATTTCACAAACACGAATTGTCAAATATTTAAAAAACAAACATTTCATATTGTACAAAAAATCAAAATAAATTCTCAAAACAAAAACTTTAGTATAGGAGCTAAAGGCGCCAGGTTTACGAAAAGCGAGACAACGGTGACGACTGGTGATAACGTTGAAAAAGCAGGTATTTTTATCAAATCAGGTCTTTTTTGTGGGGATCTAAAAAAAGTCTCATTTATATTTTTACTTTCCTATCTGTATACAGATAAGGAAAGTATAGGAATTATGATTTTTTCGACGAATTTGTGTGTGTGTGTGTGTGTGTGTGTGTGTGTGTGTGTGTGTGTGTGTGTGTGTGTGTGTGTGTGTGTGTGTGTGTGTGTGTGTGTGTGTGTGTGTGTGTGTGTGTGTGTGTGTGTGTGTGTGTGTGTGTGTGTGTGTGTGTGTGTGTGTGTGTGTGTGTGTGTGTGTGTGTGTGTGTGTGTGTGTGTGTGTGTGTGTGTGTGTGTGTGTGTGTGTGTGTGTGTGTGTGTGTGTGTGTGTGTGTGTGTGTGTGTGTGTGTGTGTGTGTGTGTGTGTGTGTGTGTGTGTGTGTGTGTGTGTGTGTGTGTGTGTGTGTGTGTGTGTGTGTGTGTGTGTGTGTGTGTGTGTGTGTGTGTGTGTGTGTGTGTGTGTGTGTGTGTGTGTGTGTGTGTGTGTGTGTGTGTGTGTGTGTGTGTGTGTGTGTGTGTGTGTGTGTGTGTGTGTGTGTGTGTGTGTGTGTGTGTGTGTGTGTGTGTGTGTGTGTGTGTGTGTGTGTGTGTGTGTGTGTGTGTGTGTGTGTGTGTGTGTGTGTGTGTGTGTGTGTGTGTGTGTGTGTGTGTGTGTGTGTGTGTGTGTGTGTGTGTGTGTGTGTGTGTGTGTGTGTGTGTGTGTGTGTGTGTGTGTGTGTGTGTGTGTGTGTGTGTGTGTGTGTGTGTGTGTGTGTGTGTGTGTGTGTGTGTGTGTGTGTGTGTGTGTGTGTGTGTGTGTGTGTGTGTGTGTGTGTGTGTGTGTGTGTGTGTGTGTGTGTGTGTGTGTGTGTGTGTGTGTGTGTGTGTGTGTGTGTGTGTGTGTGTGTGTGTGTGTGTGTGTGTGTGTGTGTGTGTGTGTGTGTGTGTGTGTGTGTGTGTGTGTGTGTGTGTGTGTGTGTGTGTGTGTGTGTGTGTGTGTGTGTGTGTGTGTGTGTGTGTGTGTGTGTGTGTGTGTGTGTGTGTGTGTGTGTGTGTGTGTGTGTGTGTGTGTGTGTGTGTGTGTGTGTGTGTGTGTGTGTGTGTGTGTGTGTGTGTGTGTGTGTGTGTGTGTGTGTGTGTGTGTGTGTGTGTGTGTGTGTGTGTGTGTGTGTGTGTGTGTGTGTGTGTCGATAACTCATATGTACGGATACTAAGGAAAACACTTTATAGGAAAATATGGTTTTTGAGAGAAAAACAGTTTTTTAAAAAACTCTTTAATTCCTGAACTACAACTCTAACGTATGAAGAATATCTGAAGAATTATCGAAATAAACAAGTTAACTTTTTAAATGCTGACTAAGCTAAAGATAAAATAATATTTACTATGCTAATTCTATACATATAATTCCTCCCTTCCTAAGCTGAGAAGATCAGGGACTGATTCTTCGAAGTTTCTGGATTATCTTCTTCTCTTCTTAAAATTCTAATTCTATTTCTTTATTTTCTTCATTTGTAGATTTTCTTGCTTCTTTTCGGTGAGGACATATCTTTAATTGTAGTATTTCTTTTCCATATTAAATAACTGACAAGGCATAAGATTATAATACTGTGGTCGGCGCTTAAAAGGTGTTCTGACTCTGTCCAAAATCTAGTCAGCTCATTGGACGCTGGAACAAAGATTAAGTTTAAAATTTAGTGTTTTTCTGTGTATCGGTTCATGAGTTATGGTGCACACAGACACACACACAAACATCATCGCGAAAATAGTCAAATCGGATTCAGGGGACCTCAAAACGTAAAAATCCGTTCCTATACTTTCATTATATCTGTATACCTACAGATAGGAAAGAAAAAAGGAAATTCAATATTAAAAAAATAATTTCGAATTAATAGCAAACATTAAGAGGCTTTGAGCTTGATATTTTCTTTTAGGTAACAGGAAAATTTAATTATAAACAAAATAAAATTAATGATTTTTATTTCACAAATAAAGTGTTCGAAACAATTAAAACCTAATTAATAAAATAACCTATTCTAACCTAATAATTGTACAAAATGAAAACCATTCTGCTGAGTACATATTGTTGCCCTTTCGACAATTTCTTGGATTGCTGCTCGAATTGTTTCAGGTTTATTTCGTATTTCTTCACACTCATTGTGAAGTTCATCAGGTATATTAATTTCGTCACTATAAACTAATGATTTTAAATGTCCCCAAAGGTAATATTCTACAGGATTAAAATCTGGTGATCTTGCCGGCCAATGATAAGGTCCACCCTACCTATCCACATAATAGGAAAATTATCATTTAGAAAGTCTCTTACGAGTATTCTAAAATGTGGCGCAACACCATCATGCTGGAAATACATGCCCCAATATTTTAATTTTCCAGCATTACTGGCAAAAGTAATTTGAATAAATATTTAAATATAAAAAGTTAACTGCAGGAGTAATCTTGCTGTTAAACTCGCTTTTTTTAAGTAGAAATATTTGAAATCCTTAATTTTCCTATTTTTCATTTTACCAGGTATTTAAAAAATTATTGGTTTAGCTAACTACGGTCCTGTAATTTATATCTAACTAAATTAAATACTAAAATAGTGTAAAATTGAGATATTTTAAAAATACTTACTTGAAAAAGTAAAATTTCCGTGTTTTATCATCAAACCATCATTTTTAAATTCAAAATGTAACAAATTTTTAAAAATAATTTTTTATCAAAATATTAGTGCCTCTAAAACGACATTTTAAGACACCTACCTTAATCGATTTTTCCGCTCTTCTGAGTTATTTAATAATATTTGCCAAATTTGGTTATACAGGGTGAAGTGGAAAGAAACGGTCAAATTTTGTTAAGCCGAACCTGGATTATAATTACTATTTTTATGACATTATTTTGGTTATATTGAGATGAATCTGCCTGCCAAATTTTAATTTTTTACCCCAAAAGGTTAAGTTTTGGCTAAAAACAAATTCGGGCGAAATTCATATCTAGGTAATGAGATGTCGAGATGTGATAGACCTATTAATAACAGATGATTTGGAATCATCCAACCTACAGTTAACGTATGTACATTACATTCTGAAACACCCTATATAGATTAGTTTTCTTTGCAAATCCTTAATTAGAAGATTTCTATATCTATTCAATAATATCCTTCCTTTTGAAATTTTCCAAATTTGCTAATAATTGTTTTTTCTTCTTTTCAGCGACTATCCGTAAAAAAATTTAAACCGCCGCAAATATTTCTAGTAAATCGGTAGCACGATGTCAATGATTTGAGCTCATGTTCATTTCACCTCTGACAATAAAGACATTTGATTTTAGAATGTATATGTCCATCGATGTTCAATGTAGATATTTGATTTACATTATAGTATCTTCGGATGTACCTTCTAGGGTCAAATGGACAAGGCTGCAGATATACTAGCCTGAGATACGTCTATTTTGAAAAATTTAACGTATCAAAGGATTGATATAGAATCGAACATGATACGATGATCATTAATGTCGTCGGGAATAGAAGATTTGTCCGGACGCGATTTTAATCGGGAAAATCTACTAGAAATTATGCAGAAGCGGTAAGAAATACTGGGACAACAAATATAGCAGAGAGTAAAGGAGGAACGAGCGGCTTTAACTGGTGAGTTTTTTATTTAAATTTAGTTTTTTCTATAAGATCCATCTTTTGAACGAAACGACTAGAATGATGTAAACTCATAATGCAAAACCTTTTTCTGAAACAGCTCCACCAATGAAGAACATAACATAGAACTCGAGGAGGAAAAAAATACTTTCAAATACTATTTATTCAATTTATAGTTTAGTACAAGAGTTTAATCCAAATTGGAATTGCAGAATTTGGTTGTTTACTAATGCTGAAAATTTGCCTTTAATTTTTTAAGTAGTTTTTCCAAAAATGAAAGATAATTGGTCTGTAATTATTGATTCTTTAGCAGTATTGTACCTGGAATAAGAAAACCAAGCAATATAATGCACTGTTTTTAATACATTCCTTTTATCTGTGTACCTACATAAAAAAATAGGTACGTCCTATAAAATATAATGCTCTAAAAAATAATACTAGAATTAAATAATATAAAAAAATGTATTAAACAAACTGGAAGCAAAGTAAATCGTTACATTATAAAAGAGTATTAAAATTATTTGGACTTCTTTTTCTTCTTAGTTGTGCTGTTTATTTCCTCTGAATCAACATTATTGCCTTGAAATTTCTTAAGATCCGCGCAAAATAACACCTAGAATAAGCAGAAAAATGTTTTTTCTAGTTTTTATAGCCAAATTCACAAAAACACTTAAATATATTCACATGTATAAACTTAAAGAGAGAAACGTCATTCTAATGATTGTCCATCTTAACATATTTCTATATCGATTTTTTAAATGTTTTCCAGAAAAACATTAATGAATATTGAATTTCTAATATGATGAAACATTTAATTCAATTTTTCTAATCATAGTAATGATTTAAAAATGACACCATCATCCAACTCTACTTTTTTTCTGAATACTGTCTTTAATGTTTTACACACAAGTAACTATTTAAAAATGCTTTTTTAATACAGATAAAAGTGTAATAATATAGTTTAACTTACGGTATGTGCCCATCCGGCTAGAGGTCCATATAACTGTCTAAAATGATCCCCAATTTCATTGTAAACCTTCTCAGTCACAGTTTTATTATTGGGTAGTTTAGGCATGTAAAGTCTCTTAGCTATTTGATACACATGAGTATCAACAGGTACTGAGCCAAGATGGCCTAAAGACATCAGAGATATACAATCTGCTACCTGCATGAAAAAAAAAAGAATTATTTAAATAAGAAGTCAAATATGCAACTCGATTATAATAACTAAAGTAGGTATTCAAAAACTAATTATTTTATTAAATTAGATTAAACCAGTTAAAATTATTGATTTACTTTAACTAAATAAAAATTTTATCAATATAATTTTTTTTTATCTGGGTTGCAGTGGAAGGCGATGATATCATCCCACTCATTTTCACCCTAACAGTAAACGAAAAACAATTATTATTCATTTATGTAAAATAACAATTTTACCTTAGCACCAACACCAGTTAGTTTCATCAAAGTTTTTTTAGCATCTGCATATTCCATGTCTCTTAACTTAGCTAACCAATTCTCACCACCTTCATTCGATATGTGTTGAGCAGATTTGCTAATATATTTGGATCTGTATCCAAAACCATTCGCTTTCAATTTATCTTCTACAGAATCTTGAGCTAGGCTTGCAACGTCAGGAAATGAGTAATACATCTCTCCTTCATATTCGCAGATTTCTTCACCATAAAATTTTGCCAACTTCTCTACCATGCTACTGATCCTAAAAATTAGATGTTCAATAGAAACAGTTTTAGAAATATATCAAAGAAAACATTATATTTGTAATTGTAATATAAATGGGGCAAGTTATAAACAAAATTTTACATTAATGGTAATTTTTTACTTAATAGCAAAAATATAAACTAGATTTTATAATAATATTAAAGGGGGCGTCCATTAATTACGTGAGGTATTTTTGAGGATTTTTTGACTCCCCCTCCCCCCCTGGCGAGATTTGGTAAGATTTTCCTTAACTCCCTCCCCCCCTTTCCTAATCTCACGTGAGATTTTTCAAAATTCGTGTTTTGGGTGTAAATGTGTTGAATTATTACAAAAATAACAAAAACACAATATGTTCCATTACTTTTATTTAAGACTAGCAAAGACTAGTGTTTGAGAGTGTTGCAATTATTTAAAATCACATTAATAAAATTAAATGATAAATACTTAAATGGAAATTAATAAAAAATAAATAAACATAATTATAAGATGTTTCCATATTTTATTCTAGAAATACTTTTACTATAATTTAACTTTACTTTCACGCAATTTTACACCGTTTTCTACTAGAAAAAAAAATTACGTGAGATTTACGAACCCCCCCCCCCCCCCCCCCCCCCCCCCAGTGAGATTTAGAAAGATTTAGTTTTATCCCCTCCCCCCCTTGAACACCTCACGTAATTAATGGACGCCCCCAAACAGAATTATGAAAATATTTTAAATGATATTGCTTCTTTGAAAACAGTCACTTTTTATGAAAAATATCTGCCTTGGTATGATGATCAAATTATAAAAATAAGTAAAATTGTAAGAAAAGACATAATGTTATTGTTAACAGTATTAAAGTAAAGAAAAGTCAATTTTATTATAAACAAATTAATGGCAACACACATAACCCTCCTTTAATTTTGGAAAACAATCCAAAACAGTTTACTAACTATTTAGCTAATGGTATTCAATCTGAAAACAATGTTCAGAAAGTCCTTATTAGAGAAAAAAAATTAATTAGCAAAATGTGTTAATAGATATTTTGTGAAAGGTGTTAATATATAAGACATGCACATTAAAAATATACAATTAGAAAAACCTTTACCTTAAAATATGGTGTCATTCAGATAAATTATAAAAACATGAATCAAATAGTTTTTAAGTTTTCTTTTAAAAGGTTCATATTTCTTTTCAGATTTAATTAAAAAAAATTAATTCCAACAAATTCAGGCGATTTATCAAATAATGCTGTTGAATGTCTTGGTGTTCTGAATAAATTTGCATTCCTAGTTGAGTATACATGGTAATTTGAATTTTGTAAAAATTGGTGTATATGTTGCGTTTAGCATATAGCAACGTTTTATAAATGTAAATACAGGGAAATGTTAATATTTTAAATTTTTTGAAGTTATATTTACAAGTTTGCATTAATTCTAGATTAAAAATAAGCCGAATTATTCTTTTCTGTAAGATAAATACTTTAGATGCATTGACTGCATCACCCCAAAGAATAATGTTGTATGATATATGAGAATATGCTAAAGCATAGTAGACATTAAGCAGTTGCTCTTGGGTAAATATTGATTTTAATTTTAATATTGCATAGTATACAAACATTAGATATTTGGCTATCCCAACCCATATTGCTATCAATATGTATGCCCAAAAATTTTGTAACATCTGAGAGCATAATTTCTGCATTATTGACATTTATTTTACAATTCTGGGTAATTTGATTTCTGGAGTAGAACTGAAGGCAAACGGTTTTGTTTGAATTAACAAAGAATTTCTATAACACCATGATGTAAACTCATTAGATAAAACATTTAATTTACTAATTAATTCATCTACTGATTATGCGTTGGTGGCAATTGTTGTGTCATCTGCATATAAAATTATGTTTTCTGAGTTAATATAATTTGGCATATCATTTATGTAGCATAGAAAAATTAGAGGTCCTAAAATTGATCCCTGAGGCACACCCATATTAACACGTTCTAGTTCAGATTTACAATTTCCGACTTTGACATAGATCCATCTGTTATTTATGTAAGATGACAACCAAGACAAAAAGTTACCTCTAAAACCAAGCCCTTCCAATTTTTGAATAGTGACATCTAAGTTGATTGAATCAAACGTCTTTGATAAATGAAAGAAAAGCGCACCTACAAACAACTTTTGATCGATAGAAGTATGTATGAAATTAAAAAGATCTATTGCTGCACTTTCAGTAGATTTTTCTGGAAGGAATCCATTTTGATTTTTGCATAATATTAGCATTTTTTTGTGGACAAACTTTTTAAAGATTTTGCTTAAGATTGTAGGCACTGTAATAGGTCTATAATTATCAATTAAATTATTATCACATTTTTTAAAGATAGGAGTTACATATCCTACTTTCAGATAATCTGGGAAAATACCTAACTGAATAGACTGATTGATTAAGTCTGCTAGAATTTGAGAGATGTGATGACTAATATGTTTTATTATCTTTGTGGAAATGCAGTCAATGCCCTTAGAGTTAACATTTTTTAATGAGTGAGTAACTTCAATTACATCACAATGATCAACAGGAGAGAAGTAAAAGGTCTGAGAGACACATGACGCAGTAAAATTTTTAAAATTCAAATCAATGAAATTAGACTGTAGTACTTATTTGTGGAGGTGGCAAAATGCTCTGCAAAAACTTTAGCTATTTGGTTTGGTTCAATAATTGACAGTCCTCCTACTTCAATTTGTTTAATTTGAGAACCTTTTGATGTTTTACCATCTTGGTGATTTACCTATTTCCATTTATATTTTTGTTTTTGCTGAAAAGTTTTATTGTGCAATCCCTTTTGAAAATGATATCTTTTTACTCCATTTATATTATTGACATATTGTCTCTTTGCTTCTTTGTATCTAATATGTATATTCACATCATTAGAATTTTTTACCAACCAAAATAAATTACTTATATCAGCTCCCATCCTCAAAATATCTGGAGTTATCCAGTTATTTTTTTTATTTGTCTTTACAGCTCTTGTGACAACCGGACAATTTACTTCTATATAGTAATTTAGAATATTTAAGAATGTTTCATAGGCAAGATTTATGTTATCAGAATATTCATACACAGAATCAAAATTTTCAAAACTTATTTTTTGCTGCAGATACTGTCCATTCATACTTTACCTTGTGCTGAAAAATTGTTAGTCAAAAATTTACCATATTAAAAAAATTATATAGTTTTACTCTTTAGTAACCAATCTGGTTTTAGATCTAACCATTCATGTGAATCAGTACTTCAACTTAGTGTTACTTAGACATCAAACATGCATTCAAAATTGTCAATCATGAAATATTAATCAAAAAAATAAATAAAATATGGTATCAAATGCAAAGTATTTGATTGGATCAGTGATTACTTTACAGACAGAAAACAGGTAACCATAATTAGATTCTGTTTCAACATCAAATTAATATAGTTCATGGCGTTTCTCAGGGAAGTATTACAGGTCCATTAATATTCTTAATCTATATTAATGATATCAGCAATTGTAGTGAATGTGATTATGGACATCTTTTTGTTTATAACCCAAATGTATTGGTTAGTGATAATGTGAGTCAGTTCATGTGTAACTTTTTCATTCGGCCATAATATACTTTTTACTAATACTTATTATTAGAAACAATAAAATAACAATTCTGATTCTTAAAATTTGAACTTACCTAGAAATATGGTTATTTGAAGAACAAATAAAGGAGAAAATATTTTCAGTTAAATCCTGTTTTAAAATCCTAATTCCATAAAATTGTTTTGCAGCGTCTTTAAAATATCTATCGCACTCTGACCACTCGGAGTAATATTTTGCGAGATTTAAATCAAGCTGGAAATAGGTTTTTAACAACAGATTGTAATGGTTTTCATCTTGATTTTCTGATTTTTCTAATACTTGATAAAGAATACAGTTTTCTTCTTGCTTTAAAATCCAAACCTTTTTTGAAAATACTCCTATCCATTGATCATTGTTTTGGGGATGTTTTTTCCACCTGTATAGAGATTAAATAAATTATGCCAGGCTTTAAAGTATGCATCACACACTTACCTAAAACTTTGACCTCCATTTAGAGTACCCACTAGTTGCAATTCTGTTTTGTTACATACTAGTTTAAACCAACTGTTTTTCATATTTAGTTTATTATATTAGGTAATATTATTAGTTTATTCTTTATTGTACATAAACAATTAAATACATAACCTAAAAAGTTGTTTTGGTTTTCAACGACCTGTCAAAATCCGCGATTGGCGCGATTCAACTGAGCGATAGGCAGTGTTGCCAGAGGCTTTCAAAGAATTGTACAGATCCCAGGACAAAATTGAACCAGATTTTAAATGATTGTATAGAAACGAAATATGTATGTAAACTAATCGTTTATTAATAAATTCGGCAAAGTACATGTTAATTTTAAATACAATTATTAAACTAAATTGTTATGGACGCGACTTTATCATTTCGCCCATCCCTACTCATAGAGATGGATGAAATAAATTTCATTGAAAAATTGCGAAAATTTCGTTGCAAAATAAACAATGTTTTTCCGCAAATTCTCGTTCATGTGGACTTAGTTTTACTACGGAAGATTTCTCCATTAATAGTGCAATGCACGTTTCAGGCAATAGACGGTTCCTCTAGTTTTCATTTTAATTTAATTCAGTTGTGAAAAAATTCTTTCAGCAGATGCGCTGCTATGGGGCAATGAGAAAATATTAAATACAAATTCACATAAGTTACCGAATATTTTTTCATTGGCCGCATTTTTAAAAGTATTTAATTTGAACCAAAATTTGGTTAATTCTAATGCTTTCAATTTGTTCTTTACCCTTTCTGATAAGTTACATAATTCTCTTGCCTTACCCGCAGTCTCCTCCAATGGTTTACATTTCGTAATCAAAACGTAAGTTTTCATTATTTTCCAAGTTAAATTTAAAATTTTGTTTCTTGCGATAAAGATGTACAAATTCACATAATTGAGATTTAACAACATTTTACGTCCAGAATCAAAATGCACTCTGTATTGTGACAGTTTTATTTTGGTTTACATGGTTACAAAGCCTAGGAGTTTCACTTCAGTAGTGGGATTCTCATCTTTCAATACTCACATGTTGAGACGACTATTTTCGTTCGATAGAATGCGATTCTTATATTGTATCTCTGTATTCAACATGTAACGTGTTGAGTTCGTACTATAAATAAGTTCGCATGTATAAGAATCGTTGTACAGAATATACAGATAATTTTTTGACTACATTTTGAGTACAACTCTGCAATCCATGTTCTGATGTATTCTAAAACGCTCAGTTACTTCAGAAAAAATATAGATCGTCAATTCACGTGGATTTGAGTTTTATATGTCAATATTGATCTAAATTTAAGTAAACCAATCAACAAATCAAAATACAGACTTAGCCAATGAGAAAACATAACCCAATAGTGACGTTTTATCGAATGTTCGACCTTAAGTATGAATGGATGTTTTTATATTTTGGAATATAAAATTGAAACATTACAAAAAAGCTTTTTAGATATGTTTTGTGTTTCTCCAAAACCAAATTTAACACATTGTATACTTGTATACCTATTTTTTTCTTTTTTCCACTACCTAATAAAAATATTACAACGTTGCTTGATATAAATTTGAAATTTACATTCTTTATAAAAGTGCGTAATCTTAAAATATATCTTCTAAAAAAAATAATACCACGCAGAATATAATACAATTTATTTACACAACTTTGCACACAGTTTTATGAGGAATTTGGCACTGACGTGAAACCGAATCAAACCATAAATTTTCAGGACACTTTAAAACACGACCATATCCATGAACACACACTATGAACTTAGAACAGTCATTAGGATGAGCTAAAAATGCTATTTCATATATCCGACAAGTATAAGAGATAGGGTCTACAATAATATTTGTATTTGGAATTTCATTATTAGGCAATTGAACTCTACAATCTGATAGTCCTGGTTCAAGACATTGCTGCCGTTGAGTATTGAACCAAAGATTGGATGGACAATTCATAATAATGGTATAACCAAAATTACAGGCTATATATAAAGAGCAGCTAAATGGATGTGGTGCAAAAAAGTAATCGAGAGGAAGATTTTTGCAAATGTATTTTACATCATCAATTCTATTTGATTCCGATGTAGTTGCTAAAGATGTAGAAGTTATGATAGTGGTACTACTAGTACTAATTGGAG
This sequence comes from Psylliodes chrysocephalus, assembly GCA_927349885.1. Taxonomy (NCBI): domain Eukaryota; kingdom Metazoa; phylum Arthropoda; class Insecta; order Coleoptera; family Chrysomelidae; genus Psylliodes; species Psylliodes chrysocephalus. The sequence continues at coordinate 88,111,825 of OV651817.1, forward strand.
TTGTAGTATCATGTAATATCTCAGTTGAAGGCATATCTTCATCTGTAATAATCGGCGAAGTTGTTTCTTTAATTGCATCACTGGTTAGTGAAGAGGTGAAAGATGCTTCTGATTCGTCTGAAGTGAAAATTTCATCTTCACTAACAGTAACAATACTTTCATCAGTTGTTAAATCATCTTTAGAAGAACTAATAATACTTTCTGTACAACTAGTAGTACTGATTGTGGTAGGAATACTGCTAGTAGTTATAGTAATACTTGAAGTTGATGAGGAATTATCAGTAATTGTAGTAGTACTATTTGTAGTGCTAGTTAAATCACTACTTGTAGAAGTGGTGATTGTAGTACTATACGTACTACCAGGAGTCGTATTTGTAATAGGATTATTAGTAACAGTTTTTGTAGGAATGCTTTTATTAGTTGTAGTTGCAGAAGTCGTAGTAGTATTACTAGTGGTTATACTTGTATAATTATTACTGGTAGTTGACGTTGGAAATAAAGTAGAAATACTTGGAATTGTAACTACAGGGGTGGTATATTTAGTTGTACTCCCAGAAATAATAGTTGTAATTGTGAAATCATTAACAGCAGTTGTTGTAGGAGTACTAGTAGTTATTGTAGGAGTACTTGTAATTGCTGTAGGAGTACTAGTAGTTGTTGTAGAAGTTCTAGTAGTTGCTGTAGGAGTACTTGAAATTGTTGTAGGAGTATTAGTAGAAGTCGTCGAAGTAGTCATACTTGTAGGAGTTGTAGTCCTAGTAGGAGTTGTAGTCCTAGTAGGAGTTGTAGTTCTGGTAGGAGCTGTAGTCCTAGTAGGAGTTGTATTCCTAGTAGGAGTTGTAGTTCTAGTAGGAGCTGTAGTCCTAGTAGAAGATGTAGTCCTAGTAGGAGTTGTAGTTCTAGTAGGAGTTGTAGTCTTAGTATGAGTTGTAGTCATAGTAGGAGTTGTAGTCTTAGTAGGAGTTGTAGTCCTAGTAGGGGTTGTAGTTCTAGTAGGAGCTGTAGTTCTAGTAGAAGTTGTAGTCATAGTAGGAGTTGTAGTTCTAGTAGGAGCTGTTGTCCTAGTAGGAGTTGTAATTCTAGTAGGAGTTGTAGTCTTAGTAGGAGTTGTAGTCATAGTAGGAGTTGTAGTCTTAGTAGGAGTTGTAGTCCTAGTAGGGGTTGTAGTTCTAGTAAGAGCTGTAGTTGTAGTCCTAGTAGGAGTTGTAGTCCTAGTAGGAGTTGTAGTTCTAGTAGGAGCTGTAGTCCTAGTAGGAGTTGTATTCCTAGTAGGAGTTGTACTTCTAGTAGGAGCTGTAGTCCTAGTAGAAGATGTAGTCCTAGTAGGAGTTGTAGTCTTAGTAGGAGTTGTAGTCATAGTAGGAGTTGTAGTCTTAGTAGGAGTTGTAGTCCTAGTAGGGGTTGTAGTTCTAGTAGGAGCTGTAGTTCTAGTAGAAGTTGTAGTCATAGTAGGAGTTGTAGTTCTAGTAGGAGCTGTAGTCCTAGTAGGAGTTGTAGTTCTAGTAGGAGCTGTATTTCTAGTAGGAGTTGTAGTCCTAGTAGGAGTTGTAGTTCTAGTAGGAGTTGTAGTTCTAGTAGGAGCTGTATTCCTAGTAAGAGTTGTAGTTTTAGTAGGAGTTGTAGTTCTAGTAGGGGTTGTGTTCCTAGCAGGAGTTGTAGTCTTAGTAGGAGTTGTAGTCTTAGTAGGAATTGTAGTCCTAGTAGGAGTTGTAGTCTTAGTAGGAGTTGTAGTTCTAGTATGAGTTGTAGTTCTAGTAGGAGTTGTAGTGATAGTAGGAGTTGTAGTTCTAGTAGGAGTTGTAGTTCTAGTAGGAGCTGTAGTTCTAGTAGGAGTTGTAGTTCTAGAAGGAGTTGTAGTTCTAGAAGGAGTTGTAGTTCTAGTAGAAGTTGTAGTTCTAGTAGGAGTTGCAATTCTAGTAGGAGTTGTAGTTCTAGTAGAAGTTCTCGTTGTTGCAGTTACAGGATCAGGAGGTTTTTTTGTACTAATAGTAGATGGATGTTCGGGTTCCTCTGAAACAATATAAAATTGTTAAAAACGTTATATATTTCTAATAATTTTTGTATTTCTTCAAACAAATCACAAAAGAGTATTGTTACCGTATGTAGTATTTATTTTTACCTGTTTTTGATAAGCATCCTGCAGATTGAGGCCAGTCGCAAACATTTATGGTTGGATTAAAGTGTAGATTAGCTGAACAATTAAATAGATGTGCTACACCATTAGAACACTGCCAAAATCTTCCACAATCGTTGTCAGGAATGTATACGGGAAGCTGACCATCCTGAGTTGGACAATTTGCTATAATAAGAGAAAGTTTTTGTTTATTCTATAGTTCGGATCACACTGAGAATGCAGTATGGAGAGGTATAGGCAATTTATTTCTAGTGAGAGACTTGCACAGTGTGTTGTCGTTTTTTCAATAGCCGTGACAGGGTCGGCCCAGTAGTAGTCAATCTTGTGGCTAAAATTTATTTTACAGAGTGGAGCCGATCCACAAAAACTAAAAAATCAGAGTGAATATGTGAAGCGTGGTCATAAAAGTATAATGTTAGAACTAAATGACATCATTCATTGGCACAGGTATTGAAGAGCCATCAAACTTTCGCCAACAAAATTTTAACGTTATCTATTTAGATGAGACTTAAGTTGACGTGGGTCAAACGGTTAACTATGCATGGTGTGATAACACCATAAAAATCATAGAAATTCTTTTATAAAAGGTTTAGCCACAGGCCTCAAAGCAACTACACAAAGAGATCCACGTTTCGTTATTGTACATGCAGGATATGAAGGCGGCTTTTTACCTGGCGCCGCGCATGTTTTCTTGACAAAGAAAATGATGGCGATTATCATGACGAAATGAACGCCGATTATTTTAAGCAATGGTTCGAGGAATCGCTGATTCCTAACTTACCCAAAAATTGACAAAATAACGTTGTTGTTATGGATAACGCTTCGTATCATTCCCGTAAATTTAGTTTTTCAGCTATTTCATGGAACAAACCCAAAATAAAAAATTGGCTGTTTGACAAAACATTTCTTTGTAATATCCTGTTTAAAATTTGAGCTGCTTGAAGTTGCCAACGCATACAGAGAGCAATACGACAAATATAAGATTGAGGAACTAGTTGCAAAATGCGGGGTAACCGTTTTACTCTTACCACCGTATCATTGCGAGCTTAACCCGATCGAAATGGTATAGAATTAGGTAAAGCGATATATTGCTATAAATAATTTTAATTTCGAGACACATGATGTTCGTTTATTGATAGATGAAGCATCTGAACATGTCATTAAACAAAATTGGTGTAATAGCGTTGCACATATCACAGAAAGAAACGGAAAAATAAATGTGAGTCGCTAATGATAATTTCCTAGACAACGTTGATGAACAAATTATAAGATTAAATTTTAGCGACAGTACTGAGCGAGAGATTTCAGACTTACAATGATTTATCTGTAATAAACTTGGCCGGGGGTTAATAATAAAGTCCCATAGATTAAATATCCACTTCAGGATTATTTAAAAAAATCAGGATTTACTTTAGAATTAGTTTTATTGTAATAGCAACACAGTGGGCTTCACACAAAAAATATTAAATATTAGTTAGGCATTTTATAGAGGTTCTAACATATCTATTGTGTGAAATTTGTAAAGATCAAGTAAACTTGGCGGTACTTTTTTAGTATATTTGAAATGAGAAAAAAATAAGCTTTTCTCTGATTTATCATTTGATATTAGTTGCAAAATAAAAAAATTCAAGATGGTGGCGGTACGCTGAAACGTTGACTTCACATAAATTTGACATGTCCTCTAAAAAATTCAAAACACAGTCCCATTCATTAGCCTACAATTTCATAAATATACATTCATTCGTTTCAAAGAAAATAAACTGTAGAACTGAATCTTAATAAGGTATAAGGATTATATTTCCTTAAACGAACTCACAGGCCTTAACTGTATAAGAGTTCCCTCTTGATATCAGAACCTAATACGTATCTGTAAAAAAGCCGAAGGAAACATAGTGTTCTCAGAACAACTATACCAAATAGGTCTCAACCCCTTGATCAAACATTATAGTACAAAATGCTTTAAGTCTTTGCGACTAAGACTCGATATCTCAATTTGCCACGCCAAGAACTCTCGTGTGTTCCAGTTTAACTCTGTATCGTTTCATAGTTTATTGCTATTTTATTTATGTTTAATAACTATTAATTAATTACACATGCAAGTAATCTCAATTTAAAATACATCCTCGAATATATTAAACAATATTATTATATTTATTTTATTATTAATTAATTTGAATATAAACATGATGCATTTTTATGCAAATGTTCTTTAAGCACATCATCACTTTTCTACGTTTTTCATCTAAAGTAGGTACGTAACATTCAGACGCATTAATCGAAAAGACAACGAAACATATTTAGGTACTTACGCTGTGACACAACGGCCAATATCAAAATATTAACTAAAACCAGTAACAATGTTGAGAATTTAAATACAAAATAGCACATCTTAACTTCGTGTTTTTTTGTTGCGTATAGAGAATTCAAAATTGTTTTATATTTTACTTTACATTATGATTTATGATCTCTAAGTCTAAGTCTTTATGTCATTGATCAGGTAATATATCAAGATAAAAGTTTTGCCAATAATCCAGTCATTATAGGTAACTGATTTTCGATTTGCAGTGTAAAATTTCAGTTTTTTTTTTTTGATGTGATTAATGTAAAATCGATTAATTAATTGATTTCCGTATTAAAAAAAAAATGTTTAAATATAAGATATGCAAACTCTCTCAACTCTTTTTGATTAAGTAAATATATGACTTAATTTCATTTCCTTATCTGATAATATATTTATATCCAATAACAAAATGAATTCATTATCTAATTATAGTAATAAAATCATGTGTAGATAGAGATGGAAAGAGGGGAAAGTATGTGTACCAGCAAAAGTCTGAATCTAGTTACTTCAAATTTCCAAATTCGCCTAGTCTTAGCTAAATGTTGCGGTGGCCTAATCGGTAAAGACATCGAGGTCTATACTCAGAAGATCCTGGTTCAATCCCTGGTCGGAGCATTAATTTTTTCTGTATTTTTCCATTTTTCTTTGATTTAGATTACAAATTAGTGGGAAAAACTAAATAAACTATAATTAAATTTGATATTAATAAAGACTTCTTTGGTTTATTAGGTCATATTGTTTTTATTTTCTATAATTTAAGCACAAACACTACATATGTTTCGGAAAATTTTTCTATCTTCTGGAGCAGTCAAAAATTTAATAAAATATGGGGATCGATTACAAACAGTTTAAAATTTTTAAAATAACAGAACCTCCATCTTTCTGTTTCACAGCTTGTGAAGGTGTATTTGAAATAATAATTTGGTTTAACACGATAAAGTAGGGAAACAAAACGATGAGTTTTTACAAAGTTAAAAATTACCAGTAAGGATTAAAAAGCTTACAATTAGTTAATAATATTAAAATAAACGTTTGATAAATCTTTTATGTCTGTTTTATTATTTATAGAGTTATTTTTTTAATATGAATCATCTCAAGGATTGTTCTGTTGTTGAGATTTGGATAATTTTCGAGAATTTTACATTTTCAAAATCGAAAGAGTGCAAATTTTCTAACGCATGTTTATTTAAGGCAGTAGAATTTTCATTATTAGTTGCGATATTATTTGTATGGTTTTTTATTCTCTTATGTAGATATTGCTTTGTTTGTCCAATAAAAACAATATGACCGAATAAACTAAGAAACTTTTTAGTTATATAAAATTCTACTACTGTCAGGAAATTATCCTTCTTCATATAATTAAATTGATTTGACATAAGCACACTGACATGACAGCAATTGTATAATTGACATCAAGAAGATACCTACCCACGGTTCGTAGATTCCTAAGTAAAATTGTCTTCCTTAGGTTTACTCCACCATAATTCTTCGGGATAAGAGATTTGCGGAATTTTATTCAGATTTATTCTACTTATATCAAATAAATCATCCTGTATCTTCGGACCGCTAAAATGTTATACCTGAATCAGATTTCGAGGAACCATCTAAAACCACTCTTTAAGTTTTGTGTTTAAACTTGATGATTTAATTACGACATGGTGGGATAACTAAAAATTAGTGCCAGGTGTCTCATGACTAATAGGTTTATTATTTTACTCATATTATGTACTAATTCCTGATATTCAATCATAAATTTTAAATAATTTAATTTTAATTTACTTCGCGAATTTTCTTCTCCTGCTTTATGTTGCTTGATCGTTAGAGAAACTGTACAACAAAACTTCGAACAGATCAGATAATAGCAATATGGAACTATTTTTCCAAAATTAATTGTCATAAATGATCAAAGATGGAAAAATAAAATAGTATTTCCACAAATAATGAAGGGATGATTCGGAAAAATAAAAGAGTTATCTATTAAATTTGTATATTTACTTATACACTGTATTGAACACATTTTTTTACATAGACGTTTTATAAATACTTTTTAAAAAATATATATACAGAGTAATGGAGATTGCATAAATCTTTGATAACTGGATTAGTGTAACAACGTATCTACAATGATTTTCGAGTCAAAAATAAAAAAAAACTGTTTAATGGTAAAAATGGTTTGATATTTCTACACACCAATATGGTAAAAGAACGCTTACGTAGTTTTATACCTCAAAAATCATAATTATTCATTAAGTACTGTAATCTCTATTGTACTTATATTTTATCATGATTTTCAAGATGGTTTTTGGGGTGGTCTTAGAAAGAAATTAAGGAAACTTCTTTATTTTTAAAAAAGTGATAGAAATATACATAATCATGACTTTTAAGATTTATAATGGCACTTATAAAAAATATCAATTTAAAACAACAGTTCCCAAACTTTTTTAGGGTTGTTATTGAATTTAATAATGTTACGTTTCGCGAAAATCTATTTACAAATCAAAAACAGAAAGCTTAATCATATTTAAATTTATTTGGTAAAGTTTTGAGATATTAAAATTTATATTTTGATTTTCTGCGAACTTTCTCCAATGGATACAGTTTGGGAACCGCTGCTTTACAATAGCAATTTAAAAAGTTTTTGTTGCATTTTTCGATTTCAAAAGACCAGCCAGCTAGAGCTTGTGGAAAAATGAGGTCAATGAAAATTTCAATTTAATGACTTGTTTTTGATGTACTATACAGGACATTGAAGTTGAAAATTGGCCATTTTTTAAAAATGGCGTGACCTCTTAGCAAATCATGCTTTACTGATATCAAACAATATTTCCAACATAACATATCGATGGTAAACAAGAATAATGACACAATACAAAAACAGATTTTCGAGGACATCATGAATTTTAAAAATGTTTAAATCTTTTTTTGGAAATAAACATTAGTGTTCACCTTGTAATTAAACAATAATAAGTTTACCTAAAAATATATTTTCATCATTCTTTTGAGTTACGACGATCTTCCAGAAAGGTTTATTTCACACTATATTGATAACCTTCTTGACAATAATGTACTAATTTAACTTGTACTATTGTTGAAAATAGTATTCCTAGTGTATTTTTATTAAAACTGTAGTATTTTGATTTATGTCACTATAATCAAAATTTGACGATCTTGCGTCATTGACTGCCGGAGCATAATTTAAATTGTGCCACCTTGTATTTAAAACAATAACAAGTTTACTCTGATAAAATTAAAAACAAACCTAAAAATATTATATTTTCATCCTTCTTATGAGTTACGACGTTTTTCCAGAAAAGCATATTTTACACCATACTGATGACCTTTTCAACAATAATGTCCTAATTTGATTTGTCACGGTTGAAAATAACGTTCCTAGTTATTTTTAATAAAATTTGCGAATTTTGATTTATGTCACTATAGCCGAAATTAGACGATCGTATATCATTGAGCAGAATTAGAATTATGTAACCTTGTATTCAAACAATATCAAGTTTGCTTTGACAATATTAAGAACAAATCTAAAATATATGTTTTAATTTTTTTTGAATTATGACGATTTTTCAGAAAAGTATATTTTACATCATATTGATAATGCTCTTTTCAGCGATAATGTCTTAATTTGACTTATGTCACTGTTGAAAATAACGTTTCGTGTATTTTTAATAAAACTAGAGTAGTTTGAATTATGTCACTCTAACTGAAAATTGATGATATTGTCTCACTAACTGTCGGAGGATAATTATAACTGTGTCATATCATATTGATGATAAACAAGAATAGTGACACAATTCAAAAACAGATTTTCAAGAACATCCAATTTAAAGTTTCTTATTTCCTGTAAGACTTGCCACGATCTTGAATTTAAAAAATGTTTAAATCTTTTTTTTGGAAATAAACATTAGTGTCCGCCCTATAATTAAACAATAAGTTTACCTAAAAATATATTTTTATTATTTTTTTGAGTTATAACGATCTTCCAGAAAAGTTTATTTCACATCACATCGATAACCTTCTCTACAATAATGTTCTAATGTGAGTTGTGTTACTGTTGAAAATTGTGCCACCTTGTATTTAAACAATAACAAGCTTGCTTGCTTGCTCTGATAACATTAAGAACAAACCTAAAAATATTATATTTTTAGCCATCTTTTGGGACACGACCATCTTCCAGAAAAGCATATTTCACACCATATTGATGACCTTTTCAACAATAATTACCTATTTTGATTTATGTTACGGTTGAAAATAACGTTCCTAGTGTGTTTTTAATAAAATTTGAGAATTTTGGTTTATGTCACTACAGCCGAAATTTGACGATCGTGTCTCATTGACCGTCGGAGCTACAATTAGAATTATGTAACCTTGTATTCAAACAATATCAAGTTTACTTCGATAACATTAAGAACAAAATCTAAAAATATATTTTTCATCTCTTTTTTGAGTTATGACGATCTTCCAAAAAAGCATATTTTACACCATATTGATAATGCTCTTTTCAGCGATGTCTTAATTTGACTTGTGTTACTGTTGAAAATAATGTTCCGTGTATTTTTAATAAAACTAGGGTAGTTTGATTTATGTCACTCTAACCGAAAGCTGATGATATTGTCTCATTGATTGTCGGAAGATAATTAGATAATCATAAACTTTGTAGTACAGGAAGAATGACACAACCACTTTCCAACGGTCATTTTTGAAAGTATCAATATGGCGTTCATCTACATAAAAATAAGCGAGTTTTTTTATACATTTTCACAATAAGCGCGAACATTAAAATTTTTAAGTTGTGTCACTATTCTTGCGCACCAATGATATGACGTAAATTGATATTAGTTACAGGGTGAGTCATAAATTTTGCAAATTCAACGACCTGTATATAAAAAACTACTCATATGATTGGCACTATTGTTCAAGAAATTTCACCAAAACCCATTTGTCAGGTCTTTTATAAAACCTAGACAATAGTTTCTTCCTAAGACACTCTTTTTAAAATAATAAAAAGACTAGTATTGGTATTATAAAAATTAAATTAAATTATTGTTCAGTGAATTCTGCCTATTAAAATTTTGTATGTGTGGTCCATCTACTGGGAGAAGTCCTGCTTCCGTACAAGACCTGCAGCAAAATTTAGCGTAGTATTTGTGCGTGCAGTACTTTGCTTTTACTATAAGAGCACAATTGGCGAAGAACTGATTGTCAGTGCAGCTCGGATGTATGTACATTCCTAAAAAAAATTAGATTTAAAAAATATCTATTGAAGATTTCGATGTTTTATTTCGTACCTTGAATAGAGATTTCCATGGCACTAGATGCCTTGCTGTAGTTATTCGTTACTTCACACTGATAGTATCCTGAATCAGCTTTAGTTGCCTGTTCAATAGTTAAAACGCTATTTCTTTCAGTTTCTAAAAAAAAACATTATTACATTACAAGTGCGAAAAGCGGTGTACAATATTTTTTGTAGGACAAATTTTACTAAACAACCACCATTAATGCAAATATAGATACAATTTTTATTTATTAATTATGATATAAACATATTAATTTGTTACCTCTAATATGTATTTTATCCGTTTCGAAAAGTTCTACCCCATCTTTGAACCATTGGACTATAGGTGTAGGATATCCGGAAAACTCACATGGTATTTCAATGTCGCTACCATCTGGATACTTCTGGTCGTTAGTCGTAATATTTGCTTTGGCAGGTACTAAGTAGAAAATAGAGAATATGTATTAAACAATGAACATTAAAAAAAAAATTAAAACGAAAAATATTAAACAAGTAAAACAATGTAAATACAAAGGATAAAGAGAACGAATTTTGACAGGAGTAATCACTAATTACCTATACTGTTAATAATAAATACACTTATGCATCTATTTTCTTGTATTTTATGGGCAAAACAAAGTTTGTGATGATTTTTGTTTTAAATAATATTTACTTTTGTTTAATTTTCAAGCATATGTTTTGAAAAATATGCCTATTTTCTGGTAATTAACGCTTAATTACCTATTGTGGTATAAAGTGGGTAATAGGCAGTCTCTATCACTCACCAAATGCAAGTATTGCTACATTCTTGGATCATTTGGAAAATATTTGTGATGTATTTCGTAAAAATTTTCTCACAGCCTTAATTGGTTATTTTAATTTGAATTTTTTATCTATGTGTTAACCCAATTGGAATAATACCCCAGCAATTCTTTTGGATGAATCTAAACTTACTGATCATTCCTTAATATATGTTAAATGATTTTATAGTGAAAGAATTAATTTTACCAATAAACAAATAAAAATTGTTGGGAGTTTGACAAAAAACAGATTTGTTCAGAATTAATTTAAATTTTATTAATTTAAATTTTTTACCTAATAGCACAAAATATAAACCAGTTTTATAATAATATTAAAGAGAATTATAAAAACTTATAAAAACCTTTATGAAAAAAATGGTACTCATTTACTACGAGTATTATAATAGCAGCATGCGCGCAGGCGAATACTGTAAATCAAACCTTGTGAGTTGAACATTATATTTTTTCTACGGCTATTACATAATGTTAAAAAATTAGTCAAAATGAGAAAATGCTGTTTTGTATAGTAACCTCAGAAAAATAAATATTAAAGCTTCTTTCTTTAGGAATATTAATTAATATAAAAGAAGTGTCACATAAATCTCTAGAAATGCGTATTTTTGTAACTGGATAACATTGTAAAATTTATACCTAATAAAAGTCATTTGGTCGCTAGGGGTGGACGATTATCGAAATAAATGATCGATTATTTTCAAAGTATTCATTTTTTATTTCCTTTAAAATCGATTGTTCGATTATCTTTGAAATATCGAAAATAATCGATTAATTAAAAAATCGATTAACCTATAAATCGGTGTTTCCAAAAAATAATAAACAAATTATCGAATATTTAAAATAATCGATTATCTTCTAATAATCTTTTTTTTTTCGTATTTCCATTGAAAATAATTGTTCGATGATCTTTGAAAAATCAAAAAATCGATTTATCAAAAATAATCGATTAATTAAAAAACCGATTAATCGATAAATCAATTTATAAAAAAACAGATTTATCTAATATTTAAAATCGATTATTTTCGATCAATCGATTATTATTAAATAATTTATTTTTTGCTATTTCCTTCCATTGAAATGTCGAAAATAATCGCTTAATCTAAAATAATCGATTAATTAAAAACGATTAATCTATAAATCAGTGTTTTCAAAAAATAATAAACAAATTATCGAATATTTTAAATAATCGATTATTTTCTAATAATCTATGTTTTTTTCGTATTTCTATTGAAAAAAGATTGTTCGATAATCTTTGACAAATCGAAAATAATCGATTTATCAAAAATAACCGATTAATTAAAAAGCCGATTAACCGATTAATTGATTTAAAAATTTTTTTTTTAAATAATCGATTATTTTCGATTAATCGATTATTTTTAAATCATTTATTTTTTGGTAATTCTTTTAAAATCCATTAGTCGATTATCTTTGAAATATCGAAATTAATCGATAATTCGATAATATTTGCTTAATCGAAAATAATCGATTAATTAAGAAGCCGATTTTACGATAAATCGATTTAAAAAAAATAACTAAATTATCGATTATTTTCAAATCTTTTTTTTTCATATTTTCGTTTAAAACTAATTATTTGAAAATAATCGATTAATTAAAAGCTGATTAACCGATAAATCGATAAATTTAAAAAATAACTGAAATATCGATTATATAAATTAACCGATTATATTCGATCAAGCGATTATTTTCATATATTTTATTTTTTCGCATTTCCTTTAAAATAAATTATTGGAATACCTTTGAAAAATTGAAAATAATCGCTTAATTGAAAATAATCGATTAATTAAACAAGTCGATTATAAAATTTTCTAAAAAAATCGAATATTTTTGATTATTTTCAATAAATCTATTATCTTTGAAAAAACGAAAATAATTTTTTTGAAAATATTCGATAAATCGAAAATAATCGATTAATTATAACGGATAAATAGATTTGCATAAAAAAATCAGAATAATGGATTAATCGATTATTTTTGTAAGCCTTATCGGTCGCCTGCATTTGTCTCCAAAATTTAGAGATTCCGATTTTTTGATCTCATCTTTAAAACCGCATTCGATTGTATAATAAATAATAAATATTGCAAAAATTTAGATTTTTTAGTACCTAAACAATTTTTTTTGAGTTGTTCAGGGGTTTATAACATTTATTAATAATGTGGCTTTCGTAACTTTAGTATTTTTTTGCTTATACTAGATCATATTGTGCGTTTTACTTTGTTTTAAGACTTCAGTTTCAAATGTCACTTCCGATTTGACCGCAAAAACCATGAAATTTTAAGTGTTTTATCTACTAATCTTATAAAACTACTTTTTAAAAACAACATTTCATCATCAACAATGCCTATTTACTTATTTAAATTAAATGTTCAAAATTTTGCCCTTTTTACTTTTTTAAATTTATGCAAGTACTATGAAATCTGTTTTCTAAAATATTTAATGCTTAATAGTTATTGAAACCCCTTAATGCGGGTCTGAAGTATTCAGCCCAAAAGAGCATGGCGGCTTTATGTCAAAACGTTAATTAATATTTACCGCTGAAAACAAATATATTTCTTATTTTTGATAACATTGGCACTTATATTATTTGTATATAATTTTTCACGATACATCGTGACATTTTAAACTTGAAATTGAATAACTAAAACACTTTAAATTGCTAATAATACCAACAATTAATTCAAAAAACGGCGGTCCATAAATGATTTACTCACGCGGAGATGAGCATAGAATAGAAATTTTGGAGCAATTCGGATGGCGTCGTGGAAACAATAATTTTTAATAGGCCTTTCTATCACAATTTTTTTTGTGCGCATGCGTCCTTATCAGCAATCTTTTTCGTACTGTTTTTGTAAACAAACATGTTAAAATGCCCACGTGGACAAAAATTATATTCGATAAATATTAATTTAAGTATATTCATTTAAAAAAATGAAGAAAAAGTTAGGTAATAAGTGTCTAATTGAAAAATAAATGTTTGCAGTCAATTATAATTATTATGTTATCTATACAGAAAGGAACAACGAAACTGTGTTGCTTGTAATATCGTAAAACTTATCCAAATGATCAGGCAAAATACATATTAAAACATATTCGAAATGTGCATTATGGGTGAACAAATGTGATCGAAATCACAAAGGTTTTTGATCGATTAATGATGTTACTAAAGATAGATGTTAATTAAAGTGTTTTTGCAAGTACTAATAATAATAATTATTCTTTGTTTTCATAAATTTTTTACACAGTAGGTACACAAGTATTGATACCTTACCTCTTAATCAGCACACTTTTTTTTTCTTGTTGCAACGTTCGTGACGCTTCAACCACCTTTTGCAATTGCTCACAACTATGAGCTATAAAAAAGTGAATCACCATCAACAATTTTTTCTAATGATTGATTTGCCTGTAGAAATGTATTGCTTTCCCAGTCATTTTTGACAAAACGGTACGAAACTTTTGAATTATCGCTATTTCAACAAGGCGGCTGCGCTTGCGCTCATTAGATGATGAAAAGGCCTATTGGTGGGTTACGCTTGGACAGCATGGACTACGTGTAATGTTACATCTCCGTTCTCTTTAATATAAGACCTATTTTAATAAAGCTTTGATTCTAACTGTCAAAATTCGTAAACTTTCACTAAATACTGTTAGACAACATGCATACCAGTTACACTTGGTGGCGGTCGTCCAGCTTGAGCATCCGGTAAAGTATTTGGAATTATTTCATTGGAAGGTTCTGTATAACTGGGAACATAAGGAGTATAGTAAGGTGTATTAGGTCTTTGAGGTTGTAATGGCACATCTATCCTAGGAGTTGTGACACTAGGTATGTTAGGAGAAGAATATTCCTCAGGGTAAACAACGAATTTATTGTATTGTCGATCAAGCGGGTTAACAAAATTGATCGGACCTCGAGTTTTAACAGTTACAGACCAACTGGCTGCTTTGCCGAAACCGTTATAAGCTTGACACGTGTAAATTCCTAGATTTTGTAGCCGAACGGAATGAATGAGAAGGGAGTAGTCTTTGCGAATTTCGAATTCGTTATTTTTGAAAGGAATGATCGAATCGTCTTTCCACCATGTTACAGCGGGGAAAGGATATCCAAGAACGTAACAGTTGAGGGTGGCAGGGCCGTTTAGGGATACAATTAGTGGTTGCTCGTCCCCTGGTTCGGCGAGAATTGAAACTGGTCTATGTTCGGAATCTGATAGTAAATTAAATATATGTTAGTTGCTACTTTAAGAAATATTAAAAACATAAATAGTAAAATGTTGAATGCATTAATTCTAATAGTAATATAATAAAACAAAAATTTATTATGTTAAGACAGTACACTTTCGTTTACATTGCAAGAATTAAGATAAAGTTACTAGGCAAAGCGCCGTCGCTCCCCAATAATATACAGGACCGCTGAGAGCCAGGTCGGGCCCCGGGACAATTTTCTTCAGGTCGGGCCCCGCGACAACAATTTAAAAAAAAATTAACCTCTTTTAAAAAAAATAAAAAAAAGGAAATAGGTCCTCCTTTTGTGCTTCTCGTGGCGAACTTTTAAAAGAAAATAAAAAACGTCCTCACCTAAAGTTACCGGGCCCCCCTTGTGCCGCTTCCGTGTCCCCACTTTAGCCCCTTACCCCGGGAATTAGTCCCGGCTACCCCCCCCCTATATAGATAAATCTCGTTATAAATTCGATAAAAACAATTGTAACAGGATATTAATTATTGTTACAATAGTTATTGATTAAGAGGCAGATGTAAGTGGAACCCAATTACGCCGGCGAAAGGCCGTATTAAAAGATGAAAAAAACATTATATGGAAAGTGTACGGGTGCCTAGTATTGGCGCTGGCTGGTTCAAAGGCAGTTTAATGGCTTAGCAATATCTGCGAACTTCCTTATGAATCTTCGGTAGTACGTACGGAGCCCAAGAAAACTTCTTATTTGATGCTTATCAGTTGGTTATGGTCATTGTTTGATGGAAGCGACTTTCTTTTTATCTACAGATGTTCATCAAATGTCTTCCTCAATACTATAATGTCTTCTAAATACACCAGGCATGTTTTCCAGGATAACCTTCTTAATACATTTTCCATAAGTCTTTCAAATGTCTCGGGGGAATTCCATAGTCCAAATGGCAATCCAGATCCGGAGATAAAAGCTGTCTTTTCTTTATCTACTGGGTCAATTTCCACCTGCCAATATCCAGATTTCAAGTCTAAGGTAGAAAATAGTTTACTTCCTGCCAATGTCTCCAATGTATCGTCGATTCAAGGCAGATAATAACTAATTTTCTTGGCAACATTGTTCAACTGACAATAATCCATATAGAACAGAACCTCGTAGTTTCATCCTTTTTCTGGACCAGGACTACCGTAGGACCCATGGGCTGGTAGAAGGTTCTTCCATTTCCCGAAAAATCCTTTCGGTTTCCTCTCTCTTCGAGCTGATTGACGAATCGACCTGGTATTACCAGTGTCAATTTTATGTTTTACAACAAAAGTTCTTCCTGTTTATCCTTCTTTTGGTATAAAAATGTCACGATATCATCGAAGAAATTCCTTTATTTTCTTTTTCTCTAATTGATTCAGAGATTGACCAGCAACTGCAATCATTTGCTCGAATTTGTCATTGGAATTATCAGAAGTTGTTGTCTGACGAATTATGGAAGTTACTGATACACAAGTTCTGATTCTGGTCTCTTTCTTGATGGTAATTGGGCGGTCATTAACGTTTATAAGACAAACTGGAATCTCTTTAGCAATCGTGACCAACTCCTTTCCGATCAGAATTCCAGGACCAACCGTTTATCGTGTTTCCATCATGGCAGGTGTTCTTTTTTCCATAGTTTCTTGAAGCCGTGCTACTATAACGGTTTCACTTCTTCCATGTACCACCGTATCCTCCTCTATATGGATGTAAGAATACATCTTTGGCACCAACTTTGATCACTCTGTTCTTAAAATCCAACTGGAAGCATTGTAAGTTATGGTGACGCTTTTTTTTTCTTGGGTGTGCACGTACCGACTCTAAAGGATGTGGACTGTATTTAAAGGCTGGCATTTGAATATTCCGGGTGGTGTGACCGAGTCAGAGCCGAATTACAATTTTAACACGAGCGTGCGTGTACTTTGCGGTGATCAAAACGATACTATCCATTCTGCCGGTCGAATGACAAATCGTCTTTCCAAACGGTGCACATACGGCAATTATCCCTAATTAGCGCGCCAAAAATAAAAAAAAATTGATATTTTAAAAACATGTTTCATCCACACAGTATTGTTCTGTATACATTCGTGCTCTTATCTGGCTTTACGCCACCGAGAACATCGGATAAATAAGAGAGTAATATGGGTAGAAAGAGTGCGCTTTCAGTCTTAAGTGTGGTTGACGCATACATCAGCATGCGAACACTTGTTGGAAAAGTACGTGTTGTTGTTTAAATGTTGTAATTCAAGAAATTTTTCAAGATGGACTGTGAAGCTTTATGTATGTATTTCTTATTCAAGTATTAACCATTTATTTATTTGTTTCTTGCCTAATAATAACGGCAGCTTTTGGTGGACTTAATTTTATTCATTCTTTTTTGTTTACGGCTAATTTCTGCGAGGGCTACAAAAAAAGTTCCACCGAGTTCCACTCTCGTTTTTTATGTTATAGTTAGATAAGACCTTTATCTTTAAGAGCTTAAAAAAATTTGCGTCCCCAAATGTCCTCTGTCTGATACAAGTTATTTTCTTTAGAGGTAGTCACAACAACGTTGATCCGCATCTCCCCAAAATCACTAGAAATGAATTTTTTTCTGTTCTACAAAGCGATAAATTCTGTTGACAGCTAAGTGCATTGAAAAAGTGGAACAGTACATATTAATTAAATTTAATACATCAGAAATTCCCACGTGCTCGGAAAAACGTTTTAAATGTACTATAAAGATATTCGTGTCGAAACTTAACAAAAAGTGGAAGATATGCAAAAGTACAACCCGCAAGATTCACCAAAAAAATATGCTTTATGGATAAATAGATAGATAATAATTTCTAGATTAGACTCTAATATCTCTGCAACACCCACGGCAGAAGAAGTAAGAAATTATCAAAAACGTGGAAGAACAAAAAAATTTTTCGATGAGAGCTCTGTACGGTCGAAGTTAAAAAAAGCAGGACCTCTTGTGTTAAGCATCTCCAAAGAAACACTTTGCAAAGCTGCAGAAATGAGTCTGTTCAAAAGTGAAAAAAGAATTTCGGCGTAAGTTGTAAAATTAGCTATAAGCTTGTCTCCGCGCACAGAGAAAAAACCAAAGAAATTCATAATTCGTCATATTTTGATTCATGGCTATATACACTCCAGAAGAAGTATTAGCTTGTAAGGTTGTATCACTCACGGAAGACATCGAGATTAGAACCGGACAGAGACATAATGAATAGAATGCTACTGTCATCAGACCCCCCTGATTACAAATACAAAAAAAAGCGAAATAAACCCTTTTTCTGAAACTGTACTGAGCATGTTACTTTTTTAAGTAATAGTTTAGATGGTGTACAAAGTGATATAAATCCAAATAGTGACTGATAATTCCGAATAAAAAACTAATTTCTGTACATTATTTGTATTTCAGTTAATTATTAAAATAATGACGTAAAGCGTTCTCAAAATGTATGTGCATTATTTTCACGTATTTTAGTAGTGTTATATAAATGATTAAAACTTGACGCCTTAATTAGATAACTAAATAAAATTTAATTTATAAACCACTTTTTATGCATTTTTATGTGAAATGTGACAACCTGGCAGTCTATTCAACAACTTACATTGTTCTTTCAATTAAATCTAAGCAAAAATATTACTTTGAAAAATACAACTATTTTTGGCGTGCTAATTCCCGCTAATTGCCGTATGTGCGGCGGCGGTCACATTAACTAAGGCAGTACCTTCTTGGCGAAATACCTTTCGTGCGGGATGATAATAAATAATTTAAATATATTAAATAAGTGAAGCATAGTTCTTGCAATGTAAACGAATTGATAAATGCATGCATAGTTAACAAACCAGAAAACTATAGTAGTAATAATTTTTTACAACATGGTTAGTATAGTTCTATATACGTAATTATAGAGAAATATATTTACTACTATTATTTTTACATACGTACCTATTACTTCCAGTTTAATTTGATTAGTAATTGGATTTCCAAGTCCATTACTGGCCGTGCAAAGATATATTCCAGAATCGGTTTTGTGAAGAGTTATAATTTGTAGAGACTGGTCCAGTTTTATCCTATATCTAGGTTGTGTACCATCAATCTAAATATTATCAATATTATCAATTTTTAGATTTTTATATTTTTGTTTTTTTTTGTTATTACCTCAATACTGTCTTTACTCCAACGAATCTGAGGATTCGGATTGCCTGAAACAGCACAACGCAACGTTGCCTGATCTCCAATTGAAGCTGCAACTTCAGGTTTGTATTCTATGGGATCTACATGAGGTGGCTGATCTAAAATTATATTAAAACGTCACATAGGTTGTTCTTTATTATAAATAAGATTGATCAAATTTATATTAATGCTAATCTGTACCAAGACATTAAATAACAAAATCTAACACTAGCCTGATTTGCAAATGGTCTAATTGTCTAGAATGTTCTAGAAAACCTCACTGCTTCGCCGTTGGAAAGTAAGTTCCAGTTAAAAAATATTAAAATTAGTGTAGTATTAAGTACAAATTAGTGTATTTAGTGAAAGTAAATTAAATAAACAAGCAATATAAAAATTAAAACTTACATTGCGATTCATCTGGTCCTTCAGTATAAGCCGGTTGACTCTGTTGCGTGACTAGTTGTCCTGGAGGTGTGGGATCTACACAGGCCGTACCACAACCGGTGGAACAGCATTTTAGGTATACAGTACAATCCGCGTCAGTTCTACATTCTTCTTCGCAATTGTTATTGACAATTTGAATTTGACTCGGACAATAACCCGGTTTGTTTTCTAGAAATAAATACTTAAGATTATTCCATATTCAAATCACGTATTAAAGTATTATTTGTGAAAAAATATATCAAATCTACGTGGATTTAAGTTTTATATGATGATCTAAATATAAATAAACTAATAAATCAGAACACAGACTAGGCCAATGAGAAAGCATTTCCCAATAGTGACGTTGATATTTAACCTTGACTTAATCTTCAAATAATATTTGTTAATTTATCAATAATAATAATGAAGATTTTCTAATTTCTATAACCCACTAAAATTTTTTTTATGACTTTTATCCAATCCTAAATTTGAACCCCTGACTTTTCGTTACCAGCGCAGTACCTTACTACGTTAAAATAATGTATTAGCAAAAATTAATTTTGGAGAAAATGCCGTTTGAAATTTGAACAACTTTTTCTAAATAGATTTACTTCAAATTTGAAATAAATGTGTCAAAACACTTACTGATGATATACTGTTTATTCAATTATTTGAATATCTCACCATTTAACAAAATTGTGTAATATTAAAGGTAAAATATTTCGACCCCGAAACAAGTCACCTGTTATAGGTTCGAAAGTAAAGTCTCAGTAACCAGATGCGTGCTGAGGCATCTTTACTGGAGTGCCGATTAACGAAAAACGAAATGAGGTTCGAAACATGTTGACCGTTGAAATTCGAACGCAGAGTATCGAGAAAAAATTAGATTGCTGCAAGCGATGAGAGAGAAACTCGTCTTTACTCACGTTTTCTACAAATGGCTAGAAAATCAGCGTCTTGTGGCGATGTCTTATTTGTGTTCAAGTCAATGGCACATTGTTCATCTTCAAGACAATCTACTTCTGAGCATGGATCTCTGCAACGACATCTGTTGCATTCGTTTTCATCTACGAAAGGTTCCACGCCATATGGACATCTCAAAGTTGTACATTCATCGAAAGCTTCTTGACATGGGTGAGGAGCCATGTCTGTGGTGATTTCTGAAAATGTTAAAATTTAAACAAACAGAAAAACCGGATAGTTTTAAAGCCACGAAAGAAAAGATACATTAGAAACGGGGTCAATGTGATTTTTTTGTTTTATACAGATAAAATGTGGATGGAATTTTTTGATTCCGGTTTTAAAGTTATCTTTTGATATAAGAGGTTCTCTCGTTCGGTGTTGGTGCAGTGTCTATCAGTGTAAATTACACCAGTTACACCACCTTATTTTCCCTAATTTACTACCTCATTATTCCTTATACGATTGTAATTCACTACTGCTAAATAGCTGGTGGAGAAAATATCCAAGTGGACACCACATCACCGACAGGAAAGTATAATGGGTTTTACACCGGGCCAAACGAAAGGTTTAGTGTCCGTTGGTGTAGTTCATTCCTACACCAGTGAGACGAACGAAAGAACCTAATATATAGCTAGACTGGCACAAATACTTTAGTTACATCGGAATCACAACATTCCTTTGAATCGGTAAACGATTCAGCTGAAATGAAAAATGTTTTGCATTAGTTCAAATGGTAATTGTTAATAGTAAATAAATATTAGTAGAGACAGTTGGTATCAATGCTGCTTGAAAGAAAAGATAAGCCGTGTATAATGAGATCAAGAAGTAATGAAGCATCCGGATGATAGATTATCCCTCAAGTAAAGCACTTGTAGAAATGTCAACATTCACATAAACATACGATTCAGAAAGTATTGACCAGTAATAAAATATTGATTGAATTTCTTCAAAATATGATTTATATTCCTAGAGAATCATTTGTAGAATATTATATACCTAGGCATATAATAGATAATCAAACAATGCTAAAAATAGTGAACCATTTAAAAAACTGGTGATGACGACATATTCCTAAAAATGATGACGTCATAAAAAATATACTCGTAGAAAACAAAATCGACTTGTCCGAGCATATTTTTTTACAACTACAGTTTTTTATTTCCTATTAATCTTTTACTTGTATACGATAGAGTAAGATATAAATAGAGCCCCCAGACCTACGTTACTTTGAAAATAAATAGTGTAATATGTAATCAAGAATGTGCGTACTTGCTAACTAGAAAACGAAACCCTTACTGTAGCTACTTTACAGGTAACACCTCTGGTAACAGGTACAAAAACTACAAAATACTTACTAATCTACATTAAAGTATAATATGCATTTATATGTTTTACAGAAGATTTGTAAAAATAAACATTAATTATTGTCATATACTTTCTGCGGGTCTCAACTTCCGCCATACGCTTTAAAATTAGTAAATAAATTATGAAACCTACATCATAGTGTAATAAAATATGGCATTAATTTGCAATAAAATCCGTTATTCGGAATAATAGTTTTAATTAACATTAAATTACCTTTTATAAACACTTTATAAACTTTTTGACTAGCTCATTTTATACCAAACGTTACTTACCTTTAATCAAATCAGAAAATGAAATTAGCACATAGACTAAATAGTTTTCTCAGTCGTGAATTTAGGCTTTTCTAATACACACTTTACTTTGTGTAATTTCAGCAACACAAGAGGAATTACTAATCCATATTGATCAAATCTAAATTAACTATCAAGAATTAAATTTATAACTAACAAAAAGTACAAATATAATTTCTACTTAGATCTTTTTTATTGACATTAATAACTCACCGCTAGTCGCAGCCAAAGACACTGGTGGATGGTTCAACGATATGACATTAAAATGAATTTCTAGAAAAGATTGGACATCGACTGCCCAAATAAATCTCCCACTTCACAAAATTTCCCTTTCTCAGGAATATTGCATGCAGCGATAATTAAATCTTACATTATTTCAATACCAATTTTATAAGGATGTCCACACATTCAAAATAATTTTTTTAAAGGATTTTTTAAAATGTTACTATAGTAGCAATCCCAAATTTTTAAGAGATTACTATTTTAAAACCTGTTTTAAGCAGTCAAACAAATCCGAAAGGCCAAACATTCTCCCAGAGAAGCATACGTTCTTAACTACATATTACACTATTTATTCTCAAAATTTTAGCTATTCTAGGAGCTCTAATATCTTGACATTGTGAAAGTGAAGTTGACAATTTCTACATAATTAAAACTTACGAGGTTCAATGGGAGGAGGTAGTAATTCCCTACAATATTCAATACAATGTTGGTATGATTTAAAATTGTTGAAATTGCCTCCGCAGCCAGAAAATATGAACGCAAGACATTCTCCTCTAGAATCGTCAAAGTACCAACGTTTGTGGTATCCCTCTTCGCAAGAACCTTTATCAACAGGCAGCCGGCATAACGCTAAAGAAATAAAACGTTTTATTCACAATACGGGAGCATAACTGTTAGATAATTAATTTTTAATATTCAAAGAGCAAATTAATCTAAAGACTACTTATTATTAAATTTAGTTTTATAATAAGCAACGAGCTTGGGTGGTAAAAAATCTACCTGTGGCAGTGAGGTTTGGTTTGTTCTCTTGATGCGTAATACAGATTTGTGCACATTCTTCTTCTGTACTAAACCTATTTCCATTACCCTGGCAACCTCCATACGCAAATTGATTGCAGCTTCCTGAAGAGGCTTCGTAATAGTATTTAACAAAGTAGCCCCTACATGGTCCCGGATCTCTTTGCATTTTGCAGACATCTGAAAATACAAAATAACATTTTCATTTTTTTTTCTATAGAAGAATAGGTATCTAGATACTTTTTCTTAAAAAAAAGCACTTGAATAAGTACCTTGATCTTTGAAATCTCCACATTGTCTCTGACATTGTTCTTCACTGTTGAAACGATTGTTATTTCCTCCACAACCGCTGTATATGAATGGTTGACATAGCCTTCTAGACGGATCGTAATAGAAAGCAGTGATTCTTTCATCACAATTTCCTGGATCTGGCGATTCGAAACACATAACTGCCTGACTAGCACCTGCAAGAATAAAAAAGACAACTTAAGTAAATCATAATATTTGTTTAAATACAACGCCATCTGTATTTATTATCGTAGATTCCGGCTCTCGTTAGCGCAAACACAAATTCTAATCTTATTCCAACTCTTTCAATTATTCTTCTTAAAGCCACCCTTGTGGCATCGTGTGGAAAGAAAGGTAATCTATTGTACTAGAATGAAATTGTAATAAAATTACCTAAAACCAATTCAGTTATAAATGTTAATGGGAAATAAATTGTAAGTTGTTGGCGAAAAAGTTTGATTGATAAGTTCAAATACTGGTTGAAGTTCATTTTATAAAGTCGTAAAATCTAGAAATTCAAATATTTGTAATACAAAAAACCTTACTTGTGGGTGCTTGTGTATATGTTGGTTGAGGAACAGATTTTTTGCATCGTTGCTCACAAGATTGTTGATCCTGGAATCTGTTATAGTTTCCTCCGCATCCAGTATACGTAAACGCCTGACAGGAATCTGAAGATTGATCATAATAATACTGGGGATATTCACCCTCACAATCGCCCTGAACTGCTGGCAGAGTACAAAGATCTGGAAAAAGTCATACAATTTGAAATTGACACGTATCTTTTTCTGTATGAAATGGTAAATTATAAAGGAACTCTTTAGGATACATTGCATTCTTTAAATAAATTTAGTTTTCCAATATATTTATTACAAACAAACTAATTTACATAATTTACATGCGCTATTATTTTAATCTACACATAACCATGAAACCATGGAATAACCCACACTTTTGCAGATTTTAGTAAAATTATACTAAATAAAAAAAAATTAAGGCATTAATAATTTTTCAAATTTTAACACCAAGTATTTTGAAAACGAGTAACAAAATATACACCTAGTTGAGATTAAAATTATAACCAGGGTTTTCTCGGTATGACGGTTCTGTGTTTTGTCAATCGATAACCATTTTTGACATTGTCATGTTCTTTCTGAATTTTGATACCAGAAATGTAGTTTTATAAATCGGAATAATCCAACATTTTATTGACTTGTATAGATAGTTCAGGGTTGCCACTCTTTTAAGGATCACAGTTAAGGTAGTCATTTGATGGTCGCTGCAGAGACATGAAGTGCTGTTCAATGCAGGAGTTCTCTTAGAAACCTCGCATGGCACGTCTGAACCCTATTCTAATGTATGTGGTCAGACGCGCCGTGTGAGGTTTCTAAACGCACTCCAGGAGCCAGCTTAATAAGTGTCTCGTCTCATTTAATTTCCTTAGAACGGTAGTGACTATGCATCTTGTCTCGGCTTTTTGCAGCTGCAACAGCAACCATCAAGCGAGTACCTTTATCACTGAAATAATGTTTTTTTTATTTTGTTTGAGAGTAAAATTATTCAGATTTGTAAAAATATATACCTTGGGCATTTCCACAATTTTGAAGGCAGTCTTCGATCCGATCAAATCTATTTCCGTTACCTCGACAACCTCCGTAAATGAAACTCTTGCAAACTCCGTCGCTGGTATCGTAGAAGTATTTGGTAAATGCAGCTCGGCATGGTCCTGTTTCTCTTGGTTGGAAACACTGATCTATATTAAAGATTTCATATTGTTACATTATTAGACTTATTTGATAAGGGGGGTTGAAAATAGCTTCTTCTGCCTAACATTTTAGAAGATTAATGATCAGTTCCCTGCTTTGAGCACTCAACACTTCGTTTTTAACTTTACTACTGAACTCCATAATATTTGTAAAAAGAAAATGTTTATATTAACTTTATTAGGTACTAAAATATTTACTACGTCACTGGAATATTTACGAAGTAATCTCAAATAAACAAATGGCGGTCTGAATTTATTTGAAGCCAAAATTTTGCTAAAGTACTTTGTCAATGAAAGTTTCCTATGGTCTAATTAAAAAATTTGATTGTATAATGCACCATTGCTTACAATTGCTTGAACTATGCCCAGTTTCTTGATATTAGTCTACAAAATGTAACTTACCAATAGAGAATGGTTTTGGCGTACCCTCTGTCGGTACTGGTTGAACTTCAGTTTGAGTACGATCTTGAGGTGGAGCCACCCTTTCGCATCTCTCTTGGCAACGTTGCTGCGTTTCGAAGTTGTTGCCGTTTCCTCCGCATCCTCCATAGTAGAATTGCCGGCAAGTTTTTTCTCTAGTGTCGTAATACCATCTGTCGACGTAATTTGCGCAATCGCCCGTTTCGGCAGGAAGTTGACACGTATCTTTTTCTGTATGAAATAGTAGATTATAAAGGAACTCTTTAGGATACATTGCATTCTTTAAATAAATTTAGTTTTCCAATATATTTAATACAAACAAAAAGTTCCCGAAATTAATGTTACATAGCAAAGCATGCGCTATTATTTTAATCTACACATAACCATGAAACCATGGAATAACCCACACTTTTGCAGATTTTAGTAAAATTATACTAAGTAAAAGAAATTTAAGCTATTCATAATTTTTACCAAATTTTAACATCAAGTATTTTGAAAACGAGTAACAAAATATACACCTAGTTGAGATTAAAATTATAATCAGGGTTTCCTCAGTATGACGGTTCTATGTTTTGTCAATCGATAGCCATTTTTGACATTGTCATGTTCTTTCTGAATTTCGATACTGGAAATGTAGTTTTTTAAATCGGAATAATCGATTGTTAATTGATCTCATTTCGATTATACAAAGCCGTCAGATTTATTATGCCCGTCAATTTTACCCACCAAGCAAAATACATTCGCTGTAAATTTATTGCAAGCTGATAAATTCAAGTTTTCTTGCAAGTTTGTTTAATATTTTTTTGATAGCTTTCGTCACGAAGTCGACACGTATCTTTTTCTGTATGAAGTAGTAAATTATAAATGAACTCTTTAGGATACATTGCATTTTTTAAATAAAATTTAGTTTTCCAATGTATTTTATTACAAAAAAATATCCAGAAACCAAAGCTACATAGCAAAGCATGCGCTACTCTTAATCTACACATAACCGTGAAACCTTGGAATAACCCACACTTTTGCATATTTTAGTAAAATTATACTAAGTAAAAAAATTGAAGCCATTAATAATTTTTCAAATTTTAATACCAAGTATTTTGAAAATGAGTAACAAAATATATACCTAGTAACATTATAACCAGAGTTTTCTCGGTATGACGATTCTGTGTTTTGTCAATCGATAACCATTTTTGACATTGTCATGTTCTTTCTGAATTTAAAAAGTCAATCTGTATTTAATTTTTAATTTTCATTACAAAGCAATGCGTAGGCTTAAGAATATTTTGACGCTTAAACTTACCAATCTCTGGAGGACATTGTGCTTCGCATGCTTCCTTACTTGGGAAATTGTTAAGATTACCGTTACAACCGGTGTAATAGAACGGCGAACAAGATTTCTTTGGCGTATCATAGAACCAAGTTGCGTACACGTCTGTGCAGTTACCTTCGGCTTTGGGTTCCAAACAATAATCTATTTCACACAAGCAGTTAGTTATCATTCAAAATAATGTGTTAAAAATGTAGAACTGTGTTAATCATTCGAGAAAAGTTATAACATATGGGGTGGGCAACCGGTAACGCCTCTATCTGTAGAGACAAAACTATTTTTATTTTACAGACCGAGGCATTACCGATGACTCACCCTGTATGTTTTTTCTATTTAGTAAATGCAAAATCAATAAAAATATTCTTGCACATTAATAAAATCGTTTTGACATTCCCAAATTATTATTATAAAAAAATACTGCATAACAAATCGTGCAATAATGGTAAAATTCAAGAAATAATTACCTTTTCTTTCACCAGATGGTGCGCATTGTTGTCTACAGGCTTCGGCAGTAGCGAAATTGTTATTGCTACCTTTACAACCCCCGTAGGTAAATTCTGTACATTGCTTGTTTTCTTTATCGAAGAAGTACCTTTGGAACTGACCTTGACAAGGTCCTTCGTCTTTCTGTTGTTGACAAGGATCTGCATGAAAGTAAATCGATTAATAGCGATTTTGATTTATATAAATTTTAAATGCTTACCAGCGCCTCTGTCTTTAACGCAAAGACCCAAGCATTCTTCTCTAGTCTCAAACCTGTTATTGTTACCAAGGCATCCGCCATATATAAATTGGGCGCAGTTTTTTATGCTTTTATCATAGTACCATTGAGGATAATACCCTTCACATGGTCCAGCTACTTTTGACAGATGACATCGGCCTAAGGAAAATTGTTTATGTTACACATTATTTATTTTAATTATAAACATAAAAACATTAAAAAAAGTGAATTTGTTGCTCACCATCTCCTTCGGGATTTACACAAATTTGCTCACATTCTTCCTTTGATTTATAACGATTTTCGTTACCATCGCAACCGCCGTACCAAAATCTAGAACAGCCGCCATAGTCCATATCGAAGAACCATTTAACGGTATAGTTTCTACAAGTTCCTCGTTCCTTTGGTATCGAACATCCAACTGAAAAACAAAATATACAACTAGTTGAAATTAAAATTATAGCTAGTTTTTTTGTCAATGGATAACCATTTGTGACATTATCATGTTCTTTCTGAATTACGAAATCGAAAATATAATTTAATAAATCAAAAGGGATATGATAGAAATAAAAGGGTGTATTTCCTTATGATTTTGTGCCGATCTGAGTTGGATTTTTACCTGTATAATAATATTTATAGGCAATATCCTTACCTTGTAGATTTTCCGGGATACTGGCACATCCTTCAAAGTTTTCTCCTTTGGCTTCACCTATTCCGTCGAGACAACAACCAAACTTGGTATTTTCACATTTACATCCTTCCATATTTGGTCCCGAAGCAGATGTTTTTTCATCGGAACAGCAACCAAATTCGGAATTTCTACATCCACAACCTTATTTCAAAAAATAATTATTTGCTTTCCAAAATGTTATTAAAAAATTTACAATTTTTTGAGTATTGGTTTCGATTTTTCCAGATAGCACTATGAAAGTTAAAAAATGAACAATGCAGAACTTTTTATCAAAAATAATTGTTTTTTTTTTTAATAAAACTTGTTCTCATGTGTACAAAACTTTTTGGATTGCATTATTAACAAAGTGTATTCAGATATTGTTTTTTAAGTGTTGGTTTAAAAAAATCTTTGTTGACAAATTATTTCTACTAAAAGCAATTTTTTAGGTTAAAAAAATACTTACAATACTTTTTTCATAACAGAACGATTGCAAAAAAGAAAAATATAAATAAATGTATATTTATAAAATATAAAATATTCGTTATATTGATCATGCATACCTTGTCCGTGAGGTCCCTTGGCGCTGGTAATTCCATCTGGACAGCAACCAAACTGGAAGGTGTGACAAAGGCAACCCTGCAAGTCGGGGCCTTCCGCCTTCGTGTATCCATCGGGACAACAACCGAATTCGGTGTAATCGCAACCGCATCCTTCTTTTTCATATCCTTGCGCAGATGTCTTATTGTCGGGGCAGCAACCATATGGAGCGAACTGACAATCACAACCGTCATTGTTAGTACCTCTAGCTGGTGAAATATTATCTGGACAACATCCAAAAGGTGAAGATAAGCAACAGCCTTCACCACTGGGACCGTGAGCAGGCGTCTTAGCGTCTTGGCAGCAACCGAATGTAGATTCTGAACAAGGCAAGTTACAGCCCTGAAAGCCTGGACCTGTAGCAGATGTAACACCATCAGGGCAACATCGGTATGGTGAGGATTCACAATTTGATTCGGTAACTGTCGATCCACTTTCAGAAGTATATTCGCTCGTGATTTCAGTTTCGCTAGACACTGTTGAGAATTCGGTCGTTGATATTTCTGTTGTTGATTCTTCAGGACATCCTTTATGATTTGGTCCGTCAGCTTTAGTAGAATTATCGTCGCAACAACCATATTCAGAAATAAGACATTCCGGAGGACAGCCTTCGTTATCATTTCCTTCAGCTGGTGTCTTATTATCAGGACAGCATCCAAATAAGGTTTCTTTACATTGCGATCGAGGGCAACCGCCCTTTTTAGGACCAAGCGCGGCCGATACACCATCATCGCAGCAACCGTACTTAGCTTCTTTACAGGTATGAGGCGTAGGACATCCCTTATCAAATGGACCTTCTGCTGGCGTTATATTGTCCCAACAACATCCGAACTTAGTTTTTTGACATCCTTTGATTTTTCTTCTTTTGCACATCCTTGGTTTTTTAGTGAACAGTTCTGTAATTGATGTTGTGCCGTATTCAGTGGTCAATTCTGATGTACTCTCAGTAGATTCTGTTGATCCTGTAAATTCTGTTGTACTTTCAGTTGAACCTTCTGTTGTACTTTCAGTAGATTCCGTAGATCCTGTAAATTCAGTTGTACTTTCTGTCGATCCCTCTGTTGTACTTTCAGTAGTTTCTGTAGATCCTGTAAATTCAGTTGTACTTTCTGTTGATCCCTCTGTTGTACTCTCAGTAGATTCTGTAGATCCTGTAAATGCAGTTGTACTTTCTGTTGATCCTTCTGTCGTGCTTTCAGTAGATTCAGTAGACCCTGCAGTTGTACTTTCGGTTGATTCAGTAGAACCTACAGTTGTACTTTCGGTTGATTCAGTAGAACCTACAGTTGTACTTTCGGTTGATTCAGTTGAACCTACAGTTGTACTTTCTGTAGATTCAGTCGAACCTACAGTTGTACTTTCGGTGGATTCAGTTGAACCTGTAGTTGTACTTTCTGTAGATTCAGTTGAACCTGCAGTTGTAGTTTCTGTTGATTCAGTTGATCCCGTGAATTCTATAGTAGTTTCAGTCGACCCAGCTGTTGTACTTTCTGTAGATTCAGTTGATCCCGTGAATTCTGTAGTAGTCTCAGTCGATCCAACTGTTGTACTTTCTGTAGATTCAGTTGAACCTGTATATTCTGTAGTAGTTTCCGTTGATCCTGCAGTTGTACTTTCGGTAGACTCTGTTGAGCCTGTAAACTCTGTAGTACTTTCTGTTGAACCAGCTGTTGTGCTTTCTGTAGATTCAGTTGAACCTGTAAATTCAATTGTACTTTCTGTTGATCCCTCTGTTGTACTTTCAGTTGACTCTGTGGATCCCGTAAATTCTGTCGTAATTTCTGATGGTTCTGTAGAGTCCGTGAATTCTGTTGATTCTGTTGATCCTGTTGTTGTGCTTTCAGCAAATTCAGTTGATCCGGTAAATTCGGTAGTTGTTTCTGGTTCTGATGTAGATCCAGTGAACTCTACGGTACTTTCTGTAGACCCTGTAAATGCAACGGTTGAAGCTCTTGTAGTAGTAACTGTTTTTACTCCAACATCTGATTCTCCGATAAACTCTGAAAAGCCAGAACCTTCAAATTCACTTGTAGATAAAGATGATTCTGTAGACCAAGTAGAATCAGTCGAAGTAGATGAATCGGTAGACCAGGTCGAAGATGACGAAGAAGATCCTTCACCATCACCAGAGCCTACTAGTAAATTTTGATCGCCTAACATGATGTCGTCGAAAGCGAAAGGATCGTCTCCTTGAGGCATTTCTGATGCTAATTTTTCGTTCTCATCTTCTTCCTCTTCTTCTACATCCACCCATTCGCCATCGTCGCAATTATCATCTGGTACTATTTCAAAATCATCAGGATTTTCAGTTGTAGTAGGTGTTCTACTGGTGGTTCCTTCGAAAACGGCAGTAACTTCTGAAGCGTCAGATATGCTAGGTACTGTACCTTCAGTGCCGTCTGTATCTTCCGAACCAGTAGTAATAGGCGTCGTTGTTGCTTCTCTCTTTTGAGACGATTCTTTAGTTGGTTCAGATTCGTCTACAGCCTGTGTTATATCTGTAGGAATGATGGTATCTAAAAAAAAAAAATAAGTCTAAATTTGAAAAAAAATCGAGATATTGTTTATAAAAGTTTACTTAATTTATAAATTACCTTCAGAACAAGGTTGTTGATTACAAGTTTCTTCAGAAAATTCAATATTTGAACTATCACAGGAAGATGCGTCGACTACTTGATTCTCCTTAACGCAAACGACTTTTTTGGAACGTTCTCCACCGCCACATGGTTTAGAACACTAAAAAATTAAAACGCAACTAGTGTTTTTACGAAGATATTTCTATTTTTACCTCTCCCCATGGTCCGCTGAACCATTCGCCGTCGCAGGTTTCCTTTTCGCCGGTACAGTTTTTGATGGTGTCGAAATTTTTGGATGGGTCGCACTTATCGTTTTCTACTTTTTGAACTCCATTCACAGTCGAAGCCCCGCAAAATATTGTTCTGGTTTGAACGCCTTGGCCGCAATTGGCGGAACACTAGAAAATTGAAGAATTTGTAGTTTTGGTAAAATATAAAATACATGTGAGGTCTCTATATATCTGTATCTATTCATCCATACATTCATTCATATTATATTAAAGATGATAATCATCACATTAAAGATAATCTTCACTTAAAAAATAATCATCACGTTAAAAAAAAAGATAATCATCACATTAAAGATAAGGAAAAAATAAAAATAATCTCATTAAAGATAATCTCCTTAAAGATAATATCATTAGAGATAAAGATAATCCCATTAAAGATCTCATTAAAAATAATCTCATTAAAGATAATCTCATCTCATTAAAGATAATCTCATTAACGATAATCTCATTAAAGATAATCTCATTAAAGTTAATCTCATTAAAGATAAAGATATAGATAATTGTTACTAATTAGTTACAAAAAAGTTCTCACCTCGCTCCATTGCGATGCATACCATAAATACTGACATGCATTATTAGCCACTTCGCATTCTCTAACAACTTCAGGTTTTCTTTCTTGATCACACAGATCGTCTGCTTGAATTTCACCGCTTGCCGTCGCACAGAAAACTTTTCTAGTTTCGTTAGTTAGGCCACATTTATCGCACTAAAATAGATAATATTACAAAATAGACCTCTAATGTATATAGTATAAATATCTCAATTGAATTGACCTTCTTTTATCATCTTTCCTGATTAAATATATATATTTTATAAAATATAATTTTTTAATTTAACGTGTATTAGAAACCTAATCGTAGCCTCCAGCAGCTGTGGAAATTTATGAAAATAAAGAGAAGGTCGATTTAAGTCGGGATCTCAGACTAATATAATATATATAAGTTATACCCCTGTCCATTGAGACATCAGCCAGTCGACTCCTTCACACGGTCTGACAACGCAATCCTTTTCTTCTTCTGGTTTTGATTCCACTTGTTCACATTCGTTGTTATCCCGCACTTCTTTTTTGCCGTTCGTGTCAGTATAGCAGATTACTTTTCTTGTCTGCTTTCCAGGTCCGCAAAGATGATCGCACTAGAACAAAATTCGAAACGTAAGTTTATAATGTTTTAAAACTAATTGTTAAATCTTACTGGTTTCCATGGATCCGTATGCCATTTAGAACAAGTTTTTCCTTCGTTACACTTTTCTTCGGTAGGCGGTTTGCTTTGCATTTCGGAACAAATTTCATCGCCAACTACTTCTTGTAAACCGTTGGAAGACGTTTTTTGACAAGTAATTTGCCTTGTTTTTGTACCGCCTTTTCCACAGGGATATGAACATGCGCTCCATGGGTTTATGATCCAAGTAGCTTCGCAGTCAAACTCGTTGCAAGATTGGACAGACTGGGGTTTTGATTCTTTATCGCATAGGGTTTCATCTGCGGGTTCAAGGGAATTTCTGCCTGCGCAAGATACGTTTCTGTACTGAACACCTAAAAAAGCCAATAAAATGTTTAGTTCCGTTTTCTAAATCAATAAATAAAGTATAGAAGTATCTAAGTATATAAATATCTATCTAATCATCTAAGTATCTAAAGTATGTAAATATCTAAGTATCTAAGTATTTAAGTATCTAAGTATCTAAGTATCTAAGTATCTAAGTATCTAAGTATCTAAGTATCTAAGTATCTAAGTATCTAAGTATCTAAGTATCTAAGTATCTAAGTATCTAAGTATCTAAGTGTCTAAGTATATAAGTATTGAAGTATCTAAGTATTGAAGTATCTAAGTATTGAAGTATCTAAGTATTGAAGTATCTAAGTATTGAAGTATCTAAGTATTGAAGTATCTAAATATTGAAGTATCTAAGTATTGAATTATCTAAGTATCCAAATATTTAAGTGTCTAAGTATTTAAGGTTGTAAGTATATAAGTTTCTAAGTATTCTAATCTTACCTCTTCCACATTTGGCTGAACATGGCGTAAATTCGTCATAAATCCAGGAATATCTTTCGGTTGAAGGTGGTGGGACACTTGTGGGCAAACTGTAACTGTAACTAATTGGTATATCTGCGCCTTGATATAATAGCTGTAAAAAGATATATATGACTTCTTTAGATACACATTAACAGAAACACTGAATTTTATGAATGAAATTATGAACTCGTACCGGGCAAACGAAGTATATTTGAATCGATTTTAAAGCTTTTTGCTGGACGTCTTTAAAAATTGTACTGTAGTGAATATTTACCGTAACATATTTTTTCATTTTATTACTTTTTTAATAAAACATTTTTGGAAAGGGAATTTTTTTAGTATCTCTCCTGTTATCATATTGAAACCGGAAGCTTTTTTTAACTTCTTCTGGGTTATCTAAGTAGAGGTTGGGACACTTTAGACCGCACCTGGACACACCGCAACCGGCAATACACGGTCTAATTCCAAGGCAACCCACAATACACGGAATACAGGCGTCGCGGCCTGCTACATCCGGTCTAGATATTGAGCATCATAGGTGTCAGATTGGTATATTAAGTTTGTATAATTATTAATGGATTTTAGAATCCAAGATGGCGGCCGTCGTTCTCTTGTTCTGATACTGTAACCTATTGAGAGAAGAAGATTTTAGGGTTCGTAGAAATTCTTGGGGTTGTTGAAAATAATATGGGGAAGAGGTTTAAGGGTTGCAGTCTAAAACAACAAAGGGGTGTCTTTAAAATTAACATGTTAATATTGGGTTCCAGATATATTCAACTAAAAGATTAAATAATCTGGATTAATAATTTCCGGTAGACTGAAAGTAGTCCAAAGGGCATTAATGTATATCTCCGCTATTATTGGTCAGATTCAAACGGGGGAGTATTGGGGAAAGAAATCTCTATTAATGGTGAAGAGAAAAATCATGCGAAGCCGTAAGGACTCAAGCATGTATCTTGATTATTATTGGTCGGACTTAAACAAGAAAAATGACATTGGTTTAGATTAATATTGAAGAAGAAAACTCCTTGTTATAATTATTAATGGATGTTAGGTGTAAGAGATTTTCATCAATTAAAAGGTTGTAAGGATAAAGATAAGAAGGGTCAAAGGATAAAACTATGTTTACATAATTATTAACATAGGATCTTGGA
Organism: Psylliodes chrysocephalus; assembly: GCA_927349885.1. Lineage (NCBI taxonomy): Eukaryota > Metazoa > Arthropoda > Insecta > Coleoptera > Chrysomelidae > Psylliodes > Psylliodes chrysocephalus. Next base: position 88,146,677 of record OV651817.1, read on the forward strand.
CACCAATGCTTTTTAAATGGAAAACGTGTAGTTCACTCTGGACAGTAGAGTGTAGGTATGGACATTTAAGTAAAGATTGGACAAATATTGCTAATAATTTAAATGGGGGAAAGTTATTTGAAATAGGGTAAAGTCAACACTGGACAATGAAAATAAAATATATTTTGTTTCAAAAATTATATTTTTAAAGTAAAAGTATTAAGTATTTACAGTAACTCAATGATTTTCAAAATTGTCTCTCTTTGAAGCTCAGCTTTTTTATTTAGGCCCATTTTCAGTAAACTTGTAATTAGTTTCTTTTTCTTAATTTGTTTTTATTTGTAATTATTCCTAATTTCCATTCCCCGTTCTGTTTTGTAAAATTGTCTTCGTTTCTCGTTAGCTTCTTCCCTCCGCCTTATTCCTTCGGTACCTCTATCACATCTACATGTGGATTTATCATGAAGTTCGTGTTCAGACGTATATTTTTCTAAGTCTTTAACACCTTCAGATGCTAATTCTGAAATTTCTGTGCGTACTAAGCAACACTGTTTTCCCCGAGAATGTAACCAATCTTGTTTGAATACTCTTCTATCGTAATGAGAATGAGGTGTACCTCTGAGACCATCTCCATCCCTTCTAAGCGGCTTTTGTCCATCAGCACAGGTGATGTATCTGAGGACACCAACAGCATGGGCCAAGCAAATTATTTTCTTGAAAGTTGTTTTTGAATGGAGTCGTGTACCAGTGCGCTGTAGTTTTTTCTTGTAGGCCTGTTACGTATTAGCTGGAAATCTGGCAACCATGTATTTGTTTTAGCGCTTTTGACAGCAGTCATTTTCATGTCTCTTTTTTTAGTCTGTAATTGGTTGCACAGTTGTTCTGTACTTTACAGGAATTAAAGTGTGTTAATCTCGATGATTGTTTTAATTCCAGGTAAAATTAAGGTACAAGACTTTACATTTTCTGGCGACGAGGATGGGATCCCGCGGATTTCATTAAATGTGTAAAATTAGTGACTCAACTAAACTAGTGTAATAATAGTACGATCAAAATGGCGATGCTCGGTAACATCGAACAATTTAACGCAAATGATCCTACCGGATGGGAATCATACCAAGAAAGAATCGAATTCTTTTTGGCAGCTAACGGAATCACGGATGTAAATAAGAAAAAAGCGGTTTTTCTTAGTGTTTGTGGGTCATCCACATACGAAATTTTACGTTCGCTAATAGCACCGACCAAGGTGATAAACAAGTCGTATGAGGAAATAGTGACAGTGTTACAACAACATTTTACGCCGCGTACTTCGGAGATCGTCTACCGATTTCGATTCTACAGACGGGACCAACAGCCCGGGGAAACATTTTCCGTGTATTTAAAGGAATTGCGTCATTTAGCTGAAAAATGCGGGTTCGAAAACTTAGAAAACATGCTTCGTGATAGGATCGTTTGTGGAGTTCGCGACGAAAACCTACAGCGCCGTCTATTAGCTGAGGATAAAATCACGTTCCAAAAAACTCAAAATTTATGCCTCGCCCACGAGGGGGCAGCCCACAGTCTAGCAGCGATACGTGAAACATCGAATTCTTACAATTCGGTGGCAACGTCATCGACAGCTTCTGTAAACAAAGTCGGTAATTCCCACAATAACAAACAATCGCGCGGAAGTGGGTCAAGATCATCAGCTGTTAATTTTGCGGGACGTAAAAATAAATGTTTCCGCTGTGATGCTGAACATTCACCGGACACGTGCGGTTTTAAAAACGTAAAGTGTCGTTTTTGTAATAAAGAGGGACATATTGAAAAAGCTTGTTTCTCAAAGAAAAGGCAAATACCAAGAAAAAATGTTCATAACATAGATGGACAATCATCGTCGGACGATGAAGTTAATAACATTCACAATCAAATGGATTTTTCAATGAATAAAATTCAGACGGATAAAATTACGGGTAAAATATTAATTAACGTTAGAATTAATGAAAAAAATGAAAGTATGGAGGTTGATTCGGGTGCCGCATTTACAGTAATGGGAAAGTCGACTTTTCAGAACATTTTTTGTAATAATCCGCCTGTTATTCGCTTTTCGAATAAAATTTTACGGGATTATCAACACAAGATCATATCGATAATAGGCGAGTGCGATGTTCTGGTGAAATATGGAAGCAAAAGTGCTATTTTGCCACTCATCATTGTTGACGCCGACAGAGCCAGTCTCTTAGGTAGAAATTGGTTTTCAGAGTTAGGTTTGTCCATCACTGGGGTAAGTCAAATTTCAAATTTTACTAACTATATCAAAGAATACCCGGAAGTGTTCAATGAAAATTTAGGACAATACAAAGGTCCACCTGTTACGTTTGACCTAGACTCTACAGTAAAACCAATCACATTAAAAGCTCGAAATATACCTTTTGCACTTAAAGACAAGGTAGATAAAGAATTAGAAAGATTAATAGAACAGGGGGTCCTCGAACCTGTAACATATCCAAAATGGTGTACTCCTATTGTTGTTGTTCCGAAAAACAAAGACGAAGTTCGTATTTGCGGTGATTACCGGAGTACTATAAATAAAGCTTTACGTGCTGACACTTATCCAGTGCCGTGCGTGCAAAATATTTTGTCTGCATTGAAGGGGGGTACAGTGTTCGCAAAACTTGACATGGCTCAAGCCTATTTACAATTAGCTGTAGATCATACTGCAGCCGAAGCACAAACCATTATTACGCACAAGGGTGCATTTCTTTGTAAAAGACTTCAATTTGGTGTCTCGGTGGCGCCACAAATTTTTCAACGTTTTATAGACACAAGACTCTCCGGTATACAAGGAATTTTACCGTATTATGACGATATTCTAATAGTAGGTGTGTCGGATACGGACTTGGAGCAGAAAGTGCGGGCAGTGCTTTCTCGTTTTCGCGAGGACGGTTTACATTTACGGAAAGACAAATGTGTATTTAAGGCCGATAAAATAACTTTTTTAGGTTTCGAAATAAGTGCGGAAGGCATTAAACCTACAAAGGACAAAGTAAGTGCTATAGTTAACGCACCTGCGCCTACAAATAAAACGGAGTTACAAGCATTTTTGGGGCTTCTAAATTTCTATCACATATTTTTGAAAGATAAAGCTTCGATAGCTGAACCACTTCACAAACTTTTGCATAAAAATGTAGCATTTCAGTGGCGTGCGGAGCAAAGCAGGGCTTTTGTGAAACTTAAGAACATTATCGCGACAGAACCGATCTTGGGACATTACGACGAAGGTAAACCTTTAATTCTTACGTGTGACGCAAGTCCTTACGGAGTGGGATGTGTGTTAGCTCAACTTGACGAATACGGGGTGGAAACTCCAGTGGCGTTTCATTCGCGAACACTCTCATCCTCTGAGAGGAACTTTGCCCAAATCGATCGCGAAGCTCTAGCAGTGATTGTCGGCATCAAAAAATTTCATACCTACGCCTATGGCAGACATGTGCTCATAAAGACTGACCATAAGCCATTACTCGGAATTTTTGGCTCAAATAAAAGTATTCCTGAAATACTTTCGCCGCGTATGTTACGTTGGACTCTTTTATTGAGTGCTTATGACTATAATATACAGTATGTCCCTGGAAAACAAATAGGAAATGCTGATGCATTAAGTCGTTTACCGCTTAAGGTAAATGCCCCCGAGGCACCTCTTTTAGACGACGTTTTGATGCTTGAAAACATCCCTGAAAAGATACTTTGTGCTAAAGAAGTTGCAGCAGAAACTAAGAAAGACCCAGTTTTGTCTAAAGTTTTACAAATGGCTTGGAAAGGTTGGCCAAAAAATAACGAGGGATTTCCCGTGGAAATCTCACCCTATTTGCAAAGAAAAAATGAAATAAGTTGCTATCAAGATTGCCTGTTATGGGGTACCCGGGTAATTATCCCACCAGGGGGGAGGAAAAGAATATTGGAAATCTTACATTCAGCACATCCCGGCATAGTTAAGATGAAAGGACTAGCTCGCTCATACGTGTGGTGGCCGAACCTGGACAAAGAAATTGAAGACTGCGTCAATTCTTGTCATGAATGTCAAGAGGCAAGAAAAATGCCAAATAAAGCACCACTGCACCCCTGGGAGTGGCCACGTGCCCCATGGACACGTTTACACGTGGACTTTGCGGGTCCCACAGACGGAAAATACTTCCTAATAGTCATCGACTCGTTTTCAAAATGGCTGGAAGTCCGACAAGTTCCCACTACATCTTCTATAGTGACTATAATGGTTCTCAGGGAATTATTTGCTACTCATGGGATACCTGATGTTTGCGTATCGGATAATGGAAGTTGTTTCACGTCGTTGGAATTTAAGGAGTTTTTAAAAAACAATGGCATTCGCCAAGCTCTTGTGGCACCTTACCATCCTAGCAGCAACGGTCAAGCTGAACGCATGGTACAAAATGTTAAAAACGCTTTGAAGAAAATGACCGGGAAAGATATTTCCCTCAAACTATCTCGCTACTTGATATCTCAACACATATCACCTCATGGAATGACGGGTAAATCTCCTGCGGAGATCTTGATGGGTCGAAAGTTAAATACACTGCTTGATAAAGTTTATCCTGATTTTTCCAAAGAAATGGTAGCCAAGCAGGAAAAACAATTGCAAAACAAACCAGTTAGATCTTTCGTAGAAGAAGACCCTGTATTTTGCAGATCTTTTGTCCCAGGCCAAAAATGGTTACCCTCTACCATTGTAGAACCAACAGGGCCATTAAGTTACAGAGTGGCCACACCCGATGGTAAAATAGTAAGAAGACATACCGATCAATTGCGAAATAGACATACGCCTTCAGTTCAGCTGGATAAACCTAGTGTACCAGAAATAGAGCCCAACGAAGAGGCTGAATCCGAGGTACTTAATCCAAGCGCCTCCATGACGCCTGAGGTTTCTCCTGTGATTGATCCTGTGGATTCTATAAGACGACCCGCACGTATTAGACACCCTCCAAGATATTTAGAAGATTTCATTCCCTAGGTATATTCAAATCCAAGGAGGAGGAGTGTTACGTATTAGCTGGAAATCTGGCAACCATGTATTTGTTTTAGCGCTTTTGACAGCAGTCATTTTCATGTCTCTTTTTTTAGTCTGTAATTGGTTGCACAGTTGTTCTGTACTTTACAGGAATTAAAGTGTGTTAATCTCGATGATTGTTTTAATTCCAGGTAAAATTAAGGTACAAGACTTTACAAGGCCAACATTGTAAATCCATTAGTAAAATGTATTAAAGCGTGAAGGTGTTCATGTGCTGTACTACCATCGTCTGCTATTAGATGACATCGACAAATAGAATACCATTTAATATTTGGAGCACAAGCAAGTACATTAAAGTCCTTTTCATTTAATATTAAATGATACCATTCTTTAGACAATTCTTCGTAATCTTGTGCCGTTTCCTGTGGCGACAAAGCGTTAATTTCATTTAGATTCAAGAGAGTTAAATAATCAGTTTTTGACAAAGAAGACATTTTTTTAGTATTTTTAGAGAAGCTACTCGTAGAAAATGTCTCGGTAGACTGGAAGAGTCTTTAATATCTCAATACTTTAAACAAATAATTCATTACCCCCACTACCAAGTTTTTTGCGCAAGTGCAGTAGTCCAAATGTGCGTGATGTAATCGTCGTTGCGACATGCGTTCACGTAACCGAAGGTTAGGTTAGGAAGGCATACGAGAAGTTCTACTATTTTAAGAAATCTATTTTAAAAAATCTATTTTAAAAAATCTATTTTAAGAAATCTATTTAAAGAAATCTATTTTCAGAAATCTATTTTTAAAACAATAAGTCTATAGTTAAAGAATTTGCTTGGACCATGCTGTTGGTGTCCTCAGATACATCACCTGTGCTGATGGACAAAAGCCGCTTAGAAGGGATGGAGATGGTCTCAGAGGTACACCTCATTCTCATTACGATAGAAGAGTATTCAAACAAGATTGGTTACATTCTCGGGGAAAACAGTGTTGCTTAGTACGCACAGAAATTTCAGAATTAGCATCTGAAGGTGTTAAAGACTTAGAAAAATATACGTCTGAACACGAACTTCATGATAAATCCACATGTAGATGTGATAGAGGTACCGAAGGAATAAGGCGGAGGGAAGAAGCTAACGAGAAACGAAGACAATTTTACAAAACAGAACGGGGAATGGAAATTAGGAATAATTACAAAGAAAAACAAATTAAGAAAAAGAAACTAATTACAAGTTTACTGAAAATGGGCCTAAATAAAAAAGCTGAGCTTCAAAGAGAGACAATTTTGAAACTCATTGAGTTACTGTAAATACTTAATACTTTTACTTTAAAATATAATTTTTGAAACAAAATATATTTTATTTTCATTGTCCAATGTTGACTTTACCCTATTTCAAATAACTTTCCCCCATTTAAATTATTAGCAATATTTGTCCAATCTTTACTTAAATGTCCATACCTGCACTCTACTGTCCAGAGTGAACTACGCGTTTTCCATTTAAAAAGCATTGGTGTCCAAGATCCTATGTTAATAATTATGTAAACATAGTTTTATCCTTTGACCCTTCTTATCTTTATCCTTACAACCTGTTAATTGATGAAAATCTCTTACACCTAACATCCATTAATAATTATAACAAGGAGATTTCTTCTTCAATATTAATCTAAACCAATGTCATTTTTCTTGTTTAAGTCCGACCAATAATAATCAAGATACATGCTTGAGTCCTTACGGCTTCGCATGATTTTTCTCTTCACCATTAATAGAGATTTCTTTCCCCAATACTCCCCCGTTTGAATCTGACCAATAATAGCGGAGATATACATTAATGCCCTTTGGACTACTTTCAGTCTACCGGAAATTATTAATCCAGATTATTTAATCTTTTAGTTGAATATATCTGGAACCCAATATTAACATGTTAATTTTAAAGACACCCCTTTGTTGTTTTAGACTGCAACCCTTAAACCTCCTCCCCATATTATTTTCAACAACCCCAAGAATTTCTACGAACCCTAAAATCTTCTTCTCTCAATAGGTTACAGTATCAGAACAAGAGAACGACGGCCGCCATCTTGGATTCTAAAATCCATTAATAATTATACAAACTTAATATACCAATCTGACACCTATGATGCTCAATATCTAGACCGGATGTAGCAGGCCGCGACGCCTGTATTCCGTGTATTGTGGGTTGCCTTGGAATTAGACCGTGTATTGCCGGTTGCGGTGTGTCCAGGTGCGGTCTAAAGTGTCCCAACCTCTACTTATCTATTTCAATTTCTTCACGTTCTGCTGGGTTCGGATAGAAGATGCAACTCCTTGCAAACGTCCCATTATCTGTTCGTATTGGGGATGTGTATTGAATTGGTTTGTTTATTTTTTTGTCAGCTTCTCATAATAAGTAATCAGCGATTTGGTCATATGTGGTTCTCATTCTTAATTTTTTAAAAGATGTTCAGTAAATACTGAGAGCTCTAATACTTTTTAAGTTATAAGCCTTTTAAATAGGCAATAAATCGATTCCTTTTTGTCAGACTATCGTAAGTGCCATTTGAACAAATGTCGCTTACGTTAGTCTGGCAAAAAGGTATCGAAATTATAACTTTTTTGTATATCTAAATACCGTACTTACAACAATAAATAGAGATTCATCCGTTGGACCCAGAGCAGTTAATATATCTGGCGCATCAAATTCTTGTGGTTGTCTATCGTATTTAAATCTTGTTCCAGCAAAATCTATACTTCTAGGAAAATCTATTCTCCAATTTCCGTTTAAATAGTAAAAACCTGTTTTATTTCTTACAGCTGTAAAAAAACAGTAATAGTAAATTTTTATCAAAGGTGCATATTAAAAAGATTTTGGTACCTAAATAATTGTTAGATGGTGCCAATTCCTCGACTCTAATGTTTGTGGCGCCAGCAGGAATGAGTAGAATATCATTGTAACCTGAAATTTATTTTAAAATATCAAATCAGCTAGATGTATTGTTGTATTGTATCTTACCAACTTGCATATCTTTCATTGGAATGGTATTGGTGAAAGTGTTACAGGTACTTCCATCTCCTCCACAAACTCGACATTGATCTTCTCTAGCGTTGGATCCTAGCATCCTGTCACACCCTACGGGCTAATGTTATTATAATTATTTGTCATAAAAGTTGTTTAATGCAAAGAAAAATAAGGCATTTTGAATTTAATTTCGTTTCTGTTATATATTCTATAATCTCAACGAGCAGTAAACCAAACTTATATGGAATCACCCAAATCTCGCCTCAGAGATTACAAAAAAGTCGTTAGACAAATGCAAATAAAAAAATGATGTTTATGAAAAATGTAATGTGTTATTCGCAGAAATAGCTGTACAATATTCCTTCTCTACTAACACCCACAAAACTGAAATAAGAAGAATGGATTTGATGTCAATTCTCGCTTAAAATTCAAAATTGAGCTTTTGGAGTAATGGCCTCGGAACAAAATAACTCGCAACAAAATCCCGTACACATTTCAATAAATTGTGAGGATTTAAGTGAATTACCCTATATAATTTTCCCTGAACATAATTTAAAATTTTTGGTGGACACAGGATCTTAGAAATCATTCATTAACCCTGAAGTAGCTGAACGATTTTACCCGAATGATATAATATATGAACCATTTGTAGTGACTACAGTTTTCTAAAAATCAGCACATAAACATAGTGTAAATATAAATGTGAAAGCGCCCATCAGACATAATCTTGAATTCGTCAATAAAATCAATCTGATGGAATAGACACTGTGAGGGGTACAATAAGCCTAGAGCTTTAGTACAAGTGGGCTTTGAACCACGCCCTATTTAGTCTAAATAATAATGTAAAATTAAAATTATTTTTATTTAGTTCCACAATGTATTTGATGGCTTAATAGGCATAGATAATATTAAGTTATTGCAAGCAAATATAATTTTTCAACAAGGATGTATTGTTACCCATTTGCAAGTATACCATTTTATTATAATGTTGGTGCTTCCAATTACTCTAACAATAATAACCTAGTTCCAACTGAACCCAGAACTCGGCAAATAATTAAAACAAAGACCTCCATACTAAACGGTAAAAAATTATTAATTATCAAAAAAATTGTGAGAAAACGGAATGAGTGATTACAGCAACAGTTATCAATAAATATAACAGTATCGAGAGGAGTTATATCACCCATACTATAGGAGAATAGATATAAAATATACGATTTTGCATAGTTAGCATATTTTGTTTATATAAAAGTAGTTTATTCAGTAAAAAGTGAGTTCCTAGTTAGTATTCAAATCTTAAACATCTATATTTATTGTATTTTAAGTAAAATTAAAGTTTTTACAAAATATTTTAGATATTTTTATAATGCCATATTATACCGCCCTGTGTTGTATAACGAAGTTACTTTTGTTTACTTATTTGACAAACATAGAATCCGTCTGAAAACCGAAATCAGCATTTTGTTTAATCCTCATTAATTACCATTTAACCTTAATGTCAAAAAAATTTAAGTATTCAAATGCATTCTATTTTCGTTCTCAACCTTTCAGTATTCGGGCCCAATTTTCAATAAAATTTTTATGGCGCCCCTCTAGCTTTTTTTTTTCATATAAAAATAAAATAGGAAAATTTTGACTCTAATCCCCTTAGTGCAGCGTGTTGTTAGTGCCCTAGAACCTAGACTCTAGGCCTAGAGCCCTAATATAGAACTTAATGACATACTTTCATAATTAAATTGGCAATGCCGCTCCGTTACATCCCAAATAGGTAAAGCGTAAAGCCAGAATCGATGTTTCTCAGCTGCTCTCCGTCATTTACGACGGATATCGAACAATCTCGCGGCTTACGGTCGCTACGAGCAGTTTCGACACTGGTTTTGAATTGTTTGGAATATTATGGAAGATCTGCTCGACAGCGGAGCAAGCGTATATAAATGCTGCGGCTGTTAGAGGTTCTGATCAGTTTTAGTCGAGTCGTAGCGTCAAATTTTGTAAGTTTTGGGTAATTGTACCGTATTTACGTTGATTTTACCAATAATTACCATAACGCAGGACCTCCTAACTAACATTTGCCTTGAAAATTATAATTTATGATAATCTCGTTTAAAACAGTTCGCTCCATCTACTGTGTAGGTGAATTTTTTCAATTTTTTAACAAAACACGGGTAAATATTAGTCCTATTATAGAGTTAAGTGGATTATTCTATGCACTTGTAAATCGTTTTTTCATGTCATGAAAAATTTTGATTTTGCGACTTACGAGGTCCTGCTTTTTGGCCCTCGATATATAAAATGTCAAATCTATTCTTCTAATTTCAGTTTTATGATAACACCGCTCGTTAGGACTCGGTTTTAATTGGTTTCAGTTTCAGTTTTGTATAGAGGAACATAATTAATCGAATTTAAGTTCAACTTTAATTTAAAAATAATATGCGGAATAGTTATGCCAATGACTAAATAAATAAATTATCAGTTTTATAGTTGTAAGGAGTATTATTAAAGTCTTACTTGACATGTGCCATTTACACAAACATCGAATGCTTCATCGTTGCATCTGGTGCCGTCGACTACAGCATCTGCGTGTCTGTAATAGAATCTTTCACCCTTTGGCATACAATTTAGTTCGCAAGGATTTGGTGCTTTCGTGTATGGCACCCATCTAAATAATAAATAATGAATAACGTTTTGAATTATATCTATGAATTAGTAAGAATAATTTTAAATATACAAATATACACTTTTTAAAAAGCATTTTTTACAAATCAAAATGTTAAAATGTCGAATTAATACTTTTTTTTTAAATTACGTTTCCACAATTCTAATTTTGCAGGAAGGAATATATGCTATGTTTCTTATTTTATTATTGTTAGTACAGTATAAAAACAATGTAAAATAATAATTTGCTTCCTTTGTAACACCTAAGTAATAATTAATAAGTTATAAATGTAACAGTTCTACAATATTTCTATTTTCTTATGAATAGTAAAACACACTTTTTACTTCGTTCTTCACATTATTTTAATATATTTTTTATTTTTTTAATTATTACAGGAATAAAAATAATATATACGTACTCATAAAGTGCCCCTTCAAAAGGTATAGCATTGTGATCTGCACACTGTTGACTTCTAAAATCTGCTTGGTCTGGGCAATCCTAGAAAATTTCAGATAGAGCAATACCAACGAGAAACAAGAACTAATAAACATCAATAATCAAATAAAGCATCATCAACATAGGGTAGAAATGAGCTGAAGTAGCAGAGAAATATGAGTGTTCGCCACAGTTCAGCTACAACAATAAAATTTTCGGTCACATGTTTGATCGGACTTGCAGTTAATCCATCATGAACATGGATCATATACCCAAATTATGCATCACATCCTTGTTAGTGGAAATAAAGATAACCATGTAGTATACATATGTTACGCCGCGCGCCGCTGACCCGCATGTTCAGATTTAGATTTTTATGTTATTTTCTATCACTGCCTGCCTAAATTACTCATTACCAATTTTTGTATCGCCTGATTCACATTGTTCAGACCGACTACGTTCTAGCGATTATAAAAACATGGGTAAAAACTATCGAAAACGCAAATCGTCTCAGAAATACGATATAAATTGAAAAAGAAATGAAGAAATTCAGAGCACAGGTAGGAAAATAATGTTTTTCTTTTTATTTAACTGATTTTTAGCTTGCAGAAGATACTACTTTATGTGTTAACCGTGCAGTCATTCATAAAATCTGTCTGCAAAACGAAAAATGCTACTTAATGTGCAAATTTCGCAAAACTTTGATGAGGGCAGATACTACTTTATGTGTAAATTCTGCATTATAAACAAAGACATGTACAGAGGAGGCTACTATATGTGTTAACTCTGTTCCTATACTAGTACAGGTTTGAGAATGTTTTTCTTTATAATTTAATTGATTTTTAGCTTGCAAAAGATACTGCTTTACTGTAAATTTCCGAATTTAGACGACATATATACATCATTCATATAAACTGTATGCAGAGCAAAAACTGCCACTTTATGTGCAAATTTCGAATAACTTTTGTGGCGGAAGATACTACTTTATGTGTAAATTCTGCAAATAACAAATATACTCGTATGTACAGAGGAGGCTACTTTATGTGTTCACTCTGATCTTATACTTATAAATTACAAATTCTGCTAATTGCACCGCAAAAAATGCTAGTTAATGTGTAAATTTCGCAATACTTGGTCAAGGAATATACTATTTTGTGTAAATTCTGCATATTATTGCAAAATAAATGCACAGAGAAGGCTTCTTTATGTATTACCTCTGATCTTATACTTAGCCCAGCTAACCGCAACGCGAATAATTCTACTTAATGTATAAATTTCGCAAAACGTTCACCACGAAAGATAATATTTCATATGAAAATTCTGCATTATAAACAAATAAATGTACAAAGGAGGCTGCTTTATGTGTTAAATCAGATCTTATACTCAGTGGCGGCTCGTGGGGTGACAGAATTGAGTGTCTTACATTTAGTTTGACCATTTGCTTTATATATTTTTGCAAACACTTTAAAACCGGTAGTGCATCAACTAAGGCTTTTAGAAATAACCTTAGTGATTTCCTAATTACATCTCAATCTAGTGATGATGTCTCAAACATTGTAAAACAACAAATTTTTCCTTATAACCAGAGTGATGCCCTAGCTCTCATTATAAATAGTCTAAAAATTAGATAATTTCTGCCCTAACTTTCATTATAGCAATTCTGAATAATAAAATAAAAAGTATATTAGGAAATTTCTAAAAGGGTCATCCTGTTTTGCCAAAATGTATTCAAATTTGAGATCAAAACACTTTTTATAAAATACTTCAGTAGTTTCTTTCACTTGAAAAACTTAAAACAGCTAAGAGCCAAACTTGTAATGCTTGCAGCCCAACGGGTATAGACTTTCTCAAAAATTAAAGTTGAAAATGTCAAGGTGGAAGTTGACAATATACAAATTTTCATTGACGAAATGCTAAAACTTTGACTCCACAACGAGCTCAGCCTTTATTAGTATTTTCATTCTCCCACGAATTACCTCAATTTATGCTCTGCATTTTTTTTTTATTTTATTGGGAAAAGAAAAACAAAGTCTCACAGGTTTTCTTTTTATTTTATTCTAACCACTAACGCTCCAGTCCTTCCAATATCTCCCCAAACTATTGGGTGGGTAGCTCAAACAGTACACATACGTATGTACCTCGACCGTCCTCATAATCTGCGTCGATATCGAAACCATTAGAAAAACTGTAGGACAAAGAGATCAGTAGTGTTTAACAAGTTTTACAATTAAGAGGAGTATTTACTTGGCTGTAGAGCGGAGCATGCAAGGGTTTCGTAGTACCCCCACTTTTAAAGTTTATTTTTGCCTTATTCTGAAAGAAAGAAATATGTTCGTATAGGTAAAGGATAAATCTATGCTCCTCTGGAGACACTTTTTTAAAATTTGAAACTGTTTTTTCTAAAAAAAAAATACAAAACTCGACTTTTTTTACTCATTTTCTCAATTTTTTTTAGAAAAAACTAAATTGAATTTTGAAAAAGTGGTTCCAGAGGAGCATAGATTTAACCTTTACCTACACGTATTTATTTTTTTCTTTTAGAATAAGTCAAAAATAAACTTTAAAAGTGGGGTACTACGAAACCCTTACATGGCAAGATTTTTCGTCTGGAAAGTGGCGCCTCTGTTAGATTTTTAAGAAATTAATATTTGTGAATGAAAACAATTTATAATATATTTTACTGATGTTTTACGAGGGATGAATACATTTTACTTATTTGTACACCTTATTTTTTACGTAATTTATTTCTTTAATACTAAGATTGGTATATATATTATACGCAAGGGTTTCATAGTACACCAATTTTACGGATTATTTTTTAATTTTACTAAAAGAAATTTTATGTAAGTACAGGTAAAGGCTTAGCCCATACCTCTATACCTCTCTGGAGTCACTTTAAAAATATGAGTCAGTCTCTTTTGAAAAAAATCTAAGAAAAGAAACGAAAAGAAATAGAAATGTTAAAAAATGCTAGAAGAGAACAATATATTTAATTTTTGCCTACAGGAGCATTTATTTTTATTACAATAAAAATAGGAATACGTTAAAAGCTTTTTCGTCTAGATGGTGACACCAACAAAATATATATCTTTTTCTACTATTAAGTGATAAACAGTACGTAAGTGATTTGAATTCATGTTGTATTGTTTACATACAGTAATTTTATCATTTATTTATTAAAAAAATATATACTCGAAATTGGAAGGTATGCAATGAGATGTGAATTATAAATATGTTTTTGTTTAATGAATACCTCTTCGAGTTAACAATAATTATTAATTCCAGCATGTTAATATCTCTTCAATCCGTTAAAGTAATGTAAATATTTTTTCTTGCTTTCGCGCATGGCTTTGATCTGTCGCACCCTTTGAGGCGCGTGGCAAGAGAAAATTTTCTAAAAAGTTATCCAATTTCTATAAATGAGAAAAAAACGATTTTGACAAGCTGATTGTGCATTGTGGCACTATAAAAGACAAGTCACTACTTTAAAATTTGGAGAAATTTGTAAAAAATTTCCTAAAATCTTTTATTTATTTGTAAAGCCACCCGATATGACATGGACCATAAATTCAGAGCAAAATAAGATATGGAAAATTATTTGCAAGTAAAAGTTTTTAAATGTGGACATTTTATTGAATTCAAATTTGATTATATTGCTGCCAGTCTGGATGGAATTAAAAAAAAACAAAACTCTATGATAGAGTTAAAATGTCCATATGGAGCTGAAGTGCTAACTGTAAAAGAAGAAATATACAGTAGAGAAATAACTTTTGGGAAAAAGGACAATACCATTAAGGAGAACCAATATTGGTATTTTCAAATTCAGGGTTAGCTGCACATAACACAAATAGATTTTTGCATTTTGTGCTTTTGGACTTCTGGAGGAATAAAAGTGGAGAAAATATCTCATAATGACAGCTTTTGGGAAAAAAAGATACAAAATAAAATTAAAAATTTTTATATGCAATATGCCTTGCCGGAACTTGTTGACAGCGAAGCTAATAGAGACATGGAAGTACGAGACAGAATACTAAATAATTCGTAAGAAATTTTATTTAATGTTTATTAACATAACGCAAGGAATCTTAAATTATTTTGAATATTTTTATTAATTTAAGAATTACATTTTATTTGTTTCTAAAACATGGTAGTAGGCGATCCATTTAAGATATAATTAATGTCTTATTATTATAGTACACTATTTTAAATTTAGGATTTTACCAGTGGCAGTGGTAATTGATGATATATAATTATGATTATACCAAATGTTTTAAAAGGCTACACCAACTAGTGGACCACGCTTTTAAGTCCCCAAATAATAGTTTCAAGATTTTGATTCGGATTAGAAGTTTTGTGTCAAAGCCAAGTTATGTATTGATATTGTAATACGTAGATGAGTAACTATCATCAATAGAAATTGAAAATTCACACATGAATCTTTGTAACGACGTTATTTATAACTTTATTAACTTCATAACGGTCAAAAATTTTAGTTAACTTATTTAATTTTAAATATAAATTTTCATTTTAACTTAGAAATTTTCGAAAAGTTCACTATATTGTTTAGTTGTTGCAACTTTACTGCGCTTAAGTTGCGATCAGATTAAAATATGAATTGATTTATGGAGCTTAACTGAAAAACAGGAACTAATGCTTTCATTCCAAAAAAAGTATTATGTTCAATAAAAAGAATTTCGAACTGTGATATCTGCAAGTCCTTATGATTATACAAGAGTTATCTTTATAAATTGAAAGAAATATCGAACAAAAGTTTATTGACATAAACATTATTTCCATAATACAAATAAATATATCTCTGTTTAAGAATACTCATAATTTATTTAATATATTCATTATTAAACATGTTTTTGTTTTTTTGTCTGGATGATATTGAATACTAACTTTTTCTTTGTAACTTTGTTTACCCGAGACATTGTGATATAAAAAAACAGACAATTAATTAAAAGCGTACTCACAATTTTTCAGGTATAGAATTTTCAATGCTATACTGTTTCCCAAATTATGAAAATACTAAAGAATATTAAAAAAAAAAAAATAATAAAAAGCCAATTAAAGAATGTGTTAATATCTACAAAAGAACATCGTATTTCTTTTTTGGAAACAAAGAGTAGTCGAAAATTGTGAAAATAACAACATAATTTTATTACACAAAAATAATAAGTTTTTGTTTTTTATGTAAATCATATCAGAAGAAAAGTCACCGAATACCGATTTCAGAAAGGTCTATTAGTTTTTATAGGAAATGGAAAGAGAAAGAACGCTCTTTAATCAAGTTAAAATTCTTTACTAATTTCGCTGTTTCTCTTCGACGATGTCCGGTCTCCGTCTTGTTTAAAATCGATAACTATAAACAAATTAAGGTATTTTGTACCGTGTTAAAAAATTTAAGAAAAATTTTTCTTTTTTTAAAAAAAATAGTAAACTTTGACAAATATATACAATATTCTAAAAGATAAATCACATTTATGTAATTATACAAAAATTTTATTTATTTTTCTAAAATAATATGGATTGTCCTCTAAAATATATATAGTGGCTCGCAAAAAGTCTGCTTTTTATATGTTACTTTTTTCTTTTCAGAAAATGTTATTCCTGACAAAACTTGGTGTTTAATTAAACCTAAAACTTCATTTATTTAAAAAATTCTGTATTATAAATATAAATTTGGCTGCACAGTGAACTAGGTACTCTTTTAGGAACCGAACCCACATTTTTACATATAAGATTAATTTATGAAAATGTATACAACTCCAGATAGTAGTTTTTTAGTTAATACAATTAATATAGATTATTATATCCTTTTTAACCTACTTCAAAAAGGAGGAGGTTCACAATTCGTCTGTATATATTTTTTTAATGTATGTTCAGCGATAATTCTTTAACACAATGTCCGATTTAAATGATTCTTTTTTTGCTGGAAAGAGGATACTTCCGGGATGGTCCCTTTTAATTTTGGTCAAAATCTAATAATTGGGTCCATGAGAAAATCCTCAAACTTTTCATTTTTTATATATGTTTAGCGATAATTCTTTACCACCTTGTCCGATTTCTATAATTCTTTTCGTTAGTAAGGGGGTACCTCAGGGGAGGTCCCATATAAATTTGGTTAAGATGTGGTGATGACATCACCACGATTTTAAAGTCGGTTTTTTAAAATTACTTTTAATACTTATTACGTAAATTAAAAGTTTAATAATTTGGTGCTTTCTTGATGCGTCGTTTTATGAACACTTTGTATATGTTTAAGTACAGATAATTATTATTACTGGCAGTTTATTTTAAATCATTAAAATAATAGTTTGTTAATCCAAAAACGGCAAGCAAAAAAGCCATGTCACATTCAGTGTAATAATAAAAATTAGATATATAAATATAGTATATTATGTACCAACAGACTAAACTTTCACTTTCAATCCCGCCTTTTTGTCGTAAAAGACTTCTAAATTTTTTCTAGTGACGTCCGTACCGGGTTTGAACTGAATATTTTTGAACAAAAATATGGTGCGCCACTGCTTTTTCTAAAAACAAAAATTATCTTTAAAATCCTTATTTATTTTGGAGCAAATTTGGTTTATAGACGTACTTTCGTACGACGCACCCTTTTCGCGTAAGAAAATAAAAACCAGTTTATTGAAACTGCTTTTGATATTTTGTTGAAATTTGGTAGGAACCCATGAGTGGAAACACTTTTTTTTGGGCAAAATTAAATAGTTATTTTTTTTCTTAAAACTTTAACACCCAAGGATTCACACCCTTAAGTATCGGCACTCAATTAATAAATACCCTGTATTAAATTACCTTGTTCGAACCAATCGTCTATTTTTTCGTTATTTGTATTTATATTTCACAATTCTATACTCTTAAATCTAATTTAGTCTAACTAAACTTATTCACTAAATTAAAATATAAAAATAATGTAAAACCCTTTAAAAAATCGAACTGCGTTATAACAATATTTCGCAATGCACCGAGAAAAACAAATAATTCTGGTTCCCCTAATTTAGGTAACTCTGACTCACTCAAGAACAAGAATTGACGAACGTCTGTCGGCAGCCGTTGTAGGATTTTTAGGTTCCTATGAGTCTCAACTTAGCGCGTTAGAGTTTGGAATACGTATCCCCAGAGACAACTAGTATCCCTCGTATCTACAGGCAATTGTTAAAATTATGAATGAATGCGGATTTTGTTTAGTCTCGGAAGTAATTTTGTAGTATCTAGGCTCCACCCTTAAGTTGTAATTTTTATACCTACTAAACTACCGTTGCCCCGCAGGTCTTTCAGTTTGTAATGTAAATTTTCCTCTTAAGACGCAAAACCAACGCTCGCAAAAGTATTAAAAAATTATAAAACTGGATTGTTAAAATTCAATATTATTTTTTGTTACGTTGTTTAATGATTAATTCATTAGTATTATTATTATTAATTATTATTGTTAATTTTGTGGGAAATGTATAGTAATATAGTAATATATTGTATACATTTACGTAGAAAGCAAGAATCTAGTTTTATTTTGAATAGAACATCCTCTAAACAACTACATGGTTATCTTTATTTCCACTAACAAGGATGATCGCATAATTAGGATCAAACTTCCTTCAGGTAATTCGTTTGATCTGTTAAATATACTCAAACGCTTCATATGACGTTTCATAACCGAAAATTTTAAACTTAATAGAAGCATAATACGTGTTTCTTATTAAAATGAAGAATTCATATAAAAACACTTTGTTTATCAAATATATTGATTTTATCATTCTCTTGCCTGTTGGTTTTCAATTTATATTTTACCTGTGTATTACAAGAAACGTATCTAGCAGATGGTCCCGTACATTCGTATCCCTGCGTACATTTCCTATTCTGAGTAGATACTCCCCCACCGCACGTCCTTGAACAAGGACTTGGCGCTGACCATTCCTCCCATGGACCGCTTTCTTCGTCATTATTATCTTGAATATAACTGCCTGGAAGGTAAAGGTTCGCTCCTTGCTGCCGTTTAAATCTATCTTTATAATGTCGAATTTTCTGAAAATAAAAAAATATTTACACAATAAGGTACCCCTTTAAACAAATTGTTTTTTGTAAAAGATACTAATAAATAAATAAAAATATAAATATTGACAAATCATTAAAAAAATACCGTTTGGTTTTTAAAAATAATAAATGAAAATAGTGAAAAAAAAATATTAAGACATTATCGTCAAAATACCTTTAACAAAATTGCCGTAATTTAAATTTAATCGAATTTCATAAGGAAGGTGGTAATTAAATCCATTACAAAATTGATGTATTACGTGAAAACTATGGACACGATCGGACTACCAACCAGTACTCGGTACCGCTGTCTGTGGGGTCGACATAAATTGAAAACGATCCACCGTATAAAAATTATCGATTAGGATAATTGCATACCTACTTCTACGACTTCCACACTGTGCAGTAATAAATTCTAAAAGATTTATAAGCCAAGATATTCACTTATTGGCAATGCTGTTTTATCAAAAATTATACGTTAGTAGGTAATGTGAAATATTGTTATAAATCATTAGGTATTTTTGCCAGTGGTGAAGTTGGAAGAGTATAAAATAGGGATTCCCAAACTATTTTGAGCAAGGGACCTTTTTTCCAAAATGAGTTGGTACCTCAGCCATAGCCAAATTATTTTAAAAATCCTATCTCTAAATTGTTTATAATTAAATTTTCCTGATACCTAAAAGAAAATACCAAACTCAATGCCTGTTAATGTTTGCTACTAATTCGAAATTATCTTTTTAACCTTTAATTTCCTTATTTTTCATTACCTATACAGGGTATTTAAAAATAAATTTTAAAAAATATTGATTTAGCTAACTAATATTGATTTAGCTGGTACCTCAGCCATAGCCAAATTATTTTAAAAATCCTATCTCTAAATTGTTTATAATTAAATTTTCCTGATACCTAAAAGAAAATACCAAACTCAATGCCCGTTAATGTTTGCTACTAATTCGAAATTATCTTTTTAACCTTTAATTTCCTTATTTTTCATTACCTATACAGGGTATTTAAAAATAAATTTAAAAAAATATTGATTTAGCTAACTACGCTGTAATTTATTTCAAGACTGAGGTAGTGCAAAATTGAGATACTTGAAAAATACTTACTTATAAAAGTAATATTTTCCGTGTTTTAACACCAATAAATCATTTTTAAATTAAGAAGGTAACAAATTCTTAAAAATATATTTTTTATCAAAAGAAAAAATAGTGCATCTAAAACGATATGCGTAAATTTTAAAAGACACCTTCCTAAATCTATTTTTCCGCTCTTTTGAGATATTTAATCAGATTTGCTAAATTTGGTTACATAGGATGTTGTTTTTGAAGCGAAAAGAAATTGTCAAATTTTTTTAGCCGGTCCTGGACTCTAATTATAATTTTTATGGCATTATTTTTCTTATATTGAAATGAGTTTACTTGCCAAATTTAAATTTTTTATACCGAGTAATTATTGAGTTTTGACCAAAAATAAAGTCAGGCGAAATTCATAAAACGCCATGTATCTAGGTAATGAGATGTGACAGACCCATTAATAATAATGAATGATTTTGAATTATCCAAGTGTCCCACACCTATGTACATTACATTCTGAAACACCTTGTATATAAATTGGCTAAGCTTTGCCGTTTGAAGTTAGTTTTAGTGAAGATATCCGTTCTATTCACATAAATATTGCCAATATAAATTAGTGCATCAGTAAAAGAGATAATAGTGTATTAGTATAAATAATTAATTAAATAAATAAATGTTACGACAGATAGGTAACTTAACTAAAGTAACAATAACACACGTGTTTCAAGAAACAAAAACGAGTCGATAAAATACCTACTCAAGGCTGGAAAAAATCGCGAAATTAACTACGTGTGAAACTGTAAAATAGAGATTGCTTGATTGCATTGAAATATTGTTTATTTATCTGATCAAATATGAGCAGATGACTAATTAACATTCAAATTTTCATTTACTCACTCTAAATGTTTATACAAATTTGTATTGATTGAATTATCCAATTATCATTTTTGGACCCACTTAAAACTCTAAAAAAAATAAACATAAGAGTACTATGTAATTTTTAATATAATTCAAATATCATTTTATTATTCTTTATACTTTATAGGGTGAATCCAAAGTTTCTACTTTTTAAACTGTGTATAGAAGTCGCTTTTTTCAATTAACTTTTTTTTTTAACTAAATAAGAAAGATACAGAATTAAAAAAATTAAATTTGAGCCTGGACTTTAAAAGATAGGCTAATTATTAAATCTGTTTATGTTCTTATACTTTTTTTGTTCGGTTTTTCTTATAAATCTCGATATACTGTGGACATGTTGTGGTAATTCAGTCACGTCTGATTTCAGTATGGTAAATTAAAAATGAAGTGCGTTTAAAGAAAGAAGTGTGTGGACAACATGTCAAACACTACAACTTGAGGATTTCCTACAACTGCATGAATTTAATCAACATTATTTATCTTCGATACATTTATCTTGGATACATTTTGAAATAAATTAATGTAAGTTTCTAATTTTTAAGTTTTTTTGATAAAATTATTTAAAAAAGTTGGTTATTTGACTTTTTCCAATAGAATCTCCATTTCTATTATTAAATATATCTTTTCGACTTCATATACCAGTAATATTATGATGAATATTCTTTTTATCTAGATTCAAAAAAAATAAAGTCCTATACAATCCTAGATATAATTTTAAATGATAAAAATATATAAAAAATTGCTTTAATTTTGATATAAATATTTGATATAGGTATTCGTATGCGAATTAATTATTGTACTTTTAATAATGATATACTTACATGTTTACTCAATACATTGTGGAAGAAGGTAATAAATACTATAGCTACTATTAGCGGCGATCTGAAACAAATAGAGAACATTTTAGTTAATATATTTTTGTAAAAATTAAATTTATTATAGAAATATATCGAAATCAGGTTTTCAACTTTTTGAAATAATGAATAATATGATTTATATAGTAATTAAACGAAATTTTAGATACTCCAAAGTACTAAATTAAATTTATTAGTGTTAATACATTTTTTAATAAAGACTTCCTCTCATTGTTTTCTTAGAAAGTAATGGATAATATGTGTTTGAAGAAAAAAAAAACCGATCTCTGAAAAGGTTTTTTCTACAAAACTTCTAATTTATATACGGCGGTATGAAAATTTCAGTTTTTCTGCGAAAAACGTTCCACAGTTCATCGAATACCGACGCGATATGCATTTTGTCCAAGCAAGCAAATTAGTACGCCCATGGAGAACGTTCGTGTACAGTGAAATCACGCATTATTGGCTACAATTAGGGTTACTTTTCACTACAAAATCCTATATAACTTAACAAATAATAGTTAGACATATTTAAATTTATTGTAAAATTTTAAATATAATAAAAAACATTGTAAAAAAATAAAACCGTGTCTAAATTACCTAAGATGCAAAACTTATTAGTTTAAGTAAGTAAATAATTAATATGCATATTAATTTTCTAATCAATTTGTGTAGATCTACCCAAATACTAAAAAAATCGTTATGCGTTGCGTTTCTGTACATATACCTGGAAAAAGGATGGAGAGGAGGAAGTAGGGACGTGTCCTGAATTCCCTTATATCGGTAGGTAGGCTTCTACGGTCACGAAAAACCAGGAATACAGCACCTCACGAGAGATTACTTCTCCCAAATTCAGAGATGGGGATATTGATCTTTGGAGGAAAAATGTATAAAAATAAACTGCTTATTATTATATATGTCAAGATAATAATAAAAAAAAAACTAAATAAAATAGGACAAGCAAAATAGTATTTACACAAAAGAATAAAAAATAAACTATAAAAATAATATTTCAATTAATAATGAAAATTCTATTGCTTTAACAAAAGACGCATTAGAAAATTTGTATTATTTCGAAAAAAGGAAATAAAAGACGCTCGAATTGGACAAATCATACCAATTTTTCACAGGTAAATCTTGGCCTATATCATTAATAGACATATTTTTAAATTATAATGATTCGAATAAGAAAAAAAAACCTTTCTGATTAGATTAAGACAGCTAATCCAACGATTACAGGCCCATCAATTTTATTGTCGGTTAACTAAAAGTAGGCCGTTATCTTAAAGCGGTGGCGTTTTGTAATGATTAGAATAAATTCTCTTTTTATATCTAACTGATGAGGTTGTCTTTAGGACACCTTTACCGATTAATATTTAAATAGTGATGTGTTATATACACTGTGTCCCACAATGGACGCGCCAATAGGTGTAAATAACAAAAAGAAATTGAGTTGACCATTCATCTTGTGGTGTTTACTTTTCTACATTTCTGTATTTTACCCAAAACCGTAACTCTAAACTTTTATTTTTATTTAACACTATAAGACAGCAACCAATGACAACGCTGAAAGAAAACACTGCATGCTGCAATTGGAAGAAAGATGAACCAAGACGAGGTCTTATGGAATTTCCTGATGTTGCCAAGATACAGGTAAAAAAAGAAAGAAAATATATCGAAGAAACGATTTTTTGGCGAAATTTGGATTTTCCAAAATTGTACGATAAACCATTCTTGAGAAGACGAAAATAAAAGGTTTTTTATTAATTTTATTTAGTGTTCAGCACCTTATAAATATATTATGAAGTTTCAATACTTAAATAGTTTATTATAGTATATCAATAGGAAACAATTTTAGTTTTAATTACGAACCCAGAATCAAATCATTTGGCTCATTAAATATTATATTTTTAATTTTATTTTATACAACTGGTAACTACAAAAGAAAAATCTATTGAATCCAACTATTTTTATTCTAATTTGAGATGTGTTTATTAACATTTTTTATTAAAACTAATATTAGAAAATTAGAGATATGCACAGAATAATTAATTAAATAAGATACCAGTGACTCATTTCATTTGGCTCGTGCATTAAAAATAGCTTTTTTATAATCATATTAGCTCTGAGTTAAAACTAAACATTTGTCAATTATTTATTTCTGACAGTGACACTTCAGCAGTTAGTTGTAATTATTTAATGTTAACAAAATGATGAGGGGTAAAGCTGTGTCTAATGATTTACGTCGTTATTGTCAGTTTATACAATGCTGGTAATTCTGATGCTAATATTGCAATTATTACGCTACTGCACGAAATATAGTCAAATTTGGAACTCCTTCATTCCTGCAGATTGTAAAAAGTTAGTAGATACCATGTTAAAACTAATAGAAGCAGTTCTGAAAGGGAGATGATACATAGTGTTAAAATCACCGGTGTCCTTCCATGATTATTGGGCCAAACGAAATGATTTATTGTTATTTAATTTAGAGTTCTGTCCATATCTCCAATTTTCCAATATTAATTTTGATAAAAAATGTTGATAACCATGTCTCAAATTATAATAAAAAAGTTGGATTCAATAGATTTTTCTTTTGCATTTACCAATGTTATCTAAAACAAAACAAAAATATAATATTGATTGGGCCAAATGATATATGATTCTGGGCTAGTACATCATCTTTAAAATTCCAAATAGATTGCAAAAAAATAAAAAAGAGACAATAATAATTTAATTTTTTTTAAGGCAATATTGGAAAATAATAACTTTATTATTTTGACCATTTGAAAACGAAACAAAGATCATGGCTAGGAAGACAGTAGATATTTAAAACTCGGGGGTTATAATCTAGGTAAAAATACCTTTAAAATAAGATATAATTCGAACCCTCTTTCCATTTAAGATTTTAGGAGTGTGTCTCACCCCCGTTAAAGGGTTTAACTGGCAAAAAAAATGTTTCCCCCTAAAATCAAAAATTAACGGATGAGCGTTTTTTCATAAATGACCTGAAGTGCTCAAAATTGGCTTTGTTTCATTTTCAAATGGCCATCCTGTATGATATTTTTATTAATCAAACTAAATTATATTGCAAACAACATTATATCGCTTTAGTTTCACAATGATCAAAAATTATTTAAATATAGATTTAATTAGACATATGGAGTTCGGAGTGCATAAATATTTGTTTTATACATTTTATACATTTCAGAACTTTAGGGTCATGAGTAGATGTGAGCGCTGAACTGTTTTTTTAAGGGTATTTAGATATATCTACCCTTTTTTCTTGATTTTTGTTAAGTACTTGAGTTCAAGCCCTTTTATTAAATATTTGTTTAGGTTTAAAACTCTTCCTTCTTGAAATAACAGCTTTGTCAAAAATGTAGTATGAAGGGTATAAAAAAAGTTCTACTTCAACTTTATTTTTTAAATTTTAGTCTGCTGAATAGAATATGGCGTTTTCATCAGTGAAGCTAATTATATTCCCCGTTGTTTGCAGAACAAAAACAATAATGGCCCAAGAATTGTACTTTGTGAGACTCCAAATTGTAAGTTTTTTATTTTTTAATTAGTTTATTTCTAAATATCTAATAACTGTATTTTTTTACAACTGGTTTAAATACCAAGCACTACTACATTAATGATTCTCTTCTGTATATTCACAACACTTGTGGGTACGTTTTCAAATCGTTTCTTCATGCTGATATCCTGCTAGCCGAAAAATACTACCCGGGCTACGTCATGATCTCGGTTTCTGACAACGTGTACGCGTCGTCGTTCACAGACAACCTACGAATCCTTCGAGAGACTTTGTCCTCGTCCTCGATCAAGTTCATTCTGCCTTCTGCCGAATTCCGGTCCGCCACCTCTTTCGAATTTAACTCTCCTGTTCTTCAGCTGGCTGAAATAACCCGTATTTCGACACCGCACAAGGTTGTTTGCTTGTTTCGTGGAAGCCGCCTGAAATTTGGACAAAAAGCGAGATAAACTATTTACACCTCGGTATTCGCAATTATCATGTTTATTTTTTCAATTAAACACAAAACATTAGTGTATGTATATTATTGTATAAGGCTTAATTATTCCTAATCAACAGAATACAATAACACCTAACAACTTACAGTACCTATACAATAATATTTGACATGGAGGAAAGATGTTTACGGCATGATCTGATTAAGATATTTTCAGTTGTTTTTTTTTAAAGCTCACTGCTCACAAATGCAGATGAAATTTGTGAAATTCGAGTATTTGGTTTTCCATTCTAGACTGGACAATAATTAATATATTTTATTGTTTTTTTTTTAAATCTAAATAAATAAAACAAAGTCGGGTTAGTTACACAATTTATAATTCAAAAACGGCTAGACCGATTTTAATGATCTCTTATTTAATGGATTCGTCTTCACCCTCAATACCACTATTAATTATAATTTTAGTTTTAATACTCGTAATTAAATTAGTTTCATAGTGTTTAATTGATTTTTTTTTTCATAATTGGGACCAAATAAAAATAAAAAAGCTGTTATTTATCGATTCTAAACAAAAATAATTCATTTTAAGGTATATGTAATCTCAATAACTGAAAATTATACTGACAAATAGTTTGACAGAATTGTTACCTATGATGGTGGGTGGGGTTTTCTTTTCCTGTAAGCCAAATGGCACCATCAATCATCTTTGAGTCGTACTTGAGCGCCGTGAAAAGTAATAATAATAATAACTGTCTCTTCCCTTATACAAGTCACTCAGTCGGCTTCAAGGGTTTTGAAATTCACTCGTAAGGGGGTGAATTAGAGATAATTTTATTATTATATTATTATTTAAAATTTCAAAAAATTCTTTAGTAGTGTTATCACTACTTAGAATGGATATGAAATATATTCGTTCAGTTGAATGCAATAGTCGTTTTATAGTCTGTGCGTAGATTAGCTAATAACCGTGTTATTTATGCATCAAGTGTGTAAAGTTACTCTTTTTTGACGATGAGTCAAATAAAAGGAATTTACACACGAGTTGCATACAATATTTTTTCTATTAACGTACATATTATCCACTAATATTAGAAATATAAAAGTTACTTTTTTTCACTAGTGCGTAAAGTAATTTTGGTGCTATGAACAATTTTTGTCAAATTTAACTTTTTTCACTAGTGCATAAAATAAGTTTGTTGCTATGTACAATTTTTAGCAAATTTTACCTTTTTTCACTAGTGCGTAAGGAATTTTCTCCGTCAAAAAAAGTACAACGTTACGCACGATAGTAGAAAAACATTTTTTTTGTAACGTGAGTTAATATTTATAAATTCTATTAATATTTGTTTACTCCCGAAGCTATACCTGTAAGTGTGAAAAGTCGCTCAGATACTAGTCACCTAGTCATCTTTAAACTTAGTCATAGTGTAATTTCATTTAATATTGCCAACCAACATTTTTTTATTGGTGGCCTATGGCTTTGATACTTTGATCGCTTAGGCCATTATTCTGGAGTACTAGTAGTCTAATATTTCATATTGCAGAAGTGCTAGTACTTTAATACACACCTAGATATAGGCCTTGTTACTGTTTCTTAGTGCCTCTGCATGATCAGAACTGTTAATTAGAATCCAACAGTGAATAGTTGGAGTGAAGAATCCTACAAATACATCAGAATTATTTTTAAATAAAAAAATAAATAAAAAAATCCCTGCCGACGGTGGGGTTCGAACCGCAGACCCTTGGATATGGAAGTCTTAAAATATTTAATGACATACTGGCATAGAAGATGGATGACTTAAAATTTACTGAAATGTTTATAATTTCCGGCAAAATTGGAATCTTACCTTTAATTATTTTTTATTGTTGCTGAAGAGTTATTAGGTAGGTACTCTGCCACGCAACTAAACAAACTTGTTTGGATTTTTTTTAATAAATGCAAAAACAATAATTTGTACATTTATTATTTTTAGAGAAAACCAGTATTTACTTTAATCGTACCTACGTGTTTTATTTTTAAAAATATTTATTTTTTTGCTCTATTTAGATCAAAGCAGCTGGTTTTTAAATTCCCATAAAATATTTAAAATAGTTATTTCGATGTACACTACTGCTGCTGCTACTACTGCTATAATAAATACCAATCGCAACAATTCTTCCAAATTATCATGAGTCCGGCTAAAAACAATATTTGTCCAACGCCTGCCGATTGCTAGTTATGAATGTAATGATTTCTATATTTTGAGGTGGGGGCACTAGAGGAGATACCTGCTGTGAATTTCCCCTGAAATTAAACTGGAGTGCCGAGAGTGCGAATTTTGTGTCTACCAAAACATGTACTTAAATTTACTATACAATCTAATTGAGAAACAACGTAAAATAATTGTGACTTACACTATACATTGCGAGAACGAATACGGTAATTAATCAGTAACTATACTATTCATAGTACCAATAAATTTTTTCATTGCAAAAATTACAAAACCACGTTTTTCCGACTAGGTATATTGTACCAAAACATTTCATTAGTAATTTCGAACTTCAAAAAAACTTGCATAAACGTAGTCGACAGTTAACATAGAGATCAATTGATTAGGGAACAATAGTAATTTCCAGCGAACTGAGCAACGATTCTTTGAAGTCATCGCAAATGATTTGCCAACTAACCAAGTAACGAGTCGATTATACAAACGTTAGACGTTAGAGGAATGCAAAGATTACTAACATTTATTATTAACTTAATGAGGGATGTCAAAACACAATATTTATAAACTTGAACGTGGTGTTTATTTTCATTCTACAAGATCAAGAGAAAAGACTAAATACGCGTATCCAAACAAAACAGATGAGTGCAATGTATATATTTAACCTTTAAGTTCAGTAAACTAGCAATAATTTGACAAATGCGAACGTACCGCACAAGTGTTTATGGTGTTTAACAACTACACACAAACCAAACTTGTATGAAATTACTCAGTATAGGTATTACAAAAAAAAAATGCATTTATGATAAAAATGTCGTTGGATATCAGAAAATAATTTATTTCAACATATTTTATTATAGAAATTGAAAAATTATATTGAATTTCTTATACAGGGTAACAAAAAATCTGCAACGAATTAATAATTCTTATTTCTTTATCTGATATATAGGGTGATCAACTTATACTCCTTAGTTTGATATCTCCGTTGTTTTGAGGGACACGAACAAAAGTTTTAAATACAAATTATAGATAGAGTCCAGCTCCACATTTTAAAATTATTTTGTAATATACAGGGTGTTTCATAAAGTCACAGCATACCAAAGTTATGTTTTTTTAGTGGATCACCCTATATGTTATCTTGAATTTGAATTATGCTTATTTTTCCCATGTTTGAGGTGGTATTGTTGGTGATTATGTAATTGAACTATATTTGTTTGACGAAACAGTTAACAGTGAAGTTTATTTAGATTTTTTGAAGAATTAGTTGCCTATACTTCTTGAAAATGTTCCTCTTTGTATACGTCAGCAAATGTGGTGTTTACATGATGGAACTCCAATACATCATAATGCGGTAATTCATGATCAACTTGATGATCAATTTTCAGAACGATGGATAATTAGGGGAGAACCAATTGAGTGACCAGCTAAATCGCCAGATCTAACAAAAGTTGATTTTTTCTGTGGGGATATGTGAAAAATGAGGTGTATAAAATACCTGTAACTACAAGAGAGGACATGAAAAATAGAATTAGGGTTGTTTTCCAAAACATTAGTATTCCAATGGCTGAAATGTGGGTAGGTCATTTGAATATCGGATATAACTCTGTTTAAATGTAATGGGAGGTCATTTTGAGCAGTTATTGTAATTATTTTCTTTTAAGTACTATTTCGAATTTTTTGTTTAGTTAATAGCTGTTAGTATTAATGATAGTCTTGTTAGTTTTATTTTTATTTTTAGATTATTTATAATTAAGGTGTTTTTCAAGCTGTCAATTGCCAACTCTACGAAACTTTCGGTATTTACCAAAAATATCGTTTTAACAAAAGTAAAAATATTTTGTAAGTAGTTTATGAAAATAATATTAGATGTTTCATTTGAAATAACCGAGAAAACCATAGTCGTGAGTTTTGGGTTACCCTGTATACTACTACGAAATTATTCTACCCTTGATATATTAACCCTCAATTGTTGATTCTAAATAATACAGGGTACTATTTCATTAAGATTTTCACATAAAAGTGGCCATTTCTATAAAAGTACCCTGTAAAACCTGGGGAAAATGAGCAAAATTCAAATTAGAGATAACATATAGGGTGTTCCACTAAAAAAACATAACTTTGGTATGCTGTGACTTTGAAACATTCTGTATATTACGAAATAATTTTAAAATTTAGAGCTGGACTCTATCTATAATTTGTATTTAAAACTTTTGTTCGTATCCCTCAAAATAACGGAGATATCAAACTCCGGAGTATAAGTTGACCACCCTGTATATATTTTTTTCATAAATTACAAACTTTATCTAGGTATATTATTATTTATACAAATGACTCTAAAATTTCATGTTCTATCTGAATACACCTCTATTTAAGATAATAAAGTTGATATCTACTTTTGGTATAATCGAAAATGACAGAACTGTTAAAACAATTTAGATGGAACGATCATAACCTTTTTATTATTTTTACATTTTTTTTTTATCAAAATGCATCCATATTGGTTTGTTAGATATAAATAGTGTCCCTCCGTCGCTGGACAACCTGTGACCTGTATAGGTATCACTGTATAAGTTTTCATATAAATATCACAACATAATAAATAATGATATTCCATGCCATGAATAAACAATTTGTTGTTTCGCACGTACGTACGCATGAAGTATCAATAGCAAACAACCAAATAAAGTAAGTCAGTCATCCACGACCATTCACATATTTTCACTCTCTATGAACTACAACCACAACCGAATTCACTCTCGTTCCAGTAACCTCCAATGCGAATGCCGATGATTCAACGCTCCGTAATAGGGGAAATTATATAATTAAGGATTATCAAGAAAAAAATCATTAACACCTGTTAGAGTTCGCTTTTAACCATGAGTTGTGGGTATTAGGAGCACATGAAGTCAGAAAGGTATGAAAGGTAAACGCGTGAATTTATACCAAATCGAGAACGCTACTCGATATCGTGTTTCATGCTGGCTTTCACCTGAGTTTTGCGAAGGTGAATTGTTTGTACCATGATAACGCATTAACAATAAAATACATTGTAACATTTTTTTTTATTTCATCAGTGGGATTTTTTTCATGTTTTCTTCTTAAGGCCACAGTAGCACACTCCAATATTCGTAACACTAAGGGTATGGTCCATTATTAACCGAAATATCAGTTGCCCGGTCTAAAACTAACCGCTCTACTTGCATTCCTGAAAAATCGGTTAAATTAGGAACGCGGTTATCTGAAAACGGTGACTCAAACGTTAATTCATAATCTAAGATCTGAAGTAAGGTCGGCCTTCACCCATCTGTTTAATGGATGAGTTTCTTTTTATTAAAAAAAAAATATGTTTATAAGTATACCGCAAAAGGGTTGCCTAAGAAAATACGGTCCAAACTATTTATTTTCTTAAAATGAAAAAACGACACCCTGTAAACTATTTCCCAGATGCTTCGGCTATGCCCAAACTTTAATCAGCTCACAGCAGGATAGATTAAAGCTTAAGTTTAAAATTTGATGTTTTTCTTTTTATCCGTTTTTGAGTTATCTTTAAAATTCGAAATTTACTCGTTTCCTCAAATATCTCAAATTAGGTTTATTTTAGGGAAATCATGTATAGGAACAAAATAATAGAGAATGGCATCATAAGCAACTTTTATCATAATTCCTATACTTTCTTTATCTGTACACATAAAGTAAAGCAAAAAATGGCCGTGACCGTATTTTCTTAGGCAACCCATTTGCGGTATATTTAAAAACATATTTTATCTAATAAAAAAAAACTTTTATCCATTAAACAGATGGGTGAAGGTCAACCTTATTTACGGATCCTGGACTATCAGTAAACGCTATATTTTTATGGTTACTATTAAGTCAAATGTCAATCTGTCACAAAAGTGATGTAAATCTCGGCCGTGGTCCGAAAGTAACCAAGAAATTAGTTTTTTCAGGAACTGCTATCGGTTAACTAATTTTGATAGATGTCATGTATGTGTCATATTTAAGAATCCTTATGTTCAACAGATGGAGCATTATTCTATTTTTATTAGTTCTTTTTTTTTTTCAATAGATGTAATAATTCTATTTATTATTTATCCGGTCCAGTTTGGATATCTAATCGACATGGCAACACTGTTTAGTTTAACCGTAACAGTAAAAAAAACTTCGGCACCCTGTGCCTCCCAACCCCTTTCGCAATAGGAAACGAGATTCTTGACCATACGAAATAATTTGCAGGTAAATAATTGTTTTTGGATCTAGGTTACGGATTTCTGGATATCGGTATATTCATTCTCTTAGTAGTTCGTTGTGTCCAGTCAAAGGGCAAAGGTATTGGTATAAAACAATAATGATTGTACATCTGACAACGTGGTAACAATTAATCGATAGTTGTGTAATTAACTGGAACGACGCGAGACAAATATATGAAAAGTACAAAACAAAACATAATAAACAATATGTCTACGTTGGAGTTGACAAAATATCGACTGGTATGTGTAGAAAACTAAAGAAAAAAAAATGCGAAGCTTACATTACATTCACACATGTAATACTGATAAAATAATAAAAAACGAAAATTTCGAAGAGATTCTGTTTTTGTTTTTATTACAAAAAGTCAGTGATATTGTTTCTTTATTAATTTGAGAACGAATAATTATTGTCAGGTTGGCCGTGTGAGCATTTTCAAGATTCTACCCCTTGAATATTGTAACCTAAAACAGATGTCGATGGTTTCTATCCAAAATTAGTTTCATATTTTTTTGTAAAATGTATTTTATCTAGCTAAAAAAGCATATATTTTAGCAAATAAAAAGATTTAGATATTTATTCTAATAAAGACTTGTTTCGCATTGAAAATTTTGTAATGGTGCAACTGACATTCAAGCCAAAGCAAATTCTAATCCAGGTATCTCAATTTCAGGTACAAGGTATTTTGCATTTCTCGACATGCTGTTCTCCCATTACATAGGTAGCGAAAAGCCGCAGGTAAATGAGTTTTTCCCCTTCATTTTTTAAATTATAGGTTTTAAACGAAAATCAATTAATTATAGATATTTAGGTAAAACATTGTATTTGTTTAAAAACTTAGTTGACAGATAAGAAGTCTTTATTACAATATGATGAACTAGCTGAGGAAAAATGAATTCATATATAGGTATCTAAGCCATTTTTTCTGCAAAATAACACTTTTATTTGATTTGACAAGGCATTCCAAAGAAAATGACTTGTAAATTTCAACTTCGACTGATTTCGAAAAATAAGCAATATTTCCATATTTTTATAAAGAGTGTTAACTTTAATGAGATGTAGATTTTGTAAATTATCACCCCGTATATTCAAGTACCACCAGTTCTTTTTTTCTATTAGTGGTTATACGCATAAGTGAACCGCCTTGTAGTCTGGCCCGACACTTGTAGGTGTTCACACAGTCCTTGAGAGCCTTGAATTACTTTTGTTGACAGTAGACTGAATGCACTTGATTTAATTAATGTACATTCTTCATTTTTTATCAAGAAAAAAGTGAAGTGAAAAAGCAGTTATGAACGTTTCATTAAATAGGTACATTTTTAACCTGGCAGTTAAAATTAACTAAAACGTTACAGAATAGACCCTTATAAAGCTTTTAACCACAGGAAATAACACAAGTTAAGCTTCTCAATTTTTGTTGGATCAAAAAGTAAATCTAAAAGTAGTAGTCACATCAAAATCATAAATCATAAGTTTTTATAAAGGTAAAATTACATAATCTGTCCGTTCGTGGGGTTACTAACTCAAGATTAATACAATATCTAAATGGGAAGTGTCAGATGAAAAGAAAAATATTTAGATGTATCAGGTAGACTGTCTGTCTTAAAATGAAGAATATATTTTGTAATCAAAAACTACTTATTACGAACCCCTGAATAAATTCCGACGAAAGAAAAGGGGCGGTGACTATTTATTTTAGAAATATTGATGGTTGAAGGAAGAAGAAAGGTTTTATTCAGGTTTTTGTTGAAGATATTTAATTTACGACAATGTAGCTCGAGTAATAAAGCGTTCAGAACCTGTGAAAAATTAGAATAAAGCTGCAAATTGGTATGTTGGTCAAATTCGATAATTTAGGAATATTTAAAAGTAAAATGGAATTTTTGAGAATACTGCTGAGATTAAAAATTCTTATTTAGTCTTCATCTAGAGGATATTTGTGACAAAAAATGTCACTACTGCTTTTAGTCTTTATAGTTTTCCCTCTAGAGTCTAGAACGTCCTGAAGAGAGGTATGTTTTGTCGTTGAAGGCCATTGTCTCATGTTTTACACTACTTTCGTTTCTCGAGCGCTATGGGACGAACGGATGGTCGTACCTATTGATTTTTTTCGAAAATCGCATTATAGCTGAATAAATAAACTTTACAGTAGTTTTTTGTTTGAGTCGATAACTTGACAATTAAGAGAATGACAAGCCCTCAAAATCGACTTAGGTTTGTAAATTTCATCACAGTTTCCTCTAAAAAACGGGAACGCTTTTTGTATGTATACAAAAGTTTTTCATCTAATCTTTTCATCAAAATTTATTGCAAAAAAAAAACTGTTGTAATCAGTTTTTCTTGATTAAGTGCTTTCACTGAACGAGGCAACTAACAACAATACCTTTATATCACAGAGTATATATCTTCAGAGGTTTCGAATGGAATATCAACAATTTCTTTCGCAATTTGCTTGTTCAAAGTTTGTTTAATCTCGTCAGTTACTGCATGTATGTATAAAGATACAAGATAACAAAAGCGTATCGACAACAAAAATTCTTGCGATAAAATCAAAAACAACTTTACAATTTACATAATGCAAAAATCACTAGCAAGAAAAGGCGTATTTACTTATTCGGCGTCCAATTGAATCTTTGATATATTTTCAAAGATGTCAAACTGTCAACTGAATATTTGCATAAGCAATTCAAAAGACTATTCTCACAAGATGTTCTGTAGTTACAGGAAAAGAATTATTAGTAGTATCAATGAAAGTTAAAGAATATTTGCACCATAGTGATATAAATAATACGTAGGGTAAGTAGAACATAATATGATGCTCTGAATAATTTATAAGATGACTTAAATTTCAAATACATATTTCGGTTAGTTTAGCAATTTATTCGTTTACCAGCAACCTAGCTTGTATTGATGGAAGACCAGGACTTCTAAACACATTTGATGAAAGGTTCTAAATGCTATTCAAAAATTAGTGCATGATATCTTTTTCAAAAATGAGTTATCTAGATTTAATAAAATTTTGCAAGAATTGAAACATTTAGATTTGCCACCTATATTAGTCATCTTTATATACTTTCTTGAAACTGCTTATTTATTATGTATTTTTTTTTTTTTTAGATATTTGAAAAGAAATTGTCAAAATGTATTGATAGATTTAAAATCCATCAAACAATATAGACAAGAAAATACTACAATATTTTACTTAGATTAAGGTTATAGTAAGGTTTATCCACAAACCTGAAAAGCCTTACAAGAAAGGAAAGATGCTTTAATATTTTACATGCCAATTCTAAAGAAGGTTTTGTAGAAAATTAATTTACCATAAAGAGACGAAATCCGAAATATTTTAGAATTGGTTTTCTATTTTTTTGACAAATTTTCCTAATAATGCTGAGATTGTGATGGAAAATGCATCATATCATAATCGAAAAAATTCCTTTGTCATCAAGAAAAGCTGAAATGCAGGAGTGGTTACAAACTAAAAATGTTATATTTACACCTAATTCGACAACATAAAGATGCATATAATTTGTATGCTGTTGATGAAATGGCTAAAGAAACCAATAAAGTTGTGTAGTAGCTACCCCATATCACTGCGAGTTAAATCCCGTAGAATTGATATGATCTCAAATAAATAATGAGGTGGCAGCTAAAAACACAACGAATCTTCTGATGTAGATTAACATATTGAGTACTTGGTGTTCCTTGTTTTTATTTCAATGTCAAGATGTACTTTTTCTTTTCACTTATTATATTGTAAAGGCACCTCTTATGTAATTTTGTATTTTTTTCAAATTTTATTATTAATAATATTAATATTAGCAAAATTACAAAATAAAGATACTACTCTTCATATTATGTTGTTTTTCTGACATATATTGTAGTGTAGTATACAAAAATTAGAAGCTGCTCTCATTTTTATTGTAAAATGTACCTTTGGTACCTTACACACATAAGTTTTTTAAGCCACTCTGTATTTAAATTTTAAATAAAATGTATTGT
This sequence comes from Psylliodes chrysocephalus, assembly GCA_927349885.1. Classification (NCBI taxonomy): domain Eukaryota; kingdom Metazoa; phylum Arthropoda; class Insecta; order Coleoptera; family Chrysomelidae; genus Psylliodes; species Psylliodes chrysocephalus. The sequence goes on from OV651817.1 coordinate 88,183,078, forward strand.
TCGTTCTTCAACGTCTTTTACCTAAAAAGGGTATAAGTGGTAAGAGGAGATTTGAAACAGCCGTTTTTGAGATATCTGGATTTATAAAAATGGCGCTCTCTAAATTTTACAATAAAAATCTGATGTGTCCAACACATGACTTTTCTATCTAGTTATTACAGGCTTTTTCTAGTTATTTTGTACAACCTATTGCATCACCTCTATAAATGTTTAGAGGATAAACTAAATATATACATTTTACACATACATCTAACTCGAAACATTTTTCTACATACACTCATTGCCAACGAAAAGGCTGATTAATTTAAATTTTATACTTTTCCCCAATTTTTCAATTACGGTCCATTATAGAGAAAGAATTTTCTAAAAAATCAGATTTTTTTACATTTTGAAAAATTTCTCGAATACGAACCATTTTAAGAAAATTTTATATAAAACAAAAATTATAGAGAATAATATTAGAATTAACTTTTATATGAAGAATTTTCTTCTCCAAAGAAAAATAACTAATATATTACATAAAATATAAAAACGAGCCCTCCCCCAGATGTTCCGACTCTGCCCAAAATCTAATCATTTTACCTCAGGCGGGAATAAAGCTTAAGTTTAAAATTTAATGCGTTTTTCTTTATCCATTTTTGAGTTTTCTTTAAAATTCGAAATTTAAACTTTTTTTCAAATATCTCGAATACGGTCCATTACAGAGAAATTATGTATGAGAAAAAAATTATAGATAATTATATTACAAACAACTTTTATTTAAACAATTTTCATAAAAACAGAGCATAGAACCTATTAGCTGGCCGGTCTAGATCCGAAAACTATTTTTTTTTTTTAAGTGGAAATATATGAATGAAGATCTTAATATGTATTTTAGTACAAGCTAAGATTGACGTCCTTCTATATGATGTTGCAAGGGTGGTTTAATGGAGAATATGAAGAGCTGGAAGGAAGCAGTGGTTATGTGTGCCGGCGAGAGTCTTCAAATCTACAAAATTTGATTATTGCAGCTACGTGCTTCGGAAGTCCAATTGGTAGCGGAGATTCCAGGTTCGATCTTTGGCCGATGCACTCATTTTTTCTTTTCTTTATTTATCAGCTTTTTCAATTGTTCTTTGATTGATTTTTACTTTGGGAATGTGGAAATACATTTCTTAATTTCGTAGAGGGAATTGGAGATTATCATCTCACCTGTCTTTGCTATATATATTTTTAATGATTTTGATATATTTCATTGGAAAGTAGAGTAAGCTAGTCCGACACTGATTTAGCGCCATAGACAAAGTCGCCGAAGGAGAAACAAATCAAATTAATAGAGGTACAATCTCGATGTAATGTACTCCTACTCGTTTTTGGAACCAGTTAACCGCATTTCATAGACTCTTGTATGGGTTCATTAACTGATTTAACCATATAAGGTATTGAATTCCAGACCTGGTTAATAAAAATTTCATTGACGTCGATGCTAGACGACCAAGAAAAAAATTAATCATCGCCTGATCAATGAAATACGAGCTCACAAATAACTTATTTATTATGTGCGAAACCGCTTTATTTCTAAGATACAGGATTAAAAAGTTAAAAATGATTAAACATTTTAATTAAATTTTCTCAATTCGTTGATATCTTAATAAGGTATCTTTTAGACCTATTAGCGTGTATCCAACATTTGTATAGGCATTCCTAAGGGGCAAGTCTATTATCAGGATCGAGGCGGTTTAGGACATATACAGGGTGTTTCATAAAGAATAGTAAATATTTTAACTATAGGTTCAGTACCTCAAAATATGGTATCTACTTCTGAGATACAAGGTGTATTTTACTCTTTTTGCAATATTATCGTTATTATTTGAAATTAGGTATGATTATATTTTTGGGCTAATAAATTATAAACATGTTAGCAATGTTAAGATTAGACACCTCCATTGTAACTAAAAATAGTACTGAAATTATGCCACATTTATAGTAATATTATTTAAATAACATCTGAAGTTTTTTAAATCCTAATTGTACATCGTAAAGAAGTCATTTTGGAAGATACGCCTTAATCAACATCAAAAGTAGAATCTTGTGTAGGTACGGACAAAAAATTTGTTGCCACTTATAGTTTCGAGTTCATCGGAATAAGTAAAGTCGCTGCAGGTGTCTTTTATTGCTACGAATGCTGTTAAACCTTGTAATTGTAATGAAGATGGGTCATAAACAAGAGCGTTTTCATTTCATTTAAATGCTTTTGTTGGAGCCAACGAGTACCTTTTATTGTCTCTCTTGCAGGACCGACAACATCATTATAATCCGGAAATATTCGTAATTTTATGAGTTCAATAAATTCTTGTTGACATTCATATACATTTATTTATATAAGCCGATAAATGACAAGAATCTTTTTTTTATAGTTTTGAATTGCTATATTAACAATACTCATAAAATAGTTAGTGTTATAATCAAAGTATTAGTAATAGTATACTAGAAATATGTAGCACCTTTATCACAAATAATTAATTAGCTTAAAAAAAAAAATAAACGTTTTTTTATATACAAGAATTTAATACTTAATTAAAAAACTGTTTATTATATAATTATTATTTGTTTAATAATGTATTTATGTACTAGCAACTCCAAAGCACTGAAAAGAAAAAGAATCCGTGAATCTGATCGTTTTTCACATCTATTATATAATTAACTTACCAATTGGTAAAGTTATTATGAATGCGTATCCTTAGCACTTGCTGTCAGACATCACATTCACAATCAATCATACACGAAACTCAAAAGAAGAGATGACACTTGCTGAAGATGTCATGTCAATGTCAGTAAATTAATGTACGACTAATGGGTCGATTCTGAGACAATCTATAAGATCTGTAAACCAAAATCTGTAAAAAATTACCTTACATTAGTAGGTAATATCTTACCATCCGAATCTTTATGTAGAATATTATATCTATCGCAATTTTATATATTTTACCCTTTACAAATAAAAAAAAATTTTTAAGAACACAATTTTACCCTATAAATAAATTTATATTTTGAACATTATTTGCAGTTATTATTCTACTAACATGAATTGGGGCACGACCCGTGGAAGACCCCTATATCCTATTAGGACAAATTTTAACTGTAATCTTTTTTATATATTACCTAATCATATTGCATATTTTGATATCAATATTTAATTAATACTTTGTGTGTGCAGTGGTTGACTGGCATCGGGATTAACCCATTTGCCACAGATATTATTATTTTTATTACAATTGTTACCACTGATTGTTAATTGTTATTGGTGTATATGTTAATTTTAGATTCTTTAATAAATGTTATCAATGTATTAAATACTTTTTTATTGTTTGAGATCAATAGCAACGTAATATTGGTTGGAAAAGAAATCCCTATATCTAATAACTTCGTTAAAAATTTTTTTCTATATTTATTGTGGTTGTTACATGCAAATATCAAATGATTAAGATCTCCTACTGAATTATTATCACAAGAACAGAAGGGTGTCCTTAGGACACCGATCTTAAATAGGTGGGAAGGAAACCCACCATGGTTCAACCTCATCCTAGTAATGTAAATAGAATACTGTCTGGATACTTGAAATTCAGAAATGTGGGAAACAGTATTAGATGTATTAGGCTGAATTTGTGTGTAATGATTGTTTGAATTATTGTTATGTTTGAAATCAATCCAGATCTTTTCCCAATTGATTCTTATTTCTTTTTTAAAGCAATTGATAATATCGGGAACCGTGTAAAGTTCCTCGCAATACTCTAAGTTTGTGGAATCTTTTGCAGCGAGATCTGCCATTTCATTACCAACTATTCCCACATGAGCTTTAACCCAACAAAAAACTATATTTGTATCACTATTTTTAAGGTTGATGAGTTTTTCTCTTATTAGTTTTACTAAGTGGTTGGAATTTGTGTTTGTAGGATGTTTTTTGATAGACTGTAATACCGACAATGAGTCTGTTAGAATTACGGAATTACCAGCGTTATTATTTTCTATCCATTTCAGCGCATGTAAAATTGCGTTTGCTTCTGCCGTAAAAACAGAACATATATCCGATATTTTAAATTTAGATGTTTGATTAAGATTGGAAACATAATTAATACTTTAATAATAGTTTACTGGACTACAAATTATTTAGCCTGCAATTCTAAAGGAACATAATAACATCAACATTATTAATTTGTACATTTTAAGGAGCAGGTTTTCAATCTTAGTAAAATTTACAACCAATATGCTTCGATTATTGTTCGTTTAATTCCTTTTATTATTTTCAAATTTGACTCGTATTATAACCCTGGACCTACTTCAAGAAAGCAAACTGAAGAACGTGTCAAAACGTTTATATATCGGTATGGCTGTCAATTAACAGTGAGAAGTGTTGGTTGGGTCCTTATCTCAACGGTTGTCAGAATATAAAATTATCATGATGACTGACAAATAACTGAAAGGGATACTGGAACCTAAAAGTTATTAAATGTATCCCTTGTATGATATCGTATACTTGTCAACCACTTTTAACTTTGTATTTGATTAATCTCTCTTCTCTATATAGTAGGTACTTCTCGTTCTTCTTATATTATTTATTATAGGATCCTTTGTGTTCTCGGTAAGTAGCCGACTGAATATTTACAGAAACTGTATAATAATAATTACTTTATTCACAGATATAAATAATGCATAAATGTAGAATAAATATACAGGGTGTCCCAAAATTCCGTGTACATAGATCTACTGTATGTTGGTGAGATCAAAATAAGTCGATTGAGCCAAAATTACCTATATCACAAAGTCCATCGTTTGCCTGTGAGGAAGCTTCAAAGTTGGAAGAAAATTTTCAATTTTTTTTAATAACACAAAAACGCTTCGTTCGATTTTTATAAAATTTGGTGTGTAGCTATTTTAATTGAAGAGCCATTGTTCAAAGCAAAAATTACACCAACTGAAATTATGGAAGGGTAAAAACCACCCTAATCCTAACATAAATGACATCGTATTTTTTTTTTTCAGGGCCGCCCCTGTTCTCTAAATTTTTTTGTGGAGAGCTGTTTTCATTTGTAGCATTTTTTCTCTCTTGCAAAAAACATGTATCTCTCATGGTATTTGAGTAAAAAAAAATTTATGGACTGATGGTTAGTCACTTAAAATTTTCAAGAAAACTAAGTTGGCGGTTACTACTGCAACCCGAACACGATTTTTAACGTTATTACAATAAAACAATCATTAATAGGCATAGGTATCTATTGAACAAATTAAAAATTAAAAAAAACAGACTTCAAAAACGTGCAGATGCCATCACCACATCTTAACCAAATTTATATAAGACTACCCCTGAGGTACCCCCTTACTAACAACCAAGAATCGTATAAATCGGACAAGGTGGTAAAGCATTATCGCTAAACATACATAAAAAATGAAGAGTTTAAAGATTTTCTCATGGATACAATTATTAAATTTTGACCGAATTTATATGGGACCACCCCTAAAGTAGCCCCTTTCTAACAAAAAAAGAATTATTGAAATCGGACACCGTGTTAAAAAATTATCGCTGAACATACATAAAAAATGAAGAGTTTGAGGATTTTCTCATGGACCCAATTATTAGATTTTGACTAAATTTTTATGGGACCACCCCTGAAATGCCCCCTTTCTAGCAAAAAAAGAATTATTAAAATCGGGCACCGTGTTAAAGAATAATAGCTGAACATACATACATAAAAAAAAAAAAAAATATCGCGACGAATTGATAACCTCCTCCTTTTTTGAAGTCGGTTAAAAATAATAATTCGAAAAGAAGGATAAATTTTTTTTACAATAAATGTTCAATATGGCCACCTCCTTCGTTCATGCAGATTTCAATTTGGCGCAAGAAATTGAAGTGTACCCTTCTCAAAATGCCTAGATCATTTCGCATAGAGTTCACAGCAGTTTGAATCCTACCCCATAATTGTTCAATGTTGTCGATAGGAACTTCATAAACTTTGGTTTTCAAGTGACCCCAGATAAAATAATCAGTCCGGTGATCGAGGTGGCCACTGAATAGGAGCATCCCGACCTCTGCCAATCCATCTTCCATGGTATTGTTCGTTTAAATAATCTCTCACAATGCGGGAAAAATGAGGTGGTGCACCATCGTGCATAAAAAAACATGTCACGGCGTAAATTGAGCGGTAAATCTTCTAACAGTTGAGGCAAATCTTAACGTAGAAAATGCAAGTAACTGTCACCGTTAAGACGATCTGGTAATCTAAATGGACCAATCAAGTAGATGTCAATAATATCCAACCACACATTAATTTTAAACTCTCGTCGAAAGTGTTTCTCTTTAATGGCATGTGGATTTTCATCTGCGTAAACATGTTCGTTATGTGAATTTGTTATACCACGTCGTGTAAAGCATGACTCGTCTGTAAACAAAATTTTTCTGTGAAAAACTGGATCGGCCGCTCTGTGCTCTTGAATAACTTGTACAAAATGCAAACGAGACTCATAATCAGGAGGTAGGAGTTCCTGGACACTTTGAATGTGAAAGGTATACATAAATTGTTCTCTAATTATTCTGTTGGATGTGCTTTTTGAAATCCTAGTTTGGCGTGCCAGTCGTCGGGTACTAATTCCGGGATTATTTTCAACTATTTCAAGTATTCCCTCCTCTGCAGTAGGAGTTCTAACATGACGAGGTCTTCCAGCATTATTTCTGTTCGGTTTCAGTTGACCAATTTCTCGAAGTCGCCTCTCGATAGAAGTAAAAGTCTGGTGATTCGGAATCTGTCGATTTGGAAATCTTTCATGGTATACCCGAACACTCTCACGACAGTTGCCATTACAGAAACCAAGCACTAGCAACATATCAGTTTGTTTATTGAATGTGTACTCCATACCAACCACAAAATGTTTGAAATAACTCCTTCACAAAAACTTTAAATCGAAACAGAAAAAATACAATACATACATAAAATGAGTAGTATCGACAATTTTTACAGTTCTACAACATACATATTTGTCAAAATTATCAAATTGTTTATTGTAACGTTGACAACCCTCAGTCCATAAATTTTTTTTTACTCAAATACCATGAGAGAAACATGTTTTTTGCAAGAGAGAAAAAATGCTACAAATAAATACGATGTCATTTATGGTAGGATTAGGGTGGTTTTTACCCTTCCATAATTTCAGTTGGTGTAATTTTTGTTTTGAACAATGGCTCTTCAATTAAAATAGCTACACACCAAATTTTATTAAAATCGATCGAAGCGTTTTTGTGTTATTAAAAAAAAATTAAAATTTTCTTAAAACTTTGAAGCTTCCTCACAGGCAAACGATGGACTTTATGATATAGGTAATTTTGGCTCAATCGACTTATTTTGATCTCACCAACATACAGTAGATCTATGTACACGGAATTTTGGGACACCTTGTATACTTCCGGCACAAGCGAAAATGACAAAACTGTCAAAATATTTTAGAATGAAAGATCACCTGTTGACTATTTTTGTTAATTTTTGTTAGATATAGATAGTGTTTTCCCCCCTCTATTGAATAGCCAGTATATTAGTAGTAGAAGTATGAATATTAAAAAAATAAGTGAGAAAGAAATGTACAAAAAAGTATGAGTCACAAACATGATTAGGCGTAAGGTCCCATAAATTGTAGATCCGCCTCTGGACATTATATAGTTAAATAAACACTCAAGAGTCTCAAGACCACTTAATCCCTTACTTAAATTAGACGTGCATTAAATTAACTACCACTTCGATCGCTATTGCTTCTATCTAATTATAAAAAAATATTTGTATACCTAATGAAAACAAATTTTATTAATTTTTTAAACATTGTATCGGTTTCAATCCCACATTCTGTCTTCTACCTGGTATAATGTAATATCTTTATCAATGTTTACTAAAAGTATATGATGAATGAATTTTGTTTTAAGGTGTCAATCGTAGTCAACGCTTCATCATACCAGATGAGCTTTGCTTTAACAGTGTTGCCTATTATTGTAGTATCTGCTGCAAAATGAGAAATTTACTATTAATTCGTGACTTGAAAATACATTATTAATAAAAATTTTCGATTTTGTCAAAAATAAACGTACTTTACTCTTAAGCAAAATTCATATTTTTTGACAAATCTCGTATAAGACTTGAAAAATTTGATATCTAATGACTGTATTTTAAGTTTTGGGTCATACAGGACTTTTTATCAAGAATAACTTTTTTTCGTAAAATCAATAATATTTTTTTTCCACATGGTTCCAACTTTAGTAGACACACTGTATATCAGGTTTTCCAACATAATACATAAAATACATTAGGTCTGTTCGGGTTCTTCAAAAATACGTTAAGAACTATCAGAGAACTAGTTGACCAGTAGACAGTTTAATAGTTCTACGGTACGAATAATTTTGAATTCAAACTGTTCCACTGGTTCTCAGACGGTTCGCACCAAATTTGAAAGAAACCCGAACAAATCCATTAACACCAGTCTCCCCTATAATCGAAAATAGAGGATATTTTGAAGATACAAATTTATAACTAATTTATTTTTGTATGTACCTACCTAGTAATAAAAATAGTTACTTGGCAACGATGTCATGGTTTAAACACTCATCCATTCCAATGCCCATTATAATGGTAATGCACCTCTACAGATGCGATGTTGTAATGTAATTGCATACCGAGACTGAATGACTGGTGTCTGCTGTTCAATTGTTGAATACCTACCTAGACCCTGACATTCGACCTCAGCCGAGGTTGCGGTGTGTGTGGATTTTTTATTATTTAAGGAGTATTCTACCTTCAAAGCAACTTATAATTATAAAAAGGTTTCATATCAGGGGTATCTAACAGATAAATAATATCATTTAATGCGACGTTCGCAAATGTATAAGCATAAGAGAATTTTTCAATAAATAAGACAGGTTTTTCGGTGGCGCATCCAGAGTTTAAATCTGGAGGGTAGTTGTAATTAAATTGAAGTCTGGGGGAGAGATAATAATAATATTTAAGACTTTATTTTTAATAATAATACATTTTAGTACCTATGAAAAGTTAGGTTTAAAAATTATTGTGGGTTACTTACCCCCACGTATATGCATCTCTGGGTTTCTAATTCCTGAATATAATGGACAATGGAAAAAAGAACGAAATTGTGAAAGACATGAAATATCGCTAGGTATAAATAACTATTTTAAGAGGTAGAATATATTCCCATTAGAGACTGCACATAAAAAATATTCCATTTTTGCTTTCTTATTTTTTAATAACGCAAAAAACATTACATCAAATATCTGTGTTTCCTGTAATTTTAATTTTAAGCTAATTTTCGCTATAATTATTTAGTAAAGCCTCTAAGAACTTTAATTAAGGTCCAGAAATTTTATTTTAAGTATGATTTGTTACTGATGCTTTAATAAAAGTAATTATTTAATTTTTTATTTACACTACCAATTGGGTTTAAAAATGTTTGAAGGCTGTATCTCGAATTAGCTAAAACTCGTTAATTTGTTTCCAAAGGTTTTAATTTCTATCTTTATTGTTGCAGGTAAGTAACCTATGAATATCTATCAAACTGGTGTTCTTTGCTAACGAGAAAATGTTAGTGGGAGGAAAACACAGGAATGGAACATCGCCGGTACTGATTTGGAGATACCATAGGGAGATACAGACATTTTGAATCATATTATGCTTACTTTCGCAAAAGGATGTAAGTTTCATTTAATAAATTAATCAGAATGGCATAGAACTACTTTTATTGAGCTACTAAAATGAAACACCTTGTATAAAGGTAAGTTACTACTTTTTGATTTCAGAAAATCTGATACACTGTATGACTTACCTTTTTGTTACAGCCTATACAGGGTGTTAAAAAAAAAGTGTCACAAAATAAAACGGGGGGGTAGTATGGGTCAAAATATGCAGAAAAGTCTTAATAAACATATGTCCGCAAATGAATGGTTTCAGAGATACGGAGTGTTTTGTGTTTTGTATCATTTTTTGATTATCTTTTTTCATTCTCAAAAACTTGCTTTTCTTATCGGAGTCTACCGATGTTTTTTCATAGATACTATTTGCAGTTATTATTTTGTTGTGGGTGAATAATTTTATAAATTTTCGTTATGCCTGTTTACACTAATATTGAATTAGCTGACATGCATTTTATGTACGGTAGTGCAAATGGCAATGCGAGGGAAGCGCTACGTCAGTATTTGAACATCTCATTTAACTCTATGTTGTTATTGATTGTTTATAAATATCATTGTTTTTTTATAATAATAAAAAAATGTTATAAACACAAAATGGTCCGTATCTCCGAAACCGTTAATTTGGGGTCATATATTTATTAAGACTTTTCTGCTTATTTTGGGTCATACTATTCACCATTTCATTTTGTGACACTTTTTTTTTAACACCCTGTATAACTGTTTATTACTAAATTACATATTGTTCTCTTCATCTAAACATTTTTTACATTTGTAGTAAAATGTATTTTTTGAGTGTTCTTTGTCGTTGCTAAATTTTTATTAGATTTCTTCGAAAAGCCATTTCTTCCTTAATATCTAATACATACCTAATTATGAATACATAATAATCTAACGGTATTTTAACGTGGACAAATGTTACTTCATTAAATGGCAAAACTGAAGAAACATTTAATAGGCATAGAAATAAGAAGTTGCTGAGCTTCTCCGTATCTGAACGGATCATAGACACGTTTCTTAGTTTATTTACACGGCAAATCTCTTTCCATGTTAAGTTCGTTTGTCGTTTTTCTTCTACATAAAATAATATGATGAGCATTTATCTTATCGTTTAGTTGCTGAAATCGTGACATGTCTAACATTTGATGTCTTGGTTCTTCAATGTCTAAGATCCAACCTTCTTTGAGATTTTAAAGAAAGTAATCTGCTTAGTGTAAGAAAAACAAAGTATTCGTATGTATGTTATCTTACTTCTAACGTTGACGGTACCACAGCGCGTTCGTTGCAGCATCCGAGAGGGAACCCTTAAATTTTGATCTAGCGGACACAAGCAAGTAGACGTTGCTGGCCGTTAAAGACATTTTTTTATTTTTTTTTTATTAATTAAATTTTAAACATTGTTTATTTTAGTTTTTCCGAGTTATTTAATAAAACATAAAACCATATTAACACGTCTTTTGTGAAGGGCTGTACAGGGTGTTACAATATACAAGGTGATAAATAATTTAAAAACAATAAATTTTAAGTTAATTCATTTAACTTCTAACAATATTATATTTTCGCAACTGATAACCAGTTAGATAACGTTGAATTTTGTTTAATTAGTGGTTCATTTTGCCTGCGATTACAAAAAAAATGTCACTTTATATGTCAAAATTAGAAAATAATATTATAACGCTCTTTATGAGTACATAATTTTCTTTAAATAAATATAAAATGATTACTAATACCTAGGGTATCACCGTATAATTTTCGCATTACTCTGATTATCCCATATTATAGGCAACCGGTAATTTCACGGAAAATTGTACCTGTAGCTAAACTCGAGCTGCTTAACTAACAAGGTCAAATAACATGGTATGCTACATTGTTTTTATGTTCCTATGGGGTTCATTGTTGGTTAAAGAAAATACTAAAACAACTGCATATACAGTATGTAACAACTAAATGGACTAAATTCCGTAGTATATTTATAAAATACATCAATTTTAGATAATAAAATGATATTTTACAGTTTGAAAATGTCACCTCTACCTTCAATCGCTTTCGAGTAACAGTTGCATCCCCTAAAATTGTAAATTGGAAGTAGGGGCTTGTGATACCTCATTTGAAAGGTCTCTATTCAAAAATGCAGAGATTTTTAAATTTATTGCAAAAATTAATAATAAAAAATAAGTTTCGTTCTTGATAACGTAAAAAAATAACAGAAACACCAATCTCAATGTAGGAGATATTCAAAATGCATTTCAACATCTCAAGCTTAATTGACGTAATTTAAAAATCAGTTAAATCGCGCGGTTTTGTTTTGTATGGCATATTTTTCAGATATCTCCATGGGGAAAAGTCTGATGGCGTAAGATCAGTTGATCGTACAGGCCATTCTATCGATCCTCGCCTCCCTATCTACTTATTTGGAAATATTTGGTCGAGGTATTACCGGACATTGTTTTGGTAATGTTCCATCCTGCTGGAACTTGTGCGTTTGTTTGACCAGGATACAAATTTGCCAAAGCTGATACATTATTTTGGCCATCAATGAAAAAGGGATAAATTACATGATTTCCAACTATCCCTGTCCAAACATTAACCTTTTCAGGGATTTAGAGTATGGTGAATATTCTTCTCTCATCCAGTGAGGATTTTCAGGCCAGTAGCAATAATTTTGACTATTAGTATGGGTCGTGAAGTGTAAAACACATGTTCTAGTTTAATAACAGTGTTATCTAACATTTTCATCATTTGCTCACAAAAATGGTGCTTTTTCTATGAGAGTCAAGGTCATTTTAGAAATGTTTCGGTAGTTAAGACAATATAAAAATCAATCTGATCAATAAAAACAACTTTTTTTTCTATCTCTTTATACTTAGATGGGTTAGAGTTTGATTCTGTCTTCTCTACAAGTTTTTATTAATCTTCCCAATATCTAATACTTTAAGACTTACTTAAACAAGCTATGTTTACTTTCTTGGTAGGTATATAGTATATAATTTTTTACCTTATGCACTATTTATAATTGCCTATGAGGCTTCATGCTGTAAGTCTCTATTAAAAATACCGATGGTTTATCTGTTCCCACGGTCGTAATTGGGTTACACCCACATGGAAATTTTCCAATTAAAGAAAAACAAAAATCCAATTAAATATTTCGTGAAATACCAAATCTTGTGTTGATACCACCCATTCTCATGTGTACTATCTATAAAACGTTCATCACATCGGTAAATCCACAAAGTAAAAGTTCACAAACCTGTTAAAGCTGAAAACAAGAATCTAGATAGTAAATAATCAGTTTATCGGTATAGTATCTTTATTTAAGTCTCATGTTTAATATTTCAGCAGACTGCACGTCTCCGTTTTCAGTTGCGTCACATTCTCATTTGTAGTAACGACATCCAACATACGTAGTGCGTTGAATATGAATATCTTGATAATTTTCTGCATATTTAGAACGAATCAAACAATATTATACCTGGGAATGAAAAATATTTATCCTTTTTTTTACTGGTAATAGGTATAACATTTCAAAAATACGAGGATTAAGAAATTAATAAACTTCTAATTTTTAGTAATTTTCTATGTTATCATTACTTTAACCAATGGCTCTAAACATCTTATATCAAAATGTGCGAGAACTACGCACAAAATTAAATGAATTTAACACGTTAAGCGCTACGTCTTATTTGCTAACTATTCCAAAAAAGTTATTATTTTTTAAATTAATTAAAGACTCTTATATCGGGGCAAATGTTTGATAAAACTACCACTAAACGAAAAATTATCATTGTCTTTTAATTTGTTTTACAAAAATTGTAGCAGTCACCTATGACCGCCGTGGCTTGGTGGAAAATTTATTGGCGGTCATAATACGTCATCAAATCACGTGAAATCTAAACGGTTTTACATATTATTGTTTACTATTTATTTTGCTACTTATTTTGACTTGCTTATGACCTTTATCTTTATAAAAAAGTTTTATTAGATAAAAATATCATCATTTTCTGTTTTTATTTAAATATTTTATTCTCTGATGTTTGAATTTTTTTAAATAAAATTAAATAAAACAAAAAAAAAGAACCTGTTTAATTTTCCCTGTATTTTATCGATGTTAACTATCAAAGTTATATACCTGAGTAATGGAAAACTTCCTCACGGGTCATAGCGATTAGATTCAGGTAGCAGATTATATGTATTGGCGGATATACGGCCAGGAGTACTTGATTTCTCAATGTAAACAGTCGATCACTGCTGTACGCCGTGGCCTTGTAGGAAATATCAGTCACCAGTGAGTGCCGTGGCGCTTAACGTGTTAAACAAAATGTATTAATACATAATCCAAATATTTTATGTATTATTTCAAATATTTTATATATTATTTCAAATATTTTATGCATTACTTCAAAAAGCTAACTAACCATCCATTAATTTATAATTGAGAATTATTAACTGCTCTCAGATATTTAAGAACCAAATACTACAATTTTTTATCAAAATGTCGATTCTATAATAAAATAATCAATTTCTCTATTAATTATTATTCAAACAATGCAATAAAATTGATAAAAAATAAAAACAAAGCCCACAAAAAGTGGTAAACATATAAAAAGCAAGTTGTGTTAAACGAAGTTTAAAATGACATTTTTACATTAACAATGTCATTTTAATCTCCGTTTAACACAACGGAGGAATCGACCCTAAGTCGAACTCGTTCTAAAAATTGAATAAAAATGGATTTCAACCATTTTATTCAGTCAATGGAAAATGGAATTACAAGAAACCCTAATAAACTTTTAAATTTTTCTTTATTGAAAAGATATAAGTAGAACTCCGCTCTATAAAAACTGCTTTAGACTACACAATTTTTTGTAAATTGTTTAAACAATCCGACTTTTCACCGGATTCAGGTGGATAGAATCTAAGCGGACTTCAGCAAGGCCTTCGATAATATCAGCCATAATATTTTACTTTTGCCTTTTGCTGAAATTGACGTGGGTGGTACCCTCCTAAGATGGGTAGAATCTTATATTAAATACAATTTCTACATGTACATGGATTTGAATCAGTTTCTCAGTAAGCTCTGGTGTACCACAAGGATCTCATATAGGATCATTGTTCTTTATTATATATTTATATCAACAACATGAAAATGCCCAGTTCTTACTGTACGCTGACGATTTAAATAGTAGTTTGTACAACAAGAGTGGATATGGACAATCCACTCGGATTATACTGTATATTTTTTCTACGATCCACTAACGAAAATCTACAAATTTAAAAAATATTATTTCAAGTTATTAAGACAAAAAAACTAATTTTAAAATAATGTATGACCTTTATTAATTTATAAAATAAAGTAAACATAAAAAAAATAATTTAATTAGTCTTTAGCATAGATTTGAACCCGGGTCTCTAGCGAGGAAGGCAGATGCTGTGTCCTCGCCTCCACCTCCACTTTTAGGATCTTAGTTTTAATACTCGTAATTAAATTAGTTTCATATAGTTTGATTAAATTTTGTTTTTTTTTTAATGTGGACCAAATAAAAATGCTATTATTTATCGATTCTGCACAAAAAAAAACTCATTTTAATGTATATTTAATCTCAATAACTAAAATATACTGACAATTAGTTTTTTGTTTTTAATAGTAGTTTAAGTAGTTGGGTGACCAAAATATGAACTGTGATTGGTGAATTTAATTTTTTGTAGTGTTCTCACTACCTAGAATGGATATGAAATATATTCGTTCAGTTGAACGCAAAAGCATACTTTTTCGTATTGTAGTCTGTGCGTAGATAAGCTAATATTCATGTGGGTGTAGAACAACTACTATTTCAATTGTTAATAAACCAATAATTTGTTTCAATAGCTTAGCCGGAGCACACATAATTGAATTAGGTCTATAGTTTTGTATGTCCATTTTACTCCCGTTTTATGAATTGGCGTAGTTGTAGCAATTTTCCATATTGAAGGGAGAACCTTTTAGGTTAAAATATGTATAAGAAGTGTAGTTTCCACCATCTATTCATAGCAACATTTGATGATATTGAAAGGTATTCCGTCGATACCCGCAGTCTTTTTAGCCTTATGTTTTTTTTCTTGTAACGTTTTATTCAAATTTTGTTACATTTCAAAAACAAGAGTAGGTAATTACTAAAATTTGTAATATCTAGATTGCATGATGCTTTTTGTTGACGCATAAGAGAAATTTGCAAATACTGTTGTTTCTTTATAAATGTAATTTCCTAAATTCAGATCATCATTCCAAAGCTCATTTACCTCGGTTGTGACATATTCATCTAGTTGACTTAAATACTGACGTTATTTCGATATAATTAAACTTTTGATTAGATAATGCCAATATACCAACGACTTATCAAAGAGACAAAGACAAAAACCTGTTAATTATAAAAAAAAATAATTTATTTAAAAAATCCAAAATGTGTATTATTTAAAATAGTCTCAACCTTCTAGTGAATAATTCTATACCTTATTATAACACCAATGTTAGTGGGTGTGTATACAGTACTAAATTTACACTTCAATGATTGAATCCGGTCGCTGGAAGTTATGGTACTTCAACTTTATCACCGATAAGTACCACTTAAGAATACAGTTTGCTGCAATTTGAAGTTAGCTGACTAAAATATACATATACATTTTTAAAATGCATTCAGTGCACGCCCGTGAATTCGATTTTAAATCTTCGAACCCTCAAGCGTTGGGTTCGCTCTCTTTGAGCGGATAAGCGCGCGCCGACAAAAAATTATAGGGTTCCAGAGGTATTTACTTGCTAATTCACAAACCCTCGTCGTCTTTTGTTTTCACTGGGATCAACAGCCGATGACATGACAGATTCGTGGTATTTTAACGAACACAACTCGAAGAAAAAGGTACAAAAAATCTGATAGAAATTGCCGAGTTGATGCGGGTGGCCTCGTTATTATTTCTTATTAGCCACTATGCCTGTGATGAAATAGTGGGACAAAAAGATTTTTTTGTATTTAAAACATGCGTTTTCTAATGTAGCAGATGAAAATGAGTCTATTTTTCGTCACATTAATAATTGTTGTAGAAGAAATTTGGTTAAAAATCGGAATCAGAAATTTTACTCGTTACGTGGTAGTTCATAAAATAGTCCTTAATCACAGTTTTATAAAAATCTACCTGCTTTCCATAATTTAACAGGATACGATGCAACGAGTCAATTTACTGGAATAGGAAAAAAATTAATGAAAAACATTCCTCCATTTTGAAAATTTAAATGGATTTGGATCAGTTGAGATTTCTGAAGATCTGTTTAATAATATTAAAATGTTTTAATAAAATTATATTCGTCTATATCTGCTGTTCATTCTGTAATGTATTAAGAGGTCTAATGGCCTCTTCAACAGTGTTATCTGGACTACCCCCAATAGACGATTCCTTAGGCTTCCATGTTTTAAGAGCTTTTTACCAAGCCAAGATTTGGTTAAATTCAAAACACCAAAAATGGAAATGCTAGGCTGCCAAAGCCAGTTTTTGAAGAGGACAGGAAAACTCAGAAGATGAGGAGAAAATTTAATAAGTCTAAAATATTAGCTTTCAATAAATTAGTAAACAGTTCCAAATATTTGTAGAAAATGTAATATAATGTATTTATTCACTACAATGTACAATGTGTAATATCCTACAACGTGAAAATTTCACCCTTACCTTCAACCCTCTTCGAGTGACAGTTATTTTAACAAAAAAATCATGATTTCCTAACAACTTTTTTTCTACCTCCTCTAGTTTTCAGGATACCCTGCAAAACATACTAATTTGGAACACCATTTTTTAATACATATACGAATTTAAACTTTTTTTAAAGAAAATATATTATGCCAAGTTAATATATTAGTTTTTTAAATTTGATTAACTTTAAATTCTGATATTAACAAAAAAATATACATTTTCCCACACTCAAATATCTCTTTCCTAACATAAAATATAATTAAAATTAATGCCGAGAATTGCCGGGATGGGAGAACAAGCGCATATTGCTCATAATATTTTTTTATTACATTTTATGTTTTATAGTTGTCCGCATATACAACGATCCGTCCCGTTTGAGGGTTTTGTTTTACTGGGAATTCTTATTGAGAGGTTGTTAACATTTGCCACGACCCATGAGAGATATTGAAATTATGCAACGCGCTTTACGTCAAGATCAAAAATGCCTACTTCAGACAACACCATTAACAAAAGAAGAAGCCGAAGTGAAGAAATGGTAAATTAACTTAAATTCTGGAAGGACGAACCTGGTTTTTTTTTTATTTTGTAGATAGTAAAGAATAATGAAAAATGCAACGATTTTCAAACCTGTGGTTAAATTCTGTCTAATACTTTTTTATTATTGTTTTTTATATATTTTTTACCGTTTTGTCCCTATTTGTATATTGTATTTTACCAATTTATTTCATCTTAAAGACCGTATGTTCTAAATTAAGAGGAGTTAGATATACGAATAGCCTAAACTAAATCTCGCGCCATTAGGTATTATATTTTTTGTAACATTTTGAAAAATGATTAATAAAGACGTTCTATTATCAATATAATTGCAGATATGTTGGCAAAGTTAAAAATAAGTAAGTAATGTAATATGTAATTAATTCGTAAGTTCTATGAAACATTAAATTTAATATTAACTTACAATGTATTTTATGTTTTATATAAACTGCATACTTTCAAATTGTTGAACACTTGCAATGAAATTTGAGCTCCAGTGGGTATATATTACATCCGATTTTAAACGTTTGGGAGTTCAGAATATAGAAACAGGGTAATTCAAGAACCAAAAATTGATGGACCTTACATATTTCTCAGAAAACTTTGTAGGTATCACAACAAATAAATTAAGATTACAGTAAATTTATTGAATTCGTTATATTTAATAATATTTAGTTCAGTAATAATCATTGTGGGTAAGAAGGTTATCAAACATCTCATGCGTGTTAATGAAAATGCAAAATTTTAATTATAATGCTCCAATTTTCAAACTAATATATCATTACAGGTTTCTACATTACCAACTAATAGTAGCACAATATTATACCATATGTCGTTGAAAGCAAAGTTTTAACTCTTAAATAATATCTGTTCTCCATGGGCCTTTCTATATTATCTTTAGCTGTTCAATTTACATTTTCAAATCAGTCCATTTTAATTTAGCATCCAGATTTAGACCCAGATATTTTGCTGTTTTCTATTTGTTATTGTTATTTAAATTTACTGGTATATAATCTCTTCTTCTTTGTTGATTTTTGTGAGCCACTGTTCAGACCTGATTTGAATGCCATTCCGTTTTGAAGATTAATTGTTGCTTCTTCTATAGATAATTTTATATATTCCATTTTTGAAATGTCATAGATGCATAATAAATATAATACTGGCCCAAGAACACTTCCCTGTGGGATACCAGCATATATTACATTTCAAATGTAACTGCTAAAATATTGAGTGCTAATTAAAATTCGTAGCATTCTGGAAAGAACATTTTTAGTAGAAAAACGAATTTTCTAACCTATAATAATTACTCTTTGCCTCTATAAATCATCCTGTAAAAATCCAATGCGTCACCAGCCTTTCTGTGTGGTCTAACCATTAGGAAATCATCACAATATTTATATGAGTTCTCTCATCGACGAGGCAAGACGTAAGTATAAGAACATGAACCCCTATAATACAGTTTTGTTAGAACTTACAAAGTGGGTTAATAAGATGTCCAGGGACCCACAGAGTCGTTTAACTCAACGTGGGTTGATAGAGTGATTAATTACTAATTTTTAAGCCTTTACTTACCTATAGGTTTTTTTTTGAGGTCGACCTTCAAAAAGGAAGAAGTCGTTATTAAATAAGGTGGATATTGATGTTAGATGATTTGTAGGTAAATCAATTGAGAGTTCATTGAAATCTATCTAATCATTTGCATCATTTCCGAAGAAAATTAATATGGCTTCTTTTTTTATAATTGTGGTGAATGGCAGAATAAGTTATCTAACATTTTGTCAAAAATTGACTATTATATATAAATGAAGGTGTTAGGTCGATATCTACCACCAAAATAATTCTTAGTAGTCTCCTATTTGAATATTTCTGAATAATGTGTTTACAAAAAAAGGTGTTATCTGCATTTTAATGTTGATAAATATATACTTTTTAAACCTACCCAGATTCAATCTACTAATCCTAATAGAGAAGAAGAACATCAGTTGTTGGCAAATATAATTTTATTAAAAATTTTCGGGAATTACGTCTACTGATCCATTTCCATTAAAATTTTTGGAATATTGAAAAAATGTTTTCCATTGGATCTTTTTTTACATTCCAGTAAACTGATTCGTTGTATCGCATCCTGTTAAAGTATGGTTGGCTGACAGGAAGAAAGGGCGAGAGGGAAGACACAGTTTAGATTTAAATTAATATATTTTGTTAGTTTCTAAATTATAATAAGTGTGAGCAGTCCAAACATAGAAAGAATATAGGAGGTAAATATATTTGGAATTTGTAAATTTATATAGAAATTTGTAAGTTTTTGATTAAATTTTATTTCTGCTTTGATTGAAATCGTTAAAGTAAATATTTAAGTGAATGAACCTAAGCCAAAATTAAACTCAACAAAATTAAATTAAATTCATATAAAAAAAATTCTGAGCTAGATATTACAAGGTGTTGTAGAAATAACAAATTATTATTTATCAAACATTATTTTTTATATCGACTACGGTAGCGTAGGTGTCTACGGCGCGGCATTCATTTGCGAGCCAATTTTGTGGTACAACAGATACGGGTTTTGAATCCTACGGAAGACCATGTGAATTTTTTTGCATGGTTCTCTATAGGATTTGATGAATGCTGTATTAGTAGAAAATTAATTTCTGTTGATATGACATCCAGATTAAAACAAATAATAATAATAATAGACGTCCCTTCCCCTACACAAGTCACTCTGTTGGCTTCAGGGGTTGAAATTCACTCGTAAGGGGGTGAATTAGGGAGAGTATTATTATTATATCATTATCGATTTTAATATATTTTTATATAGATTTTTATAGATTTTTATAGATTTTTATAGATTTTTATAGATTTTTATAGATTTTTATAGATTTTTATAGATTTTTATAGATTTTATTTTTATAGATTTTTATAGATTTTTATAGATTTTTATAGATTTTTATAGATTTTTATAGATTTTTATAGATTTTTATAGATTTTTATAGATTTTTATAGATTTTTATAGATTTTTATATATTTTTATAGATTTTTATAGATTTTTATAGATTTTTATAGATTTTTATAGATTTTTATAGATTTTTATAGATTTTTATAGATTTTTATAGATTTTTATAGATTTTTATAGATTTTTATAGATTTTTATAGATTTTTATAGATTTTTATAGATTTTTATAGATTTTTATAGATTTTTATAGATTTTTATAGATTTTTATAGATTTTTATAGATTTTTATAGATTTTTATAGATTTTTATAGATTTTTATAGATTTTTATAGATTTTTATAGATTTTTATAGATTTTTATAGATTTTTATAGATTTTTATAGATTTTTATAGATTTTTATAGATTTTTATAGATTTTTATAGATTTTTATAGATTTTTATAGAATTTTATAGATTTTTATAGATTTTTATAGATTTTTATAGATTTTTATAGATTTTTATAGATTTTTATAGATTTTTATAGATTAAGCTGTTCGTTAGACAATGTGTAAGGGCTACTTTATGAACTGCCACGTAACGAGTAAAATTTCTAATTCCGGCCTTTAACTAAATTTCGCTCAAAAAAAGATTTAAGGTTTTTAAAATACACTAAAGTAAATAAACACATCGGCATCGTTGGAGTCTTGTAGTCTTGATGATGACTATGTTAGGCCGAAACTGGTCACAACAATGTAATGTGATTAATAAAATTATATTATTGTGGTATTGATTTTGTTTTTCTAATTTTAAAATCTTATTTCAACGTTTGACTTACTTAATTAAAGCGTGACATCTTAGGAGCAAAAGAAAGGGGATCATCAGGACGTCGAATTGAACCAATATATTAATTTGTAGCTTTATTTTAATTTTTTATTGGTAACTCTTATCCCAAACGCTTCATTGCTTGTGTTAAAAAAACAACTATTTTCAAGTCCACATTTCTTAGAATCCATAAAAATTTCTACCAAAAACTTTTGTGGCTATCTCGTTAATTTCAATAAATGTTTCGTAGAAGTCTAGATTCGTGGTTGCTAAAATAACGATCGACAAAATAAAACCAAATTGCTAATATATTCAAGGGACGGGACAAGGGATTTGACCAGACGATATAATTTTTGGCACTAATCAAGAATCTCTCCGCTACTAGAATGTATAAAAGAAACTAAATGAATAGTAATAAAAAATAACTACGTAATAGTCCGGAAGAAATAACACTATTATTTATTGTTTTATGAAAAAAGTAATTTTTTGAAACATTTATTTAAATAAATAATAGTTTTGAATATACCTACCAAAATCGTTACAGTCGTTGTATAAAAGATATCTTCAAATCTAATTATTATTTTATTATCTGTTTCGATATAATTTTGCTAATTTTATAATAGTTTTTTTCTTATTACAAGTTTTTATTGTTAATCTACGTTGCTTGATTTATCACTTTGGACATTTTGAATATATTACTCATATATTTAGATTAATTATAGTTGGTGTGTATGCTTTGCTATTGCAGTGCCTGTATCCTATGGCTCGTATATTTTTTTCCTAATCTGTATATTATAATGTCGCTTGTAGTTGTTTGCCGGCCTTTATAGTTAAATGTTACTATAATATTTAAGATAATTATTTAAAATAGTCTATATAACAAATTGACAATGGAATTTTTGACAAAGCTTATTTTTATTCGCGTTAAACAAAATTGTGTGTTTCGTGTGTTTCGAAATGTTTAAATTTTAATCCATTTTGTCCTTTCTTAACATGTTAACGAGTTAAAATTTAATTAGGTTCTAATTTTTTTCCTAGTTTATTTATTTTTGGTAATAAAGAAAAAATCGTGTCAGTATGTCACAGGTGCATAATTTGGGCTAAATATACACGATATTCGAGACTTCCTCTTCCAAATTATATGCGTTTAGTCGCTAAATGATAAAGTCAATACTCATTTGAAGGCTAACAGGACATTAAACATTCGATGTTTGTTCAATTCAAGTCCTACAAAGATTTTTCAGTTCGTCGTGTGCTGATTTAACAAATGTTAAATATCTATATTGATTTAAATATTATAATTTTATAATTATTTAGGAAGATTAATAGAATTTCGTTCTTATTTACTGAACGACTTTGTTAAAAATCTTTAGCAATATATTTATTTTTTCAACAACAAAGATTATTTAATTGTTTACCAAAGGTAGAAATTCCTTTTTTTGATTTCCTTGTACTAGGACTCTTCACCTTCTTGACTATAACTACTTTTGTAGTGACGCTAGCATTATCCCACAAAATGCTGGGTATCTTTGCCGAAGCCACAAATGTGTGGCAACCCCTTGAGTGGATCTTCTATTGCAAGTTTTGATTTAATCGCAAATTCCAAATGGGCTGCACCGTATTTATAAGAACAGGCAGAAACACATGTCTGCGGTTTGCCTTTCGTCATTTTTATTTGCAGAATTTGCTCAAATATTAGTTTTTTTGTTAGATAACTCCTCCCTTAACCTTTCTTATATAACTGTAAAATCCTTGACTCAAAATATAACGATAAAATATTATTCTTTTAACCGGGATCTACTTTAGTGGAAAGTAATTTGTTGGGACATCAAATATAAATACGAAAACAAAACTTTGCATTAAAAACTATTATTTTAATTGCCACCGATTTCAAGAGGGCTTAGATGAAGGCGTCCCTGACGCTTCGCTTATAGTTTAAAATGTAGCTGAAATATTGGCATGGGCGCTTTTGGCATGTACTTTTATTTATGATTTACAGACCTACATTAATAAGTAGATTAGTTAATACATTCTAGCTTTTTCAGTTTTTTTGAAACTTCAAATTGTTAAAAAAAAAATAAAAATCTGCGACGACGCCTATCGGCGTCTTTAGCACCGGTGCCTTTTGATAACAATATTTCAATACATCATTCGCAATAAAGAGTATGAACCGAAAAACAAGTTACATGGCACATCTTAATTTTTCAAGTACAGCATTCTTTTACCTTGCAACGGTAGCATATGATAATATTTATTTAACTAAATAAACAAGTACAGTGCATGCATTGACTAGATAGAACATAACGGTATATCGGTTTAAAAAATTGTTTTATAACACTATCCGAGCACATAAATATTCTTATACATAAATGTATATGTATTGCATATTAGAATAATTTAAATTTGTTATTATGGTGTTCAATAGAAATAATCCATGGAATATATATTTGTTTCTGTCTCATTCACGATCTGAAACAGTTTTGTTTTTCTTATACTAAAATGAAATAGGTACTAATATTTCCAGGTAAGTACCCGAAAATTTGACCTGTTTTTTGGGGAAATGTCAACTAGTTAAATGAAATGAAAAATAATGTACAACTTTTTAATTAAATAATAATGGAGAATCTTTTGCATAATTGAGAGCAGAATTAAACTTCTTCATTAATGGAGTCTAATATGGCTATTATACACTTAAACCTGGGAGAAGGTTTTCATGCAACCATTTTACAAACATTTCTGTGTTCATATTATCGTAATAGTCACTGGCTTTTGATTTAGATGAAAATATTAAAGCAGCACCTTCTATAAAATCCGATTTTCCTCTTGCATGTAAAATTATGTGTCACTTCCCTTCTCCATCGGTATGTTTGATGGACTTTACGTTATCATCTTGCCATATTCTCTTGGTTGCACCCCTAGAAAATATCCATGTTTCGTCTAAATATATAAAATTCGCCCCTTCTTCTTTAAATTTAGAATATTTTCTTAGAAAGTTAATTCTCTTGTGCACGACAGAACTTCTTTCACAAAGGGCCTTTCTGTTATCCTCCTTTTGAAATTTGAAACCCAAGTTAAGTATCACTTGCCATAGACTTGTTCTGCCAATGTCGTCAAATTTTCTATCTATTAATTCCGAGAGAATTGTATTTAAGGTCACATGTTCCTTGTTGGTCCTCATTCGATAAATGGTATCACGAATTTCAAATTTCTTTCCATTTGGAATATCTTTCGTTTTCAATGATGGGCGAGTTTTGCGGTGATCTTCTTTCGGCAGTTCACTATTGTGATTTTGTAATACTCCTCTTAATTTGGTTTCACTAATTTTTAGAGCATCGTATACGCGTTGTACAGACATTACCGATTTTAAAGGACCGCCATTTTCTTTTTCATCCGTAAAATACTTATGTAGACTACAAATTAGACTATCTACATCTAACACACGTCTAGGCATTTTTAAAATTTCCACTAAATTTACAATATACCTACAATGTCAACACTTGCAAAGAATTAATTCAACTGCAATATTTGTAACAAATTTAGTACCTACCCTAATGTTATTTTAATTTAATTCTGGCCATTAGGGCAATTTTACCTAATTTCTTGGGAAGAGGCTTATTGAAACTGGTTGTCAATGACTAATTTGCATAATTTTGTTAATCCGAAACCCGCGTAAGTATAGCGAACAGACAGACAAAGGTCATATCATTCCACGTAGGTAATTCATTAATATTAGAAAAGCCTTCAATTTGTTAATATTAGATTTTCAAAGTATAAATTAAAAAAGTTAATTGGTCATGTGGCTTCAGAATAGTAGGAGATAAAATATTAATAATTTCAGTAACATTCCTTATATATTTTTCTAAGTATGTTTAAGAATCTTAGTGTTCCAGGTGATCTTGGAATTTTTTCTCTAAAGACAAGGTTTAAATAAATCTTTTTTTTTTCGTCAAGAAGCTCCAGTAGTAAAATTCCTTAGTTCGGAGTAGCTCTTCCAATTTACAGTCGTCTTATCTATCTTATATTTTTTTAAATCTTTGTCTCTTAACGAAATCATTAAATTTATGTTATAATAATAATCGTAAGTGATAAATAAAAATTCTTTAATAAATATAATCTTTACCATAGAAGATAGTAATCAATGACTGTAGTTTCAAAAAAAGAATTTAAAAAAATACTTTTTCGCCTCATTTTTTTTTTGTCACCCGATACTGATAACAAAAACATCTTTTAAAGCCGATCTGTGACTATTAGGGCGTAAGATTACATCAAAAAGGCATTAATTATCACGAGACGGGTTTTTTTAAATCTTGTAGACAACCCTTAAATTAGTATTTATACCTCAGACGTGCTCGTTCTAACGTGTACAAAATTCTTCGATTTAACATTTTGGATGTGGACAGTGGCTTAGGTTCTTAATAAGTTTAAATCAACGTTATTTTATATTATTCTGTATATTCTAAATCTAATCAATATGACTAATTATTAATAAAGGGTAATCCATAAAAAAATGTTTCTAAAGTGGACCATGACCGAAAAAGACAGAGATGTTTGTAATATATCATACATTATTAACTCTAATTTTACAATATAATATTCAGGAAAGGTGTTAGATCAAGAATATTTTTCAAGTGATTATTGCATCCAGGCATATTTAAATTTATTTTTTTGTGTACTCTATTTTATTCATGTGCCCTTTGATTTGTATTGCTACATATTTCGTCAAAATATGAATAGAGGCTTCGTCCTCCTCCTTGCAGAATCTGCATTTACTTTCTTCCAAGTTTATTAAGGTGTCCTTCGACAGTGTCCGGTAAGGATCTCTATTAATATACCTAGAGATCTTTTCAATTACATTTTGGTTTAAAAATCAACCAGTTATGTTTTTATCTGATTTCTTTTCATAATTTTAACTTCAATGCGAATGTTATTGCATGATTTATTCAGTAAATAAAACTTTTTTTGTATTCATTCAGTTTAATTAGCTATTGAGTTTGCTACACCACTGCCATTTAATCCTAAAATGTCCTCTTAACAGGTAGAAGTAAGGGAATGAAGGAAGAAACAGAAGCCGACTTCACAAATTCCACTAACTAATCACTGCTAAGGCATCTGCTTGTCGGTATAGTCAGTCTAACCGTTCCAGATGTGTTCGGTCCTTATCTAATGAATTCTAAATTTAATTAATGGCAATTAATTGAATATATCGGATTATAGTGACCCGATAACTGCAAAAATTATGTCGAAGTGACAAGTGACAAGTGAAAAAAAAACGCAACAGTTCCAATTACAGAATTAATTAAATAGTATCTAATAATAATGTTGCCTTTTGTTACTTTCGTTCATATTTCCCCTCACTTATTAGGTTTTTTCGTTTGCATCGAAAGTGTGCACTAAGCTT
The DNA here is from genome assembly GCA_927349885.1 of Psylliodes chrysocephalus. Classification (NCBI taxonomy): domain Eukaryota; kingdom Metazoa; phylum Arthropoda; class Insecta; order Coleoptera; family Chrysomelidae; genus Psylliodes; species Psylliodes chrysocephalus. Next base: position 88,210,177 of record OV651817.1, read on the forward strand.
CGTCACTTCTGAAAATATCGTTCCATCCATACAATTTGTATAAATGGAACGATATTTTTAGAAGTGGTGTAGCCCAGTGCTACACTTTCTATGTAAAGTAAAAGACCTATCATAGTCAGTTAATCAATTGCGAGTGGGATCAAATATTGTATTCTTTTCTATACATTCATACTTTCTAATTGTAATGTTTATGTACTCCCTCTGTAGCTAAGCGAGAAAACATTTCATTCTCACTTGTATTTTGTCCATTAAATAAAAATTCATGTTCTTTTCTTCTTCTTTTTCTTTGTCCGAAAGTACTGTTTCTACTAGAGCAGCCTTTTGACAAGAGTTTCGGACAGCGGCCTTTACTCAAGTTTCTTTGTTGACTATCGACTCTCTATTTAAAACAAAATTTATGTCATAAAATGTACTTTACAGCCCAATTTTGCATATAAACAATTTTTCAAATTTCGTTGAATCAGAGAAAAAAAGAAAAACGAAAAATTGCATATTTTAATTAGACTATTAATTCGTTCAGGGGAATATAATGACCAACTACATGATGTTACATAATATAACTTCACAAATGCCAATAAGAACATTAATAATAATAACAACTTATTCTAATTTTTTTGTACGCAATTCCTCTAATATAAAAGGGCAAGAGATCATTATAATACATTTATATTATTTTCTAATTACAGGAAAATTATTTAATTTAAAAAAATACCATGTTGTCAGTGAGGACACTTTTTTAAAAAGAATTTTATCTTGCAGGATTTATGATAATCATATGGTCACGGTCCGGCCTAAAAAAGACGTGTCACGCCACAAATTTCAACCAAGAAAAGAGTGAAGCGTTTAATTATGAATGGAATGGTCATGGCGGACCATCTCTGTTGTTTATTATTATTTGGTTGTTTCTAGGAAACGTGTCTCTGAATTTTTTCCAATAAAATTAAAGGAAGATTTAGTAATAAATCAACTTTTTTAATAAATACCTTCTTAGACAATAAAACCATATGTTTAACGGCTATTCATCACATTAGTTGTTTGGATGAATTTCAACTATTAAAGCTTTGTTTATGGAACATTACTTTTCTCTTTATGTGTTTGAAAGTAGGTACAAATTAGAGTTGCTTTGAAATGGAAGAGGCAAATAACAGTTTTTTTTTCTAATATATCTCCAATGCACCTGATAGTACAGGATACGATGTAAGGTCGACCTTCACGCAGCAAAATGGCAACTTGAGTCGTACTTTGATTTATTTGAAGTCAATACTTTTATATTTGAAGACTAGCGGAATGAAAATGTTTTATCATTTATATGAAGCTATTTACAGAAAAATGGCATTTAATCTCACCAAAACTGACTGGCTACACTATCTCGAGTTTGACATTGACGTCATTGTAAAAATGTAATGCAAAAGTGCGGACAATTTAGCTTCGTCATAGAATCTTGACTAATTGACTAATTTAATATAAATATATTATGATAATTTGACTTATGTGCTTATTTCCTCTATTTATACGCAGAAATAATCTTTCAACAGTTTACAACTTAAAGCGTTGAATAATTTAAAGTCACACTGTCAGAATTTTCTTGAGCTAATTGGACGTTCAAATTGTAATATAATTTGTTTGTGAGGCATTGTGAATTTAATTGTAAAAGCCTCAAATTAAAATTATTTACCCTGGTAGTAGATGGAAAGTTTTGAAGCTGCAGCGTAATTCGAGAATTGTCTTTCTGTGCTGAAAAAATATTGCACACATGACTTATTAGGCATTCCAAACAAATGAAACTTGGTGCTAAGGTTTGGTATGTCTAAAGGGTTGCAACATACGATGTAGTTTATCTACACTATGTGAAATCATAAATAATGAATTAAAATTAAATATTTTATGTTGAACAAAATGAAACTATTAAAAAAACTGACTTATACATTTTCTATAAATTGACATGCTTGGCGACTACTATTTCAAATAAAAATAGCGTCCAAGATGGAAAGCTATGTCGCAATCCCTTAAATTTACGAGCCCTTCTCACTGGCAGCTATTGTTTGACATGTCGTTAGAATGCCTAATTAGGCATTCCAAACAAATGAATTACCAGTGGGCAGGTTTGGTATATCTAAGGGTGGCGACATATGGTGTATTCTATCTACTTTACGTAAAATCATGAATGATGGATTACATTTAAATATTTTATGTCAAACACAATAAAAATAATATTTAAAAAACCCACCTATACATTTCTTCATAAATTGGCAGGCTTGGCGAGTACTACTTCGAATAAAAATAGCGTCCAAGTTGCAAGACTATGTCGCTACCCCCTTAAATATACAAGAATTTCCCACTGGCACCTATTGTTTGACAGGTCGTTGGAATGCCTAATTAGGCATTCCAAACTGAATGCCTACCAGTGGGCTTTGACGGGTTATGATATTGCAAAATTATGGCAACCCTGTAGACCTGGTGATTTGACAAGGTCAATGAAATAGATAGTTACATAGATTGATTATCCATATTTTTCAAAATAAACATAAGCGTATGCCTTGAAGTAAAAATGTAAGCAATTATTTTTTTTTTAATATCTAAAGGCTAAAAATGGGTTTTAAAACACATTTTTGCTAAACCGATTCAAATTAATGAATATTTGCCAGGCAATATGGCCGCTCGTAAACGACCAGCTTTGAGCAATCTATATAACTATATATGTATCATTGACCCTGTTAATGACAACAGGCTTGCCATATCTAAACTGTCATTACCCACTGGTAGCCATTTGGACAGGTCGTTGGAATGCCTAATTGGGTCAATTTTATGCACAAATCTTGCTTGCTTGATATTATGAATTTAAAGACACATCTACATAAAAATGTCAGAAGTCATGGATTGAAGTCACAATGTATTAGGTTAAAATGCACAATTTAAATTCGAAGAACCTTCCAAATCTAAGGAATAACATACGTTCAAAATCATTTTACTGTACCAAATCAAAAGAATCTCGACGATCTGTAAAACTTGTTTACTTTAATGGAAACGTATGTAAAACCGAAGAAAATCCTTTTAATGATAAATCGGTACAAACAACAGAAAAAAATTCAAAATCAATAAAACGTTCGAGTATTTGTAATCAAAAGGAAAGATGTCGGTCGGCTAAAGAGCTAAAATTAGAGCGTGGATTTTCCATATGTATGATATCAAATGAGAAAGAAGCTGTTACCGCTAACTTTGCTACGATAGTAGACGCCTGTTGTCAAAAAACTACATCAGAGTCTGGTGATGATGATACAGTGCCTATTTATAAATTTCTTTGTATTCCAGCATCAAACGTTTCGAAATTACCCGCAAACAGCCCTTTAAAACTTGACGTTGCGTGCCAATATGAAGAAATGTTAAAAAGCGAAGAATGCAAAGACATAAAAATGAGAAAACTAAATGAAACATACAACAAACGTATTGGAGAACTGAATTCTTTACCTTTTCGATCCGATTCTTTAAAAATGCGAAGAAGAAAATCATCCATAGAAGCCGATTTGAGAAAAATTGATGTACAGTTGAAAATGTTGTGATCCAAAATTGTATCTATTGTCTTTTTTTGCCATCAAAAATATTTCATACTATTTTAGTTTATTTTTTTAAATTTGTTAAAATCTACGTTCTACGTACAAGTAAAAAAAAGCGAATAAAGCCAATTTTGTTGCACAGGGTGTTCCAAATTGATACCTACATAGCAAAAACTAGAGATAAAAGAGTAGTGAAGATCTCACGACTTGTTTTTGCTAAAGGAATCAAATCTTCAATAGTTTCATTTTTATTTTCGATTATTTGAAACTGACGAAAATTACAAGTTTATCTAATTTTTTTATTAAGAAAAATATTAAGAAAATTTAAAGGAACTTTTGATAGATTTATTATGGAAGAGTTCAGTGACGTACAAAATATTTTAGGGAGTCTTATTAAGAAAATATAAAAATTGTGAACGATAATACCAAGGAACTTTTATTTACTTGTATAAGTATAGATAATGTTTTTGAGTAAGGTAATTATATTTTACCACTGATTAAAGGAAATGAAAATTCGTTATATTGAAATGGAACAAAGTGAAATAATGTCATAGGTATAGCGAACAGACTATACTTAATAATAATACGGTTCTTTTTAAAATATCTTTTTCATATGTTTCATGTAAAGACTCACAAAAAAATTAAATCCTGGAACTTCTTTAAATTGAAGAAACGCCTAAAAGAATATTTGTACAATTAACAATGGTCACAAGAAAAGATAAACATTTATATCTAGATTAGGCAGAAACAAATTTAAATTCTACAAAATTATTATTATTAAAAAGTCACTTTTATAGGTGAGTCCTTGTTGACTTCTCATGGCATTTAACCTGTTAAAATATTTTGTACACTATTTGCCATGTTATCAAAATACCTTAACCTAACCGGAACACAATATATTCTTAACCCAACAAAATGTTTTTATACCATACAAATAAGGTATTCACAAACACAAAGTAACATTCGGTGCTTCCCCAGAGCTGAGAGTTTAAATTTTCTCGATACACGCAAATTATGGATCCTGTAGCTCCTGCAGACAAGTCGCCACTGGTAAAATTAAGCCCAGTTTTGGAATTGGCCTAGTACATACATCCAACTACTTTTTTGAATTATTATTTTTTTATATTTATAATTAGATTTCAAGTTCCCATAATACTCCAATTAAATAGACCTTTAAATCAAAATTTTGGAGGAAATACAGGAATTTTTGATATAAGTCACTTAAGAGTATTTGAAAACGATATGTAAAAAAAATTGTTTTTCAGGCCCCGGCAAATGTCGAAAAACAAGAAAATCAAGTGTTTTTTTAAGGTTATTTAAAAACGGTAGGTGCTATAAAAAAAGTTCTTAATAAAAATTGTAAAGCATAAAGTTTTACATAAAAATTATATTTAGCATTTTTTGAAATTATTGAAACTAACTGAGATAGGGTGTTTAGAAGTTAAGAGGAGATATATATGAGCTGAAAATTCAATGGTTTTTATTTTATTTTTATTATTTACTTAGAAAAATATGAAACTTTCTTTTCAGAAAAACAATTTTTTCATTTGTTTTGTTTTTGAGTTTATAATATGAATAGGACCGATAAGTTCCTACAGACATTTTTCTGAATCCGCCCCTGTAAGAGTACCAATAGATTTACGACTTCACAGACTCTCAGTGTCCACTTAACTTTCTGTATTTAGACAAGTTGCCGAAGTAGTGCCATATTAACAGTTTCTGTCAATAAAAAGAAACGACCTTATCCTAATTTTTTTGAAGGCAAATATTTAATGAGGAAAGAATTTTTTTAGTCAATAATTTTGAACTATTTGCCTCTTTTGAAAACTATTTCTAGAATCACAAATATAAAAAAAAATATATATCTCATTTTTTTATTTAAATATTTTCTAAAGCAAATTTATTTCTCTTTAGATTTAGATTCTATATTTAGGTTTATAGGTATACACTTGGAGTTTTGTTTGTAAATAAGAAATTACGTGCATTCACTAGCGATCGATGCACCTGATACTTATTAGCTCATTACCATATTCTTGAATTAATTTGTGGAGAGTTATGAGAACGCTACGTTGTCGAGAAAGATTTCATAATATTCAAGTTCAATGTTTTTAAAAGAAAATAATTGTTAATAATGAAATGATGCATAGAGTATGTTCAGTATCACACAATAACGCCAGAAAATGGTAATAAACAAAATGAATATGGCAATCATATTGTTTTTAAGGAAATAATGTATTTGGCACTGTTTTTTTTTTCGTGATAATATGTGATTTACATTAAATTCGAGGCAGTTATGCCGTGCAAGTGAATGGTTTTCTTGGCAATAAATAGCTTAACTCCAGTTATTGTTGGTGCTTTGTCACAAATATTTAGATAATAATATGTAAATTGTTGATAAATGTTTCTTGATTCTTGTGTTATATAAATGAATGGAGATTACAATTTGAATGGTTTTTATAAGTATATACGAGTATTACAAGTTCAAGCAGGATATACAAAGCATAGAGGATAAGTATTTTAAATTATTTGAATAGAGATCGATATAAATCTCTTAGAGGAGCAACACCTAGACATCTCATGATCCTCTTTGGAGTTATAAGTAAGTACTTTGACAGCTCATGATGACCAGCCCATACACAAATAACGTAGGTACAATAATCTTGAGTGAATATCAGCATTATTAACAAGTTTAAGATTTCTAAGTTAAAAAAACTTTAAGTTTAATAAAGATGACAGATTTTCGCAATGAGCTTTCATCATTAAAACGTAGGCTGTTTTTAAGTTCCAAGTTGGAAGTAACAAATTTCTTCGTTAATTATTTTCATTGATGCTATACTATTATACTTATAGATATTACATCAGTATTAGTAGATTCCAATTCTACTTCGATAGCAAATATGTAAAAAAGTAAGATAGAAAACTATAAAGAGCTAATTATATACAATTTTTCATATTGAACGGACTAAAAACTATATTTAAATTGTTATTTTAAAATACCACTGCTTCTGTTAATTATATCATCATATTAAAAAAAAACGAATTAAGATGAAATCTCATTAGTCCTGCGAAATAAAATGAGTACTTTAATAGGCAGGCATAACCTGTAGGTAGAAAAATGCTGGGCACATAAAAGAAACGTATTCGTGCAGGTATGCAAAAAATAACCTGCATTCTTTTTAACATGAATGAATGGGTTCAAACAAAGATGAATATAAAAAAACTGGACGCGTCAAATTTCATTCCATTTTATTACCCACTGGATGTTAAATATGTATTGTGTTGAATTTCAACATACAATATATCTGAAAGAAATAATTTTTTCCCTAATTGAAATATTTGCTTTTTTTGACGATATAATTTGCATAAAAAATACCAAGAAGTTTCATATTTAAATAATTCTATAAAATTTTTCACTTCGCTAATGATGTACGATAATAATAGTAAGTGAAACAAATTAAAAATGTGATTTTTTTTAAATAAATATTATAACAAAAGGGCTTCGTACAAATGGGAAACCAGCCGAGGTCGGTGAAGTTGACCACATATTTTCGAAAACCACTGTTATCCGAGAATGCACTATAATTATTACTTTTATTGCACCACCTTCCTTGAGAAACTAAAGCTATTTATATGTGGGGAAGGGCAAATGAACACTGTCCCCCCCCCCCCCACCCAGTAAACATTTTCATGATTTATTGAAATGCTCCAGTTAGCTTTTATAATGTACTCGTATGCACCATTAATAAAACTTTTTGCACCCCCTCCCTTTAGTAGTATAGATATAGCTGTTTCTTTACCGTGAATTTAGCCCTTAATGATGTTTTCGCAAGAAGAAATATTGCGCCACTGATGCACTTATATTTACCACCAATAAAACGATTTGCACTCCATCTCTTTAATAGTTACACCTTCTTTACAGTGAAGTTAACCCGTCCCAATGATATTTGCGTAAAAAAACTGTTAAGCTGGTCTGGTGGGAAAGATTCGTCAACACTGAGTAATTAGGTTCGCAGGATAAATACCTACCTATGATACTTATCGTATTAATCTGTAAGTGGTACTGACTATGCATAATCTATTATAACTATATTTATCCCAATTACCAAATAATGGTTAAAATAAATGACCTACTAAGAAAAAAAATTCGCAGTTTTATATCATCTATGTTTTAAGTTAGGTACGTTATATAACAAGGCTTTGTTACAGCTTCTTTTTATTCATAGTTACGTAAAATGTTCTCAAATATAACAAAATTACGGTTACGTTTATAGATAAACTTTTCTGTTTTGAAACTAAAACATATTAGATTCCTGTTTGAAATGTTTTTATTATAGATTAACTCAAATAATAAATCTTGTTACTTGAGTTACATTCTTTTTTCGAAATTAAAACATATTAGTTACGTTTTTGAAATGTTTATATTTCTAATTTATTATCGTTGTATTTGTTACTAAGTAACGTTTTTGTTTCGAAGAAACTACATGTATTAAAACTTGGTTAGGTTTTGAGATGATTTGAATACAGAATCGTAACTAGAATGAAGATATATATACAAGGTGTTTGTAAATAAGTTCGAAATATTTTAGGGGGTGGTTGCCGAAGTTATTTTGTTGAATATTAAAACGGGAAAGTTAGTGGCGCACCAATTTTTTAATAAAAAAAGTTGTAGCATCCTCGCACGAACGCCAATGATAAAAATATTCGGCTACCCCAAAAAATGCTCATTTATTACTTCAAAGCGTCAATACCTATAAAACTCTTTGAAATAATTAATAAAAATATTTTGAGTTACGTTTGTAGGAACTTTTTTTAATAATATAACTTCGGCAACCGCCTCCTAGGGGTAAGATTCCCCACTCGACCATTCAATGTTGGGTTCTAATTACCAGTGCTGTTCCTAAAGTGGCGATGGGAAATAGTAACAAAGCCTACACAAAATACACATAATTGAGAATTTAAACACAAACTTGAAACTGGCACATTAGGTATTGTACACCTAGGCCATAAATCGAAAAAAAAACACCCCCTAATTTTTTGCACTTATTTACAAACAACGTGTATAATATAATAATAATATCGTTTTTATTATTTCAAATCAAAAGTTCACATATATATTCGTACAATAGAAATAAATTAACATTTTGCATTCCTACGAATGCAAAAAATGTTCTTCCACTTAACCCTAAACAAGGAAAAAAAATATTTTAATTAATGAAATATTTAATATTTAACCGGTAGAGTATCTGTTAAGAGTGCAACAAACAAATTGGTCTGTAACTTTGATGTGTTATGTGGTTCTCAGATTTAACAAGTGTGTTTTATACATTGTTTTCAGTTTTGAAACATTTAAATGCCTAAATTTTTGAGGGACAGAGTTATATATGTGAGCAACTTGATATACAAAGGAACGCCTAAACATCTCTGAATTGAATTTTGGCGCACCATAATCGTATTTTTATAAAAATTATGGGGATTTATATAAAAAAAAAAAAATCAAAAAAAAATTAAAATTTAGCGTTCTCTATTTTTTACTCTTCACAGTTTCACAAACCCACCCTTTTTTTTAAATTAATTGGCTTTATCCCTTTATAGATTTTAATTTTTCCTGATGATTTCAAGGTAATATCGTTTTCTGTTCCTGAGTTAGGAATTTTTTAAATATGTCAACATCCCCCCCCTTAACCCCCTGGATTTTTATTCAGAATCATTATGCTTCATTCCTTATAGAGCTTGATTTTTCCCTAAGATTTTGAGTTGATATCGTTTTTCGTTTCGAAGTTGGATTTTTTTTTAATATTTCAACCCTCCATTTTTATTCAGTTTTTTTATTAGAATCAATATGATTCATCCCTTATAGAGCTTGATTTTTCCTGAAAATTTAGAGTTGATATCGTTTTTGTTTCTTTTGATTTTTTTAATATTTCAAACATCCCCTATCCCCCAATTTTTATTTAGATATTTTTTCAGAATATGATTCATCCCTTATAGAGCTTGAATTTTCCTGGACATTTCAAGTTGATATCCATTTTCGTTTTTGATTTTTTTTTAAATTTCAACCCCTTTCACCTCCAAATTTTTAATCCGATTTTTTTCAAAACCAATAGGCTTTGTCCCCGTATAGAACTTGATTGTCACTGGAAATTTTAAATTAATATTGCATTTCTTTTCTGAATTATGAATTAACTCCCTTTAGCCCCATATTTTTAATCAGATTTTTCAAAATCAATAAGCTTCGTCCCCTTATAGAGCTTGATTTTTTTCTAAAGATTTTTAGTTTTTGACTGATTGAAGGATTAATAACAATGTCTTACTATTTTTACCAATTTTTAACAATATCCGTGCGTTGATTTTTCAGGCATAGACAGTGTTTCCCTGCTGGACAGTCTGTATATACTGAATTCGTACATAAATACGTAGAATACTCGTTTCAAATAGGTATTAGATCAAATTTTATGCTTCGAATAAATCCAAAAACCACAAAAACGAAATTTTTATTTTTTTGCACTCTCTAGAATGCTCTTCAAATAAAAATATATACCTTAAGTAATTGTTTTTACAAAAAAAAATGTTAATATTCGAATGAGGAGATATTGTGGAATATTAAATTTATTTAGAAAATTTACCTCTGTTATCATTCCTTCAATTTTTTCCATATTATACTTCCAACAAAATAAAATTAATAAATTAATTTTGCGTTATTATTTGAATTACTAATCAAATTAGCTTTCAAATGAAGTGTCACACTTTATAAGATGCAACTGTATTTTTTTCAGTAGAGGGTGCAAAAATCAAAAGGAACGCAATCAACAGTTGAATTCCTCGTTAAATTATTTTTAAATGCGACTCCTCTTGCTACTTGAATGAAGGTATGATAGCAGGGATGAGAGGATGACTTTTTCAGAAAACCTAAATATACCTTCGGATATTAATTGATTTTTTGCTTTTTTTATAAAAATCAGTCATTTACTTTACTGGATACTTTTTTCTGAAGGGCACTTCTGTCTGTCTTCAGGTAAATTCATCGATCTAAATATTCATGTATCATCATCATTAATTTTAATCAATATAATTACGAATTGATATTTTTAAAAAATCTGTAGGTTCTACCTATTTAAATGAAGTAACCAAACATTTTTTTTATATTAATTTTTAAATTATTTTTATCATTTTAAATTAACGAACAACTTACATTATACGTCGCCTGCTAAAAATCTCCATCCCTTTAAAGGACGCTGTCTGCGTAAAGATAACACTCACTATACACCGCGAGTTCGGTACGTACCGCGGAGGAACTGAAACCAACTGAAACTGAAAACCGACTGAAACTCCCGAGAGTCCAAGAACAAGAATTGAAAGAGCGAAAAGCGCGGCTTAAAAGCTCCGGCGGACGAGGATCGCCGGTTCCGTCTTACCGTCCATCGAGAGAACGATTAGAATGAAACCAAAAACCCGTACTTGACCAGACCAACAACAGCATCACTAGAAGATTCTTCTTTTTTCTTCCATAGAGTAATGTCGGCGACTAGAATTCTCCGCCTACGCACAAAAAAAAATTAAGGGCCTATATACCCACATACTGCCACTTCCAACCTACATATACTCGTATGATACAGTATGATGACTCTAGCTAATCGTAGTTAAGGTAGGTATAAGATTATTGGGATTAATTATATTAATTAATTATAATAGAAATTTCCATAGTCCTGATTAATGGTCATAGTTTCTCTGCCAGGCTCAATACTGCTAAGAATTTTGAAAATTTCTACTGGTTACGTCAATTAAATCTTGTTAAAATCCATTACAGTATAGCAAACTCACTGTAATATCATAGCATCAGATTTATACATAAACTGTAATAGTAACAGACTCACTAAGTAAGTGCTTTCCATGGAATCAAACAAATATATCCATAAAGCACGATGCTTCAACAAAAGCAAGAAAAAAATACAAATTCTTCAAGGTCTGAACAAAAATGTAGAATTTATTTGGGCGCCTTCCAATGTAATGAGAAAGTCGTCAAAATTGCTATAGATGCAACAAAAAATAACAATATAAACATGCTTCCAGAAATTCCACACACAGACCACAAATCCAAAAACAAAGAACACATAAACCAACAATGGCAAACAATATGGGATACACAAGACACAAAATTACAAGAAATAAAACCAATACCGCATTCACTACTATATAGAGATATTCCACCTGGCAGAAGAGATCAAAGTGTTATCAGCAAACTTTGGTTAGGAGACACAAAAATCGCACCCCAACATATATTTAGAAAAGAAGAACCTCCGACTTGTGACCAGTACCCTAAACCTGTGACAGTGAAATATTTATTGAGTGCCAAAAATACCAAATAGGAAGAACACTTCTTCAATTACCCCAAAACATGAATGATCTATTAACCAAAGGCTTTTCAAAAACAATTAATTTTCTAAAAAAAAATTCTTTATTAGAGTATTGTTATTAGTCATTACTGACTAACCTACAATTTTAATCTAAAAATCTTACAAACTAATTACTTATCTAAGAAGTCCCCATTGGGCTGTCTTAATTGTTTCTATAGGAAAGCATCACAAGTTGGCGTGACGATTTATTACACTGTTTTACACCAACACTAACATTAACGTTCACTGCACTAGCTCAACTGGCTTCTTCCTTTTGAGCCTTCTGTTGAGTGTAGAGTTGTCCAGTAATTGTAACGCTTCTTCGTTGACGTGGGAGTGGAGTCGACCCTCATGTTTCGGAGCAAACCTCTTTATTTCTTCTTCGATTTTTCGCATCTTCAGGTCTCTCCCATAGCTGTATGTCATAAATCCAGATTGGTTTTAGGATTTGTTTATAAATTAGCAATTTGTTGTGCACTGACAATTTGTATTTTCTTTCTAGGAGCCAATACATTTTTTTGAATTTATTTTAACAGATTGTTGTTGAGGGATATCGCTGGTGTATAATAAGTAAAGAACCGGTCCTAGCACACTGCCTTGTGGGACACCTGCTTTAATTTCTTTCATTTCAGAGTATGCCTCTTGCTTTACTCTAAACATTCTTCCTGTTAAATATGATTATAAAATGTCGACATATTGTCTAGGAAGCATTTTTTCAAGTTTCTGTATTAGGCCAGCGTGCCAAACCTTGTCAAATGCTTGGGCTACGTCAAGAAATATAGCTGATCATATATATTTTTCTTCGTAAGCTTTTTCGATGATATCGGCTATCTTGTGTACTTGATCTATTGTTTCTAAAACCAAATTGGTGCGAAGGGATCAGATTTTTATTTTCAATTATTGGTTTTAGTAGTTTTAGTAATATTTTTTTAAATAACTTAGATATTATCGGTAACAATGATATAGGTCTATATGATGACACTTCATTCAGAGGTTTTCCTGGCTTAGGAATTAGGATAACTTCAGCCATTTTCCACGCATCAGGTATATAGTTAAGGCGAATTGCTGCATTTATGAGGTATGTCAATTTAACAATAGCCTTTCCGTGGTAGTTTCTTTAATATTTCTCCAGTAATAAGGTCATATCCTGGGGCTTTCTGTGAGTTGATGTTTGTCTGAATTTCTTTCGTTACTTCATTAGGAGTAACTAGCTTAATTTCAAATTGTTCCATATTACGGATGGTCTCATTAGGAGTGTCTTGATTTTCATCTAATTGGAACGTCTTTTGTAGGTGGTCAGCGAAAATATCAGCTTTTTGTTGATTGTCTTTTGTCCATTTGTTATCTGCTATTCTGATAGGAGGACAGTGTTTACACGAATTTTTCATCTTTTTAGTTGCCTTCCAGAGTGAATAATCAGTTTATCATCTGTTAGCCCTACTAGGTATCTGTTGAAGGATTCTTCTTTGTGATTTAGGATTTCTCTTCTCAGTCTTTGGGTAGCCCTATTTAATATATTTTTTTCTTTTGGTGATCTTGTCATCTGCCATTTCTTTCTTAGTTTTATTTTTTCTGCTACTAGTTCTCTTATCTCGACAGGATAGTTTTTTCCAGCTGTTAATCTTCTTAATTTTGGTGTGTTCCTCCATACAGCACGAGTCGAACATGAGCTTTAGTGCCTATACTGCACCGTTAATCTCATTTTGTTTATTTTCTAAATAATGTTTTTGGGAACATGGCCTCCAAGATCCCCTTAATTTTAACCCCGTAGATTTTTTTTTTATATAAAATTTCTTAGAGTTATTCGATATTCTTATTCGTTACAATATATTTATTGTTCGTTGATGTACAATTTGAACGTAATAAACATTTCTGATAAATACATATAAATTTATGTTTAATTTGTTTAAGTTTACAAAAATGTGCAGGATGATTTTTGTTTAAAAATTAAAAATTTATAACTGAACTAATCCGGACCTGGAAATTGGACAAAATGATCTTAACGGTGCAGTATAGGCACTAAAGACCTATGTTCGACTCGTTTTAGTTTAAATGTATACAATTAACAATATTTTCTTTAAGTTATAACTTTATTATGTAACCCCTTAAGCTGATTTTTTAATTTTTGTCCGAAATCGAAACCTAATAAAAAAAATTAACGAAAATGTGACAAAAATTCACATACACAGTTTTGATTGCCTATCTATATACTTTAAAAATCTCTTATTATAATTTAAAAAAATATTATACAGGGCGAACTTTTTGATATGAATCGTCGAGATTCATTTTTTTAAGCCTATCCTGGAATTTTTTACTTTTGAGGACATGAATTAAATTCTAAATAATAGTGTAAAGTTTCATCAAAAAGAGAAATCTAGTAATCCTTTTGATGTTACAACTATATAGATTTTTGACAGAATTCACAAAACAAAGGGGTGTTGTCACTTTTTAATGCACATGCACATGATTTACCTCCTAAGGGGTAAAAATATGATAAAAATATGATAAAAATATGATACATATGATAAAAATCTGTAAGGTTCCTTATGACTAACCCTGTATAGTTCTTGCCATTCTATATTGTACTCTTCACAGTTTAATAAACATCCTTAACCTCCCCTATTTTAATTCAGATTCTTTTCCAGAATCAAAAGATTTCATCCCCTTATAGAGCTTGATTTTTTACTAAAAATTTCATGTTGATATTGCTTTTTGTTTTTGATTTAGGATTTTTTTTAAATTTCAACCGTCTTAACCTCCCCATTTTTAATTAGTCTCAAAACATTAGTCTTTGTTCCTCATAGAGCTTGCATTGTCCTGAAAATATCAAGTTTTTTTTTAAATTTAAACCTTCAACCACCCATTTTTATTTAGTTTTTCTTTTTTAATCAATAGACTTCGTCCCCTTGTTGAGCTTGATTATTTTTAATAATTTCAAGTTGATACTGTTCGTCCTTTTTTATTTATGATTTGTTTCTAAATTTCAACCCATTCTAGCCCTCATTTTTAATCCTTTATAGAGTTTGAGTTTTTCTAAAAATTTCAAGTTGATATCATTTTTCGTTTTTGATTTATGATTTTTTTTTTAAATTTCAACCCATTTTAACCTCCATTTTTAATCCGATTTTTTTTTTAAAAGAACAGGCTTTGTTCCCGTATAGAACTTGATTTTCCAGAAAATTTCGAGTTGATATGGTTTTTCGGTTGTGATTTATAATTGTGATTTTTCTAATTTCAATTACCCTTAACCCCACCATTTTTATTCAAATTTTTATTTCAAAATCAATAGGCTTCGTCTAATATATATATTTTGATTTTTTCTGAAAATTTCAAGTTGATACCGTTTTCTTTTTATTTTATGATTTGGTTTTAAATTTCAACCCCCTCTCAATTTAGATTTGTTTCAAAATCAATAAGCTTCGTCTCTTTATAGGGCTTGAGTTTTCTTCAAAATTTCAAGTTATCATTTTTCGTTTTTAATTTATGATTTTTTTTTTAATTTCAACCCATTTTAGCCCATTTTTAATCCAATTTTTTTCAAAATCAACCTTTGTCCCCGTATAGAAAACTTGATTTTGTCTGAAATTTTCAAAATAATATCGGTTTTCATTTGTGATTTTTTTAATATTTCAAACCCCCTTTACTCTCCATTTTTATTCAGATTTTTATTTTAAAATCAATAGGCTTTGTCCCCTCATACAGCTTGATTTTTCCTAAAAATGTCAAGTAGATATTATTTTTCGTTTTTGACTTATCGTGCAAACAAAGAAATGGTGATATCGGACGGACAGACGAACATTTTTAAAAGTTGTAGGATTTTGGTACAAAAATTTTTAAAATTAGATTACTATTAAAAATTTTGCTTTCTTTTCTTCAAAGTAAACTTAAAATACCTAATCTTAACATAACAACTCTTCTTCGGTACAATTTATTTTAAAAAATGCCAATTAAGAGACTGTGTACTATGATTGGTCTTAAATAGCTAAAATTGTTGAAAAAAATAATAAAAAATAAATTAAATTTTTTTTTGAAAAATATTACAATTTGGCTTCAGACAAAAAAATGTCAACTCAGGATGTATAAGTGTATAAAAAATAATTGGACAAAAATAAACCATGAATTGGAGTCCAAAAGTTTTATTTTCACATAGTTACAGTTTTAATTAATATTTTTATACATATTTTGGGGGTGAGATATGCGACTAGGTATACAATTTTTTTTTTTTTTTTTCATCGAATACCGACGTAATATGCATTCTGCTCAAATAGGCGAATTAGTACACCTATTTATAACATTCGTGTACAGTGAAATCACGGAGGCATAATATTAGCAAGGACAGAATGGGATATTTTAGAATTTTTGTGCTTCCATCTTTTCTTGGCTTTTCATTTTTCTATAATTGAGTTAAGAATTTTTTTTTTGATAGCTTATTCGTGGATAAAAGGCATTTAAAACACCTGCTCTATTTTAAATCGCATAATATTAATTAAAAAAATCTGATGTGTCCAACACATGACTTTCCTATCTAGTTATTACAGGCTTTTTCCAATTTCAAAATCTAGATTTCTATTGATCATATTTTCAGTTTCATAATGAAAACCAGTGTTATAATGAAACTGAAAATTAGCATTTAATTAACAACTTATAGTATAGGAGTAGAAAAAATAATAAATAAAACAAGCAGTTCAGTTGTTCCTTACTTAAAAGTAGTAAATTTTTAACTGTTCCTCAAAGGAACCACCCACACATTTCATTCCCAAGTTAGAAATAAAATTGTTTTTATAAGATAATCGGGACACTATTTTCGGTCTATCTATGTACTTTCCGAGAAATATAACCACTTTTAGTTTTCATAAGAATGTTTTCTATCTGACTTAATCATATTCTTCATCTGGTGTTTTATTCAACAAACCTTTTTTCTAAGAAACGCCATCCTACGCCCTATTAGAAAAGGAACATCTGACGAGAACATGGGCTACTTGGATCTTTTGTTGTTATGTATTTCTTGATTGTCACATCTGTCAGCAATATGATTTTAAAGTTCGTTTTCATCCTTAATCGAAGATTTATAGTGAAGAAATTAGAATTAGAATCTTTAAACTCCTCGATAGATAATTTTTTTGAATCCATTGACGGATTTTGACTTAGGCCTGCAAATTTTGAGAGGCGGCTAAATTTAAAAGATGTCTCTAATTAAAAGAAACCTTTGAATCCGAAATATTTTTTTCCCACGCAACTAGAAAGTCAAAGTTGATTAAATTTTCCGTCAAATGGTGAGATTGAATTGTATTATGCTCCATTTTTTAAATAATAGTCGAAAACATAATTTTTATGAGTTTTTTCTATTTTATTTTGGGATGTGAACTGTTTGTCAATTATAATCATTCAAATTTAGTATTCGCAGAAAAATGTTAGGCAATAAGATGAAAACTATTAAATAATGATAGCAGAAAAAATTAACTGATTTTGGTGGGAGACTTAATTATTCTTAAAATATATTTTTGAATAAAGCGAATTACTGTTAATTCAAGACTCGGCAATGTTTGAATAAAGAAAAAACACATATTATTAATGGCTTCATATTCTAATGAGTATTAATTATAAAAATAAATCAATTTATTTTCGTTTTACTTCAGTGGAGACAAATCGAAAAATTATTTCATTCAAGACAGCAATACAAAACATTTTTGAACTATAACAAGTCCAAGTAGGTGGAAAAACGAAGTACAGTCTGTTCACTATATTTACGCGGGTTTCGGATTAACAAAGTTATGCAAATTAGTCATCGACAACCAGTTCCAATAAGCATCTTCCCAAGAAATTAGGTAAAATTGCCCTAATGGTCAGATTTAAATTAAAATAACATTAGGGTAGGTACTAAATTTGTTACAAATATTGCAGTTGAATTGATTCTTTGCAAGTGTTGACATTGTATGTATATTGCAAATTTAGTGGAAATTTTAAAAATGCCTAGACGTGTGTTAGATGTAGATAGTCTAATTTGTAGTGTATATAAATATTTTACGGATGAAAAAGAAAATGACGGTCCTTTAAAATCGGTAATGTCTGTACAACAACGCGTATGCGATGCTCTAGGAATTAATGAAACCAAATTAAGAGGAGTATTACAAAATCATAATAGTGAACTGCCGAAAGAAGATCACCGCAAAACTCGTCCATTACTGAATACGAAAGATATTCCGGATGGAAAGAAATTTGAAATTCGTGATACCATTTATCGAATGAGGGCCAACAAGGAACATGTGACCTTAAATACAATTCTCTCGGAATTAATAGATAGAAAATTTGACAACATTGGCAGAACAAGTCTATGGCAAATGATACATAACTTGGGTTTCAAATTTCAAAAGGAGGATAACAGAAAGGCCCTTTGTGAAAGAAATTCTGTCGTGCACAAGAGAATTAACTTTCTAAGAAAATATTCTAAATTTAAAGAAGAAGGGGCTAATTTTATAAATTTAGACGAAACATGGATATTTTCTAGGGGTACAACCAAGAGAATATGGCAAGATGATAACGTAAAGTCCATCAAACATACCGATGGAGAAGGAAAGCAACACATAATTTTACATGCAGGAGGGAAATCGGGTTTTATAGAAGGTGCTGATTTAATATTTTCATCTAAATCAAAATCCAGTGACTATCACGATAATATGAACACAGAAATGTTTGTAAAATGGTTGCATGAAAAACTTCTTCCAGGTTTAAGTGAGCCCAGCGTAATTATTTTAGACAATGCACCTTACCATTCTGAAGTATTAAACAAAAGTCCAACGAATTCTTGGACTGTTGATAAAATTAGAGAATGGTTGACAAAGGAACATATACCATTTCCTCAATATATATTAAAATCAGAATTATTACGCTTGGCAAATATACACACAAAACCAAAAACCTTTGTTGTGGATCAGATTATTGAAAGTTACGGTCATCAAGTTTTACGTCTGCCACCGTATCATTGGCAGTTTAATCCCATCGAATATATATGGGGAATAGCAAAACAATATTATGACAACCATATTAGGCCTAATGGTTATAGTGACGACGCAGTTCGGGAAACTTGGCGAAAAGCACTTTCAATTGCAACTCCAGAAGTGCAGCGGAACTGTATATCCAAGTGCGAGAAACTAATAGAAGATTGGTGGACTCGTGAAAATAAAATAAACGAAATAAATCCAATCATAATAACAATTAATGGTGATGACAGTGATGATGATGACGATTATTAAATTTTGGATGATAAAGACTGATTTTCATTTTTATTGGCAAGTTCAATTTTTTTATTTTTCATTTGAAATTCTCTACATGGAACAAATTTTTATGTTAGAAAATATTTTATTTGAGCTAAATAACCTTCTTATTATACATAGACCATATTTTCTGTGTGAAGTGTAATATAAAATTATTATTAGGTTTATAATTAGCCACATTAGACTCCATTAATGAAGAAGTTTAATTCTGCTCTCAATTATACAAAAGATTCTCCATTATTATTTAAAAAGTTGTACATTATTTTTCATTTCATTTAACCAGTTGATATTTCCCCAAAGAACAGGTCAAACTTTCGGGTACTTACCTAGAAAATTTTTAATCCGAAACCCGCGTAAGTATAGCGAACAGATTGTAGTAGACTGTTCTGTACACATTTTTCTATCAGCAAAATTAAAATTTTATTGGCTGTGTCTTGAAGAACTTACAGGTTGGTCAGAGTTTGTTTCTGGACTTTCTTGGAAGAATAAATTTCGTAGAAACGGCAAATAAACCATTTTCCATTAATAAAGAGTTGAATAAAATTTCGCCGGAAATAAAACAGAGAGGAAGCCATTTTATCAATAGTAACATCCTTTCCTCCCACGGACCCGTGTAATTTTAATCTTGGACTGATTTTCACTATCTATGAAAGACATGTAGTTATTGTATCATATTAAAATGGCACAAATTCTATTCAGTATCCTTGCTGATAAATGTTCATTGATTGCCCACATTATTTATTATTGACAAATCAGTTTTAGAAATTATGTCGCAAATTTTGATGTCAATTTAAAAATTATAGTAAATTAGCAAAAATATTTTTCGGAAGACCACACGATTAAGGGCAGGGGGGGCAGAGGGTACTGGGGTTAATTACCTCCATGATTATAATTTATAAAACATAATGCACACAAAATTTTTTTACACACCAAAGTAGTGCAATAAAGAAATCGTGGAAATCTTGATTATTTTCTAAAATATTAACTGTATCAAAAAACTACCCACCTCTTTTAATTGAATTTAAGTAAATAATATGAAAAAAATGTATTAATTTTTTAAACAATTTCATTTTTAACAACATTGTTCCATGGTAAACTGCATTCATATAATAATAATGTATATTTTTAAAGGGTTCTGACAAAAAATTGCGTCCGAATAGTTTTTGACATGCATGCGCTCCACCTAGGAGCTAGACTAACCTTTAATTGGTTTTGGATTTATAAAAAAAAATAGTGCTTGTATATGTTTATAAAGATAAAGAAATTGCAAATTATACATACAGTGTGGTCCATTGAAAAGTATTCTTGTTTCCCTCAGATTTAAAAAAGAAATACTAATGGGTAAATTATCCTGTGGGATATAGCCCAAAAAAAAAGAAGAAGAAGAAGAAGAAATACTCGGATACGTCGATTTTTGTTTTTTCCTAATTGCATCATTGACCCTTCAACCCTCGAGCAGTGGGGTAAACAACCCTAGAATTTAGATAGGGAAAGTACTAAGTGTGGCATATTTTTGAAAAAGTATTATTATAAGAAATTCAGTAATGCCAATATTTTTGCGTTAAATTCCGATATTAGCGCCCTCTTGAGGGTGAAAATTATGCACCTAGAAGCAGAAATGCTTGGACAAGTCGATTTTTGTTTGGAGCAGGACACATTTTTTTCCTAATTTCAGCATCAACGCTTCGATCCTCGAGTATGGGGTGAACAACCCCTAAAATTTAGATATGGAAAGTACCAAAAGTGGCACATTTTTGAAAAGATAATTTTATGGGAAATTACATTTCAATAGAAAATTACATTTAAATTTTGTTAGTTTTTTAAATTTACCAACTTTATAAAAAAAGTAATAAACTGTAAAATTGACTTTTTAAAGATTTATTAAAACGTTAATTTAATAGGTGTTGAAAATATGACCCATTTTTGTCCCAATACAATAATACAAATTTTGTTTAAATCTATTGCGAACATTTTATAGAATTTCAGATGTTATTCTCCTGCACTCAGCTATTATCCGTAGGCAAAGATCTTCTATGGAATTAAGTTTCGTAGCAAAACATTTATTTTTCAAGTGTCCCCAAAGAAAATAGTCAAGTAGCGGTGACCTTGCAAGCCATTCAATTGGGCCTCTCCTTCCAATCCACTGTCAATCCAGAGCACCGGTTATTTAAAAATTCTCTTACAGCACCAACATAGTGCAGAGGTGCTCCATCTTGCTGAAAATGAAACTGATCAACATCAGGAGCCCACTTTCATCTTCAAGCATGTTTAGGTACACTTCACTAGTTAAATTTCTAAGAATGAAAAGTGGTCCCACAATATGGTTACCTAATATGCCACACCAGACATTTATTTTTTTTCAGGGGGTCGGGTATGATACTCACGGAATAAATGTGGGTTACTCTCATCCCAGTAATGGCAATTGTGCCTATTGAAAGTTCCATTCAAATGGAATGTACATTCATCGGAAAAACAAATATAAATAATAAGTCAGGATCTAATAATAATAATAATACTCTCCCTAACTCATCCCCTTACAAGTGAATTTTAACCCCAAAAGCTGAGCTTATGCGGGGAAAGGGACGGCTATTATTATTATTTGCCGTGGCGCTCCGGGGCGACTTAAATATTATTGATGGTGCCATCATCGACACGGTAATGCATGGCGATTTTATAATCTGCATGTCATATCAAAAGAAATTTAATTTCTTTCTATTAATACGGCACACATCAAATCTTATACCGAATCATGCAATTTAATTAAAAATTCACATGGTCTGGGCTGGGATTCGTTACCTATATCCTCTTTATCTCGAGCTTTTGATATAGTTGATTTAGGTTTTTATTGGAATTTCAGTAGTAAGTTTTTATTAAAATAAGTAATTTAGTACCTACTTATTGTAGTTGTTTTGACTCTTAATAACCAAAATTTAAGTGAATTTTTCAATATGTATAATACCAAAACTGCAAGGTTGAAGTTTCTAAAGCCATTTTCGGATTAACTGTTCTAAAATCCAATAAATAGGGTATCATAAGAAAATAAATTGTTTGCCTTTTAAAATATTTAGCTTTTCTTCCCCACAAATTTTAAGGCTGTGATTGTCCCCACCAAGGGGTTAAAAATATGCTTCAAATATGTCCCTTTATAAGCAAAAATCGACATGTCCAAGCATTTGTGCATTGTGCATTAAATTTCAGGAAAACAGGAAAGGCTAGGTGACTAATTTTCGCTCTCAAGAGGGCGCTAAAATCGAAATTTGACACAACAATATTGATATTACTGAATTTCTTATAAAATTACCCTTTTAAAAATGAGCCACACTTAGGGCCCTATTCAGTAATTTATCGTTTATGAACGACATCGTTAACCTAACGACAGTTCAACCAATGACTTTTATAACGTTAATTTTTGAAATTCCATTCAATTAGGCATTCCAACGACCTGTCCAAATGGCTACCAGTGGGTAATGACAGTTTAGATATGGCAACCCTGTTGTCAAGTTGTCATTAACAGGGTCAATGATACATATATAGTTATATAGATTGCTCAAAGCTGGTCGTTTACGAGCGGCCATATTGCCTGGCAAATATTTAATAATTTGAATCGGTTTAGCAAAAATGTGTTTTAAAACCAATTATTATCCTTTAGATATTAAAAAAAAAGTAAGTAGGGTCGACCTTCACCTATCTGTTTAATGGATAAAAGTTTTTTTTATTAGATAAAATATGTTTTTAAATATACCACAAATGGGTTGCCTAAGAAAATGCGGTCACGGCCATTTTTTGCTTTTCTCTCTGTATACAGATAAGAAAAGTATACAAATCATGATAAAAGTTACTTATGATGTCATTCTCTATTATTTTGTTCCTATACATGATTTCCCTAAAATGGACCTAATTCGAGATATTTGAGGAAAAATGCAAATTTCGAATTTTAAAGACAACTCAAAAACGGATAAGGAGAAAAGCACCAAATTTTAAACTTAAGCTTTAATCTATCCTGCGGTGAGCTGATTAAAGTTAGGGCATAGTCGAATCATCTGGGGAAGACTTTACAGGGTGTTTTTTTTTTATTTTAAGAAAATAAATAGTCTGGACCGTATTTTCTTAGGCAACCCTTTTGCAGTATATTTTTAAACATATTTTATTTATTAAAAAGAAACTTTCATCCATTAAACGGATGGGTGAAGGTCGACCTTACTTCGGATCTTAGACTATTACATTTTTACTTCAAAGCATAAGCTTATGTTTATTTTGAAAAATATGGATGATCAATCTATGTAACTATCTATTTCATTGACCTTGTCAAATCACCAGGCCTACAGGGTTGCCATAATTTTGCCATATCATAACCCACTGGTAGCCATTCAGTTTGGAATGCCTAATAACAAAGTCGTTACGTTATTTCTAGTTATCAAATCTGAACGATGATTTCTAGTAAGTTGGTATTATAATTTAGTGTTTTGTGATAAAAGAACGTATGTTGATGATTATACCGGGTGTTTAAATTAAAGTGTTACAGTCTGGTTACAGTTAAATATTGCCGAAAATATACATTTTATAAAAAAAGTTTCAGACAAAAGTTTTATAGTTTTTTTGGAGGAAACATTTTGGTTAAATTAATTTTTTTATAGCTGACCATAATATGGCCATATCGAGGTGGATTTTTTTACATAGGTATTCTTCATAAAATAATAAGAAACTTCTAAAGGAAACATTTTTTCATTGGATTTCTACTTATTGAGTAACACCTACTTGAAAATTTTGCTGCGCGAAAAAAAGTTGGCCATACCTATTATGGTTAGCTATAAAAAAACGATATCAGCCAAAATGTTTTCCCCAAAAACTATATAAAACTTTCGTTATTTTATAAAAGGTGGTATTTAATTGTAACACTTTAATTTGAACAACCGGTATATTTGACATTTTTTTGGAACATAAAATAAAAATTCTACCAGTAGATATATTCATTTGTTTTTCAGAATATATTAATTTGTTCTTAACCTACAACACGATCCGGGGTAGTATTCTCGAATCACGAATACCGTCATTCGCATACGTGTTTTACAATGTGTCTCACTTTGTTGAACGAAAACCAAGTGAGACAAATCATAAATCTCGCATGCGAATCTATATTCATGACTCGAGAATACTACCCCAGGGGTCGATTCTCGACTCGAAGGGATTCTGTTTCTCGCGGGCCATTTTTGCTAGTCGTATTGTATGTAGGGTTTATTTAAATGAGTATGGATATATTAAAAAAAACTAAGAACTATTCCAAAAGAATACAAAAAACAACTCGAGAACAGTACAAGTTGTATTTATTGGATTTGAAAGACAGAAACCAAATTTGATACTATATCAATCCTGCTTCCTGATTATCTTTTCTGTTGATGTCATCGGCTTTGACAACTCAGGCCATTAGCCTTGTTTTCTGTGTAGGTTACGGAGAATTATTATAATAGGTACTTCCATATTATAGGTTTTGTTACTGTTTCGCAGTGCTACTTTAGGAACAGCACTATTAAAAAGAATCCAATAGTAAATGGTCGAATGGGCAATCCTAACTTTGAATCAGATTTATTTTTAAAATAAATAAATTAGAAAAAATTTATTACAAATTGTACTTGCTGTATTAGGTAGATGGCAATTTAGTTGTAAAATTTGTAAAAAAGTGCTTTTATTATTTAGAACACACCGTCTCTGTCCTGGTTCACAATGAAAAATGAGAGGGAATGGAAAAATTACTATAACGACACTTCATATGCCGCGTTTGAGAATCCACATCCGATGCATCTCAGATGTAAAAAATCTTTGATCACGTGATTCAGTATACGTAAATGTAATGGGATAGATGTGTCCGATGTGGATAAAAAAACGCTCGAGATGTAAAAAATGCATCCGATGTGGATTCTCAAACGCAGCAATATTATTAACGACAGCTCTGTAGCTATCGTTGATGAACGACAATTTTACAACCATGTTTGTCTATTTTCAACGACAATCGTTGTCTACTGAATAAGAAAAGTCGTCTGTGAACGATTATCGTCTATTAACGACGTCGTTCAGAGTTACTGAATAGGCCCCTTAGTACTTTCCCTGTCTAAATTCTAGGGGTTGTTCACCCCACTGCTCGAGGTTTGAAGTGTCTATGATGTAATTAGGAAAAAATGTGTCCCCCTCCAAACAAAAATCAACGTGTCCGAGCATTTCTTCTTTTAATCTGAGGGAACCAAGAAAAGGGGGTGGATACTTTTCATTGGACCACACTGTATAATTTTAAGAAGGTAAATATTTCATTTGTTTTTACAAAGATTATATAACCATCATCGAGTACAATTTTAAAGAGTGAATCGTCAAAAAATTAGACAAAAAAACACTCTCTTATCAGCCGATACGTTACCTGCCTCGACCCTATGTATTCATATCATTACACGTTTGTGCTTCTTCGGATAAATTTAAAACCGGGTTAGTGTTAGTAGTGATGAAAACGATCGTTTAATAGACAAAACCGTTGTCTTATAAAATAAATAGAAAAAAGTGTTAAAGCTAGTTTATGTTTAATATTATACGAGTAAAATGGTAAGTAATATTTTTCTTTCTATTTTTTAAATTGACCTCAAGTAGTGAATGATTCACTAAGTTCATATTGAAATGCGAAAAATGATACTATTATACCTGCCGATGTGCCTCAAGACGCTATATCTTTATAGGAAGAATTTCTACAGGAGTATTTGTTGAAAAAATTTTATTTATGCAAATTATTATATTATCTTTCAGAATCTAGATATTTATTGATTGAGACTGAATATAGCTTAAATATTCAAGTTCAATATAATTGTTTCATGTTTTGGTATCTGATAATAATTGATTTGTTTGTATCTATCATTAACAGTAAAAACTATAATTATTCGCATACAGATCCAGTTTGTCTAGCTTGCGATGTTTTTACATTAAAATGGAATAGTTTCTATTTCTATGCATTTCAACTATTTTCAGTAATTGGTAAAATAATTTTAGTTGTGCCCTTTTGGCCTACGCATATTAGTATCCTCTATTTCTATATATCTGTATCCAATAAGTTTTACACAAAATAAAACGATATTATCATCCCCCTCCAACCATTGTGGTAGAATCTTTCATTAGTAACCGAGAAATTATACGAGAATGTTCTGACGTAGCCATACCAATTATGATTAAATCTTTGTGCGAATTTATGCTCAAACAATACAGTGGTACTTATAGAAAATGGTATACATTAGTTTTCCAATGCTGACCCCAAGAAGACAATATAGAAACACAATGCTATTGAATAGACAGAAATATAATAATACGTCGCCTACTGCGGAACGCAATATCCCATTCTTTTCATCGAAAGGGCGTAGTTATACCAAAGGTTTCGTTACCGGAAAATATAACTCACCTTCAAAGTCCTCAACTCAATATTCCAAACGCAGCATTAGTATCCACATCCAATGCGTTTTTTACATTTCGAGCGTTTTTTATCCATATCGGACACATCTACTACATCTACATCTGCGTTTGTTTGTCCGAGATGTACCTGTCCAGATTATATTTTTTACATCTCGATTTGAAATGACGTTTTTTTAAGTAATGAAAGTGTCAATTTTACTAAATAGCTTAAAATTGTACATAGTGATTAAAAAAAAATTTCGGATTCGAGCTTTTTTCTTTTCTTTGCATTTTCTGAGAACATTTACCATAGTTACGTATATATTTTTTTACATTATCAGAAAGTAGAGATTTCAACGAACAAAAAACTCCCCGACTTTTTTTAAAAAGCTGATATTTTGACGCGAGAATTTTCGATTTTAATAAGTCAAAATAAGGTGAAAAAATAAATATTTCAAATCAAAAAAATTACAGTGTCTTTAGGACATAAAAAGGTTTTCACCAAATTTCGAGAAAAATTTTTTTTTGCATAAGAAAAATAAATAACCATAAACTTGATTATTTGAATTTTTCACATAAATTTTGAAGTTATGTGAAAAAAGTGTTATTACAAAAGTTGTAGGTCTCTTTATTACCTACAACTTTGTCATTTAATTTTTTTTCATAGGACTTGTAGTTTTGCCGGAAATCGAGATACACCGTTTTTTACCCTTAAAAACTTTCATTTTTGTTATATTCTCGTTCTTTTTTAACGGGTTTCATCCTACTATTATTTTTTTTTGTTTCAAAAATTATCGTCCCTGGTCTATTTTTATAAAGTACTTATATAAAATCAGAAAGGATTCCTTTTCGATGACAAAGCCCGAATAAGTACGGTCTGAATTTCAACTCCACTCATAAGCAACACACAATACCCTATAAACGTTACGATCATGTTAGGCAATATAATATACACCTTCTCGCTAAAAGTGTTGCATACCTACAATCAGTGATTTTATAATAGCATTTATCTTTTTGTTTCGTTTGCCATAAAACAGCGCCTTTTGGAACTTGCGATTGAGAATGGTAAGTTATTGCGCTTTTAATTTATTTGTGTATAAAAAAAATACCTAGCACCTTCTAAGAACTTGATACTAAAATTGTCTCATAGCAAAATATATTATAAAAACGGGAACACTTTTTATTTACAAAACTTTCCTATCTCACTTTTTGTTTAAAACTTATTGAAAAAAAAGACCCTGTTAGAATAATTTTTTCATTATTAGCGAAGCGAGACTAGCTATGATTCAATTAAACTTTGTTAGATTATTTTATTTTTCCGAATTTCTTGAACTACACGATCGCGAGCCTTTAATCACGTCTCAGTCATGCAGTATAGGTATTCGCATTAAAAATACATTTTTTGAGGAACATGGACTAGACTGATTGACTGACGGGAAGCATTTTTATTCGTCGGTTTTCAAAGCAAATTATAACAAAATAGAGGTAACTTTAATGAAATTTACTAATATCAGCTGATTTCTTAATTATAAAGTTATCCACTCGAACCAAAAACTGATGTAAAGTAAGTATATTTATTCAGGTATAATGCAGTTTTTGAAAAGCTTTCTTACAACTCTACAGCCATGCCTGTCTTCAGAGAGCTCTAGAAGGTAAACTATACATACCAGCGTAGTATTTACTATCTTGCGAGGTTTTTTTATAGAAAATGCTCTAGATGAAGACTAGACAAAAAAATTTCTAATCAAAGTAGCCGTAAAAAAATGTCTGCCAAATAGCTAGGGAATAATTGAGATTTGGGATCATCAGGAACATCGAATGTTATCAAGATACCAATTTTTAGCTTTAATCTAATTTTTCAAGTGATAAATCTTCTACATTTCCTGGGCTAGATGTTTTTTAGGTCAATGCTTCCATCCATGTATAATAGTCTGAGTACAGTAAAAGTGGGGATATAACAACGTAACATTCCATAGGCGTACTTTGCAAACTAAGTTTCTATACCTAATTTAAATAAGGTGACTGCATATAAAATGGTACATACGCACTTTGTAGATTAAACTTTTAATGAAAAAGGTATATTATATACAAAAAATAAAAATAAACCTTATGCTTCTAACAACATTGTTGCATTTTAACATTGAATGAATTAAATTTAACCAATAAATAACAAGGAGGATATTATATGTTAATAATGGTATTAAACTTTTGGCTTTAAAAGTAACACTTAAGAACCTAAAATCAAAGATTAAAAAAAAATAAAAAGTTCAAAAACTATTTTTTAAAAGTCACTGTCTTTACTATAACTACTGGTATCTCTGGTATTTCTGATATTTGTTATAGGGTCTATTAAAGTTTCCATTCCTATATCCACTTTCCAAAATGAATTTTCAACCTTTTTAACATAATCAATGCATTTTCTCCAATGTTCTCCATTTACATCTGAAACTGCCTTCAAAAACAAATTTCGCACATCAGGTAATTTAAATGTATTGTTTCGAGAAACATTACCTTTTAATTGTGACCAACTCAGTTCAATGGGATTTAATTCTGCGTGGTAAGGAGGCAATCTGATAATTTCAATTCCTTTTTCTCGGGCCATCTGGTCTATAATATATTTGATAATATTTTTAGAATGAAAAATCTCCTTTTTCTATCTTTTTGTCTGTAGTGACTTCTTTAATCGACTGTGATATGATGCATTATCCAAAACAATAACGAATTTAGCTGAAATTTTTTTTCATAATGTTCTGTAACCAATTTTCAAACATAGGGTTATCCATTTCTTCATGATAGTCTTTTGTTTTCTTTGACTCTAACATTAATAAACCATTTAACAAAAATCCATCGGTTATTCCAATGTCGGTGCACCTGAACTGCGGAAAAGATAATCTGGTTCTATAATCCGACACCCGAATTGCGGAAACAAAATAGTTTGACCTGGTCTGTACAATCTAAAACACCCGAACTGCGGAAACTAAAATAGTTTGAGAAATAATGGTAGCTTATGGAACAGAAAAAAACGACCATATACAATTTGAAATTCAATTTTATTTAATAATGAAATATGTAACCAATATCATACCTATTTATTTGATTATTATTGCAAAATTTTAGGTTCAATATATTTTTGTTTATATAAAACTTCGCTTCTCTGTAGCTTCTTCTCATAGGTGCCGGTCTACATATTAATTACCGACTTTAAAAAATATTAATATTTGGATGTGGAGAGGGACAATAGGCACTAAATTTGGAGTGAAATGACTCGCATGTATTGATATTTCTACAAGTAGAAGAAGTTTTAGCTGTCCATATTTTGGGTGAAAACATATTAGTATATATTGTATCCACAAAACTGAGTAATTCTTTCATCTGGCTTCTCGGCCATAAAATCTTTAACAAATGAGACCTCCTCTTCATCTGTAAATAAAAAGGACAGCCTAAATATAGGATGCAGGCATCTTCCAATAGTTTAATTAATGTCTTTATATTCTGTGCTCAGACCAAGTTGTTGTATTTTGCGCCACCTAAAAAACGTTGTGAAAAGAAAACAACTAAAAATAAACCTTTTTTTGGTTTTATAATTAATATAATATTATAATCAACCCATAGACTGTGTCCGCAGTTCGAGTTAGGGATTATATCCCTTTTTCATTACCTTTATACCTGGCTCACGCATTTCCGCTGTTAGAGTGCGTCCTCCAAAGTAGGTTATAACTAAGCGATTTCTTTTTCCTGTTGGATTTTTTAATACACAAGAGACCCCTTCCTTCAAGACTTTTTTTTTAGTTTCGATGGAAATATTTTGCCAAATTTTTGTTACTGTATGTCCAGCATTAACCCAGGTTTCATCTAAATAAAATAGCTGTTTATGTTGACTTCTTGCGTCCTTAAATAATCATGTCTCCACGCAATGATTTTGTCTTTCTGTGTTAAAAGCTGTTTCTGAAACGTTTTTTGTAACGAAAATTTAATTCATGTAATATTTTTTGGAAATAAAAATATGATATATTTGGAGTGTAATTTTTTAATTGTAGAATTTTCATTTCGAAAGAAAAAAGAATGTACCATTCGCCTTATTACATTCTTTACCCAAGTTTCAATAATGATATTGTTTCTTTCTGGAGACTATTTTGGATATGAGATTTCTAACTGTAACTGTATTTTCTTTAATAATGTTATACACTGTTCACTTATATACTCCAGTATAGGTCTCACATTTAGTGCCTATTTCATCCACAGAAAGTGAAATAAAGTCTTATCGAAGATTATTATATACATTAAGTACGATATTTTTTCTTCTAAAGATAATGCCTTATGTCCATTAGGTCGTTTCGTTTAAGCGTACTTGTACTTGCAATAACTGTAGACCAGGCCTGCACAACACACGGCCCGCCATTGTCGTTTTCTTGGCCCTTTGTCCCTTTACCAATTTGGCCCGCCTACGTCAAACTATACATTTTTCAGAAGGACCTGATTCATTATAAGCTGACGACCTTTTTTTTAGAAGCTTGACTGGAGTGGATTTATAAAATTATAAGATGAGGATATTTTTTTTAGAAACTCAATAGAAGACCTCGACCTGGTTTATAAATTGATCACTCCTCCAAAAAAAAAAAATAAATTTACATCTGTTCTTGGCCTTGATTCTCGTACACCTACGTTTTTTTGAACTATCCCTTTGAAAATCTCAGTTGTGCAGGTCTGATGCAGACTATAGAATAAAAAATATTTACATTTTTCAATTCTGTCGTGCAATTTTTTGGATACATATTGATTAATGTAGTCTTACAGGTCTTGAAACAATTTTTGCTTCATTAATTTGTTTTTGCCATTTTTGCCATTTTATTTGCACAATTCTTAATAAGCATTTCATCACTAAAAATTTTTTTCGCTTTGACAATTATTTCGTAAAAAACAGAATTCTACTTGTAGCGGCTCTTGAAGATGGACAGTCTAGATGATGATGCATAAAAAGAAAACTCGTTTATTTGATTCAATGAACAAACAATTTATTTTTCATAATTTAACACGCAAGCTTAAACATTGAAGTCTATATTTCTGTACAATAATTTACACAATAAAGTTAAAATATATAGTTTTTACAATAATATACAGATACGTTTAAATTTATATTGCAGAAAAACAGTAAAATTTAAAAATAGTGTTCTTCTACAATTTACAGTTTTTTATTTATATATAATATACATTAAATTATTGTTTACACTTAACTATAGTACGTGACTACTAGACCTATTTTTTAAATTTATAACATGACTAGGAATAATACTGATCTATGTAATACAAGTTTGACTAGAAAAGACTCGCTTTTTATAGATTTAAAATCTATATAATATATATACATAAAAAAAAATATAAAAATAAAAAATATATTTTAATTAAGACTAGATGAATTTAGTTAATTTTCGACATTTTTACTGGCAAGCTATGTCCCATTCAAAACTTACAATTCTAAATATGGCAGTGATTCACTTTTGTTTTCATTTAATTTTTAGTGTGGAAAGCTGCCGCTTGGAGCGTATTGCAAACTTTTTCCCTTGCCCGCACTTTAAATGCTTAAAGATAATTTTGAAATATCATAGGTATTATAAAAAATAAACCAAGTAAAAAACAGTTCAAAAAGGAGAAAACATAATTTATATAAAATATACAGTGTGTACCATTAAGTATACAAAATAGGACAACTGAAGATTCTCTGATTAAAACTAAGACGATTAAACGTAACATACTTAGGTAAAATGTTAAAGAGTTAAAAATTGTTATAAATGTTTTATTACTCGCTGTAATTTTACTAAAATCAGAAAACCTTTTTGGTGTCATTGACACTTATCTACAAGATTAGTTAAATAAACTTTTCCAGTGGCATACCACATGTGAAGTTTCAGAATTTTAAAATTTCACTATTTTTGAAATTTTGAAATTAATTTTGAAATTTTCAATAACTCAATTTTGACAGTGTCGTAAAATTTTGGATGAAGATGATACTTACCCATGACGTACACCACTGGCAAACTTTACTTTTTTACTAATAGGTATGTTTTATTCAGTAAAATTATTGCCAACAACTAATTTTTGAAATTTTATCTTACCCTGTATTTTAGACAGGAGTAAGATTTTATTCAAGCATCTTATTTTTAATCTGAGAATCTTCAGTTTTTGTGTGTACAATTTTTAATGGGACACCCTGTATACGGACATTTGTAATCGATAAATATTTTTTTAAATAAATAATTTTAAATTTAAAATAAAGATTCATAATTAAAAGTTACCACAATTTTGTATGTAAAAAATAAAAGTTTTAAAATTATAATAATATTTAAATGGCTTATTTTTTTTTGTACACCCTGTTTTCCAATTTTTGACACAATGTACCAGCATTAGTTTTTAAAATATCCACACAGAGGAACGTTAGTGATATGAGAAACTCAAATATGTCAAAAAAACGTCGGTTTTCGGATAACAAAAACTAATCGAAAAATAAAACCTTTTTATACAGGGTGGAAGATTGCGGGTTTATTAAGGTACATTTTTAAAATTCATTTTTGGGGCATGGTGTAGGACCTCTAAGGCTACAAGCTAAAAATATTTTCGATGAAATTCCAATTATTCTACAGGGCGATTTATATCAAAGTTATGTTTTTTTAATGGGAACCCCCTGTATATTATTGCATATTTGGATTCCTCGGTCAATTTTAGTGCGACTTTATGTATCACATATGGTATCTAAAATGAGTCGTTAAGCAGCAATTCATTATTTTTTCAAAAAGTAGATGTCTAGTAAAAATTGAATATCGCAGTTATTATAAAACTTGTAAGGCCGTGACTCTACAGTGTTACTAAGCACGAAATGTACTAACATTTGCCAGGCGATCAAAGTCAAACCCTTTTCGTGTTTAAAGTAATCGCTACGCCAATTTGCAAAATTTCAATCCAAGGTAAAAGAAATCTATAAAAGATAAATATCAACATATTTTTATATAATTAGACAGGTAATCGAATTCTGCATGTAATGAAATGAAAAAAAAAAATTGGGAGTCTGATTTAAAATAATCAAGTTACCTTGGATTCAAGTTTTGCAAATTGACATAGGATTACTTTAAACACGAAAAGGGTTTGACTTTGATCGTCTGGTAAATGTTAGTACATTTCATGCTTAGTAACACTGTAGAGTCACAGCCTTCTAAGTTTTATAATAAATGCGATATTCAATTTTTACTAGACATCTACTTTTTGAAAAAATAATGAATTGCTACTTAACGACCCATTTTAGATACCATAATATACAGGGGGGTTCCCATTAAAAAAACATAACTTTCATATAAATCACCCTGTAGAATAATTGAAATTTCATCGAAAATATTTTTAGGTTGTAGCCTTAGAGGTCCTACACCATACCTTAAAAATGAATTTTAAAAATGTACCTTAATAAACGCGCAATCTTCCACCCACGCACTAATGGCCCACCCTATATAATTCAGGAGGCAATAAAAAAATGTAGGTTTTCTCAAGTAAAAAAAAACATTTCAGTTTTGAATTTTTTATATTTTATTCGTACCTGTTCATTTTATATTCTCCAATGACCACCTCCATGTTTTCTTTTCAACGAAGTTTTATATAGAAAAGATTAAGTAATTTTCTATTAAGTTTTCTGAGCGAAAAACGATGTTTTTTTGACACATTCAAATAAAAATGTATACTTTACTACACATATTTCATAAATATGGTAATATCACTTTTACCTAAAATTAAAATTAATTCTAAAAATTACGATGGTATTTTAAGGATCAACCAAGAAAAATTTGTACATTAATATAATTTTGATGTTGCAATAAAAACCTGTTTTTTGTACCTATTCCAAAAGACGTTGAATATGATCATTTATGATCATGATCATAAGCGTAGGTAGAAGAGTTTAAATTTTTTTTTTTCTATTTTTCTGACTTCTAAATCAGAAAAATGTCTTGGAATATAAAACTGAAAATTTTAGTTTTGATAGCATTAAGTATAATAAGTTTTTTTATTGAGACCTACTTAATTTCATTTTCAGATCATAGGGATTAAGTTAACTTAGCTTTTATAATGATTTCTTTATTTAAATGTAAATTATATAGTTTTATATGGATATTTGAAAGATTTTTATAAGAAAGGGCTTCGAAAAACTATTTAGAATGCAGAAAAATTATCTTAAAAAGCACCTATAATAACGCTTTTTTGTAAAAAAATTAAATATGTCTATTGAAAACAATACCATTAGAATTCATTAATTAGTTTCTATGATACAAAAATGAAATAAAGTTGAAAAGTAGTTTTTTCTGAATTTTAAATCGAAAAAATTAAAAATTGTATACTTTGTGGCTTTTCAAAGTTTTCGTAAATTTAAGAAAATATCCCTTGATTCTTAATATCGTATTCTTACTTAAAATTAATTACTCATAAAATATATTTAAACAGGTACTTAGAAAATTGTCAGGTGAATTAAACATTAAAAATCTAATCATATTTAAAACTTAATAAGCTAATAATGACCATTTTTAATAATTAAACAATATACAGTTTAAAGAGTATACAGTTTTATATTAGAAACAAATAACTAGATTTCAACAATTTTGTGTAACAAATTATTTAGAAAATTTTACAGATTACAGAAAAATTATTTTCTGTAATTATTTATTTTAGAGAACGGGATGTCACCCAAACTTGAGTTTCTATATTTTTTTTTAATTTAATTAACACAGAAACGTCATTTGTGAGATTATTTCTTAGAATATCTTAAATCTAATTTGTAAATTTATATTATTTTGGAATGACTAGCTGAAGTAATGGAAAAATGACTTAAAAGTATAAAAAAACATCATATATACTTGTTGGCGATAACAATGGATTTAGAAATCAGTTACTGAAAATGTTTAAACCCATTGTTAATTAAAAAACTAGAACATAAATAGAAAACACTAGAAAATTAAATATAATGACTAGATGAAAGTAAGATTATAAATGATAATTATGACTAAATGGTTGTAAAATTATAAAATGTAACTATATGGTTGTAAAACTATAAATATGATTAGATGGTTTTAGAATTATAAATGGTTGTAAAACTATACATATGGTTGCAAAATTATAAATATGACTAGATGATTTTAAAATTAAAATTTGTTGTAAAACTATATCTACATATAATTAGATAGTTCTAAAATTATAAATATGACTAGATGGTTTTAAAATTCTAAATGGTTATAAAACTATAAATATAACTATCTAAATGGTTACAAAATAAATATGACTAGATGACTGTAAAATTATAAATAGTTGTAAAACTATAAATATGTATAAATATGACTAGATGGTTATAAAATTATAAATGGTTGTAAAACTATAAATATGACTAGATGGTTGTAAAATTATAAATGATTGTAAAACTATAAATATGACTAGATGGTCGTAAAATAAAAAATGGTTGTAAAACTATAAATATGACTAGATAGTTATAAAACTAAATGGTTACAAAATTAAAAATGTTTGTAAAACTATAAGTATGACTAGATGGTTGTAAAATTATAAATGGTTATAAAATTATATATAATTGTAAAATTATAAATGATTGTAAAACTATAAATATGACTAGATGGTTGTAAAATTATAAATGGTTATAAAATTATATGTAATTGTAAAATTATAAATGATTGTAAAACTATAAATATGACTAGATGGTTGTAAAATAAAAAATGGTTGTAAAACTATAAATATGACTAGATAGTTGTAAAACTATAAATATGACTAAATGGTTATAAAATTAAAAATGTTTGTAAAACTATAAGTATGACTAGGTGGTTGTAAAATTATAAATGGTTGTAAAACTATAAATATGACTAGGTGGTTGTAAAATTATAAATATAGCTAAAGCGCTATACAATTAAAAATGTTTATAAAACTATAAATATGACTAAATGGTTGTCAAATTATATCTAATTGTAAAATTATAAATGACTGTAAAACTATAAATATGACTATAGATGGTTGTAAAACAAAATATGGTTGTAAAACTATGAATATGACTAGATGGTTATAAAACTATAAATATGACTAGATGGTTATAAAACTATACATATGACTAGATAGTTTGTAAAATTATATATGGTTGTAAAACTATAAATATGACTAGGTGGTTGAAAAAGTATAAATATGACTAGAGGGCTATACAATTAAAAATGGTCGTAATATTTTAAATATGACTAGATGGTTATGGAATTATAAATATGACTAGATAGTTTTAAATTTTATTATATAACTTAGGCGTTTAAAAATCATGACTAGATAGATGTGAAACCTATTTAAATGGAT
Organism: Psylliodes chrysocephalus; assembly: GCA_927349885.1. Taxonomy (NCBI): domain Eukaryota; kingdom Metazoa; phylum Arthropoda; class Insecta; order Coleoptera; family Chrysomelidae; genus Psylliodes; species Psylliodes chrysocephalus. Next base: position 88,247,164 of record OV651817.1, read on the forward strand.
GTACAGTCATAAAAAAATTGACTAGATGTTAATAAAATGTTAGTACCTATACAATAAAATTGTAACAAAAAGTAAAAAAAAATCGGAATCTCAAAAACGTACGTACTTAGAATAATAAGCTATATTTTAAACAATTATTTTACTAGGAAATTATCACAGTTATATTTTATTATATATACCGTTCACCAATGGGGGGACTCTATTTTATCTGACAAATTAAAGAACGGATTTTGTTAAAAATTGGTAATAATAATTTTTCCATCTAAAATGTTTTGACAAATCCGTAAGACAAATCCGTAGGACAAATCCGTAGGACAAATCCGTAATTTTTACTTAGATCAGAAGTAGATGCCCAACATTCTTATTTTAAATGGGACATCCCTATTTTTATTTCGGATTCCGATAGAACATGAAATTTTGTATAATAAATAGAAAAAAAAACTTATTTTAGAAAAAAAGACCTTTCCTTTAATAATAGCCCCATATAAAAAATAGAGAGGTGTGGGACCAGAAGATCTTGGTGACCAAAGAAAAAGGCTTCGATTTGGTAATAATCGATAAGAACAAAATTACAGAATGAAAAATTTCTGGCTACACTACTGATTAGAGCATCTACTTATATGCTATTATTTCGTTAAAATAAAATTAGAATTCATAAAATAAGACGTTCACAGCGATTTTTTTACTTTTTATATAAGTTTTAATATTTATCTTAAAAATCGTTAGTTATTTCAATGTTTGCTTTTTTGTCAAAAACCGATTAAGATCGAGTGTATAATAAAAGATCTTTAATATTGTGAAAAAGTAATTACCTAAAAAATTTTAAAATTTTAACTACTAGTATTTAGCCAAAAATAAATATTATTTCAATGGTAATTTTTTCGAAAATATGTTTTTTTTTTTCATAAATTAGGTACCAATTTAAGCTATACATAGTGACCCTAAAATATCATATTCTATTGGAATTGGGAATAAAATAAGGGTTTCATATACTTATAAAAAAATTGATATTTATTTTCGTTATAAGCGAAATGACAGAACTGTCAAAATATTTTAGATAAAAAGATCATGATCTGTTTACTATTTTTACCAAGTTTTAAAAAATCCGTTCATCAGTTTGTCAGATATAGATTGATAGTAGTCTCCCGCTGTTTTGGACAGCCTAATAGTTAGAGTCAAATAGTAAGTATTAGATATGTATAGGTTAATATATTAACAAAAATATAATGTTATTGTTTTCAAAAAAACATTTTTTAAAATAAAGAAATATTTTTGAAATTGTTTTAAAATCTGTCTATAATAGATATCCCCAAAAAATATGACTGTATTTTAAATTGGATTAACTGAAATTTCACAATTTTTATGATACCTACTGCATTACTTAGTAAATGAATAGATATGTTTGACACAAAACTGAAAAAGTATACAGTTTCTGTTCTATGCGAGAATTGAATTCACTAAATTAAAAAAACCAAGTAAATCTAAAAATTTATAGATAAAGATTAAAAACTATTTGAGATCAATATCTGAAACCTGATATGGTATATATATTTTTACACAATTTACATATTCACAAGTTATTTGGTATTGTGCTGAAAAATTAATAAATTTCAATCAATTTTCCAAATAAATTCTTTAGTTTGTTTTCATTTAAATCTGTACAAAGTTGACTAAATTTTTGCTTTTTTGAAAATTATTTTGTTGAAATATTAAAATCACTGAAATTTATTCGAATTTTAAAAGTTTAATTTATGGGACCTAAAGAAAAAAGTATTTGATGTTTTAAAAATGCTCTTCCTTTTTCAATTTTAAGACAAAGAGGTCATATAAACATAGGTCCTAAACGGAGCATTATTTTCAAAATGCAGGGTAGGTATTGAAATGTACAAAAAAAGCTTTTTCAAAATATCTAGATAACGAAAATTTGTATCAAGTTGAAACATTTTACATAAAGCAAACAAGTTTTTTGTTTTTACCAGTGGCGCGCGCAGGGTTAACTGATGGGATTCAATTTAAAAAAAAATGGTACTCCACTGATTTTTTTGTCGATCTAATTTAATTTTGAGATTCGGTATATTTACGAAAAACATTTTTTTAATATTCTATATACCTATATTTCAATACCCTTTATTTTAAAAATAGAAGCGTTTGAGACTTATAAGTATCTATTTATATGTTAAAACTGTAAGGAAGAGCACTTTAAAGTTTGATCGCCCTGTATAGTAAAAATAAGGGCGTGATAATTAGAAATTATGGTATTTTTCAGGATTAGCAAATAGTCATTTTATGTACATTTAAATCCCTATTTTCCATTGAAAAATTAAAAAAATAAGAGTGGAAATCTTTGTTAAACGTTTTTACATACCCTGTTTAAGAAATCTATTATATATTCATAATATCTACATCAACGATCGTCAGAAATGCTCTAACCAAGTGACGTTCGGCGAGATGTACCTCTCAAACTGCAATGCCGTCTCGGCGGCGCAAATCGCGCCGGGAGGAGGCAATGGAGGCGGTCTCCATAGGCGGGTCGGCATCCTAGGAATAGGTCTGACTGGGACCAGCCGATGTCATTCAATCTGTTGAAAAGTTTCGTCTATTTGTTGTTCTATGTGATGGCTGGATTGGTGCTTCTTGAGGTAAGCTATTCTTCGGAATCGTTTTCCGCAATCGGGGCATTGGAATTGTTCTTCAGAGTCTGAAATAGGAATTCAAATAGAGCGTCTCAAATTTATGGTTTGCCGGTGATCTAAACATTTTTACTTATATTGCTTCAAGGCGAATGGAGCAAAATAAATAATAACCGTTTAATATTAAAAAGTGTAATGTAATGACATTTAGGTACTAAATTGTACTATATAATTATAATTTTCAAAATTCTACACTAAATCAACCAGAATTTATTAAAGATCTTGGTGTTTTCTTTTATCCAAAATAAACTTCTACATATCACATAAAAAAATAACTGTTATGCTTATCGAATTTTGGGTTTTTATAAGGAATATGAACAACAATGAAAATCATTTTTTCTTCACTGGTTTTGTCCAAATTAGAATGTGCCAATATCGTCTGGGTTTCCGGACATATTTATGGCTCAAAAATTGTTAATTAAATGAATGCATCTTTTTTCCTTATATATATACACCTAATTTTCGAATTTATTTAGTTTTAAGTTAATTTATACGGGGTGAGCCAAAAACGAATACACATATTTTAGAAGGTGATATAACAATGAAAATTAAGAATAGTTTGCTATATAAACTAATATAATATCTGATACTTTGAAATAAGGGAGTTAAAGAAATTCAAAGAGGGAATGGAAAAATCACAGTTTTTCTGTCTTAACTTCTAATCGGAGCAAACTATCAACTCCAAATTTCTTGGAGAACTTAAAAGTTTTATATCATTTGATTTAATGGTAAAACAAAAACAAAAATAAATTTTAAAATGATAGTTTAAGGGGATGGGTTGGGTATTCTTTCCAGTATTTTTTTTAATTTTATCTTTTCAGAAATTTTTTTTGAGAAAATAAATTTCAATAGTTTTTCCTACAAAAAGGTATTCTTGTTTAAACGCGATAGAGAGAACCGTTTTTGGATAATTTGACTTTTAAAATGTAACTGCACAATAGAAAATAACAAATTGTTTTTTAATTAATGTTGGTATATTGATTACTTTAGGTCATTGACACGGGTGTAATGTAATAATAAAAGAAAATAGTTTTGAAAAAATAAAAAAATGATGTTTTTAAAAATCATTTATGTCTTTTAGTAATTTATAAAATAAAATAAACTTAAAAAAATATTTTTTTCTAAACCCACATGGATGTTGGCTATTCTACGCACAGACTACAAAATAAAAAAGTATGCCATTGCGTTCAACCGAACGAATATATATTTCATATCCATTCTACCTAGTAAGAACACTGTAAAAAATAGACATCTCCAATCACAGTTCATATTTTGGTCAACCGGTTACTATTATTTTATTGGTAATTTTAAATTTTAGTGACAATTCTTTCAAATTAATTGTTAGTTTATATTTTGATTATTGAGATTAAATACACATTAAAATGAGTTATTCTTGTGTAGAATCGATAAATAATAGCATTTCTATTTTTATTTCGTCTATATTTACAAATAAACCATAAATTTTAATAAAACTACAAGAATTAACATTATAATGTTGTGTGAGGCGATGGAGCAGATACTAGTGCACTTGGCTTTCATGCATGCAGTGGTTCCGGGTTCAATTCTACAATAATTGGAGACTAATTAATTAAAGTTTATTTTATTAGGTATATAAATTAGTAAAAGTTATATATTTTTTTAAATTATTTTTTATCTTAATTACCTAAATTATTTTTTACATTTTCGATAGTGGGTCATAAAAAAAATATACTGTACAACTCGAGTTGATTGTCCGTATCATACTCAGACATTTACAGGGCCGACGAGAGGGGGGTAGCCGGGACAAATTCCCGGGGCCTGGGCACAAGTGGAGGCCCGGCAGCTTTAGGTGAGGACGTTTTATTTTTTTTAAGAAGTTCGCAACAATACAAGATGAAACCCTTTTTTTGGACCATTCTTTGTACCTTTTTTGTCCCTTTTTGGACCTTTTTTGTACCTTTTTGGATCTTCTTGGACCTTTTTTACCTTTTTTGGGACCTTACGAACCTTTTTTGGGACCTTACGAACCTTTTTTTTGAAATGTGATAGGTATTGAAAGGGCTTATTTTTTTTATAAAATTGTAGCGGGGCCCCACCTGAAAAATTGTCCCGAGTCTCCATCTGGCTCTCGGCGACCCTGGTGCTCAAACTTAGTCTTTGTGTGATATGGCCATCATATTCACTCTTCAGCTTTATTCCGGCCTGCGGTGAAATGATTAGATTTTGGGCAGAGTCGGAACATCTGGAGGGGTACTTTATAATGGGTAATTTTTATATTTTATGAAATATATCTGTTATTTACGTTTAAAGAAGAAAATTTTTTAAATAAAAGTTAATTCTTATATTATTTCCTATAATTTTTGTTCTATACAATTTTTTTCTAAAATGGTCCGTATTCGAGAAATTTGACAAAATGTAAAAAAAATCAAATTTTTATGAAAATTGTTCAAATAAAAGTTGTTTGCGATATAATTCTCTATAATTTTTGCCCATAAATAATTTCTCTAAAATGGACCGTATTGGAGATATTTTAGGAAAAGTGCAAATCAAGAGAAAATCGCCAAATTTTAAACTTAAACTTTTGGACACAGTCGAAACATTTGGGGGGGATACTTTATAGGATGTTGTTTTTTATTTATTTTAAGGAATATCTCTGTTATTTACGATTGGAGCAGAAAATTCTTTAGATAAAAGCTATTTGCGATATCATTCCCTATAATTTTTGTTTCATACATGATTTCTCTAAAATAGACCGTAATGGAAAAACTTGAAGAAAAGAATTTTTTGGGATGACAAATCATAATTTGAGCCTAAATAGTACGTACCTCATAGATGGAGCTAGTTGCAAGTTACCCTGTATATTGAATATATAAATAGGGAATCTATGGTTAACAGATTGACCTACTTTCTTGGAACACCCGGTATAAAAAATGTGTTCAGTAAGATATGTGTATTATTAGTTCAACTTCTAAACACTTAAGGGGGTGATGCAATAGGTTGTTTAAAATAACCGGATAAAACTAGACAGGAAAGGCATAAAGTATCTACCTGTTATCAAAAAATAAAGAAGATTAATAATTAGCCTTACCTTGATCTCCTTCTCCTCCACCATTTTTAAACTCCTTAGGTTGCCTAGGTTTATGCCACCTTCTGTGCGACGCCAAATTAGCTGGACAATTAAAAACTTTATCACATTCGGGGCATCTATATTCAATATTTACAATTCTTGAACACCTGTGCTGCGCCAAACCAAAAGCGTCCTCGTACAATTCTCTGCACAGCTGACAAACGTAATCGCCTATAAGGTTTTCGATTTTCGACAATTCCGCCTTAGCTTCTTCTGTAATTTCCACAACATTGAACGCCGGATCTATGTCACCTTTTCTTACAACTAGGTTTTCATCGGGTCGTAATTCTCTGATGATGGTGCCCGATACAGGCGACGTGTTATCTTCTTCGAAGTTTAGTTTTCTTGTAGCCTTGGTTTTCTTAGCGGAAAGTAGAGTAATTATCTTCGGTTTTTTCGTAGGTATGTCCGGAGTTGGTGACCGATGTATTTTCTTTCCATCTGGACTAGGTGTACAAGGCGGTGTGATTGGAGACTGAGTGTTGTGATTCTTTACGCTCAAATCTAGAGGGATAGCTGTGGTCAGTTCCAAAGGCTCGGTAAACTTGAACAACTGTTGCTGTATGTGATAGAATTGCGGTTGCAGAGCGAATCTTTGAAGACTATAGTGACTTCTGAACGTCGCAAATTCCATATTTTCATGTTGATACGAGACACGAGGCATCCCTCGTCGAGTATCACGGCCAACTAATTCGTAATTCGCATTTCTGGCAAGCAACTTCTTCGGTTGGGCGCCCCCCAATAACTTCGCAACCCCGCCTAGGCAAAGCACCAAGCGTGCGCGGGGTGGGGCGACGGACTCACCCTCATTGGTAGAAAATCCGGACTTCGTGCGTATTGGTAAGCGGATAAATGAAATCACGTTTTCGGTGTTCAGTTGTTCGTAACGGATTTTGATGTTAGGAGAGGATTTTTCGTAACGGTTTTTAGGTAATTATTGGACGAGTATCGGACGATTTGAGGGATTCCCTTGCAGATGGCGAGTTTGCCACCCTCGGTTGTAAATAGATATGAGTTGTGATAGAAGCCTCGCAGGCTGATTTTAAATGGTTTTAATTATATTAGGTGGGTTTTGACTATTTTAATGGCCTATAGGGTGAACCATATAAAAAATAATGTTTATATGTACAGGGTGTTATCAGAAATGGAATAAAATATTTCGAAGGGTGATAGTGCTTATAAAAATGTTTATATAAACATAGGTTCAAAAATGCGTATTGATGGAGATAGTGGCTTTGGAAATTAAAATTTTAAAAAGTTTTTTTTTTAATTACTAGCTTACAAAAGAGCCAACGTGCGGACCCGGGGTTTTTTTTATAAAAAAATTAAGTTTTTTTTTATGTTACATTTCTAAAAAATCACATCCTTTCTTAATTAAATCTAAAAAAAGGTCCTCACCTTCTGTTTTTCCGTAAACTAGGACCTCCCTTTTTTGTGACGAACTTCTAATGATTTAGGTTATTTTTAACAATATTTTTTTGTTAACACATTGCGTACCACGTCTCTCATATATGCGAGACACAAACATTTCGCCAGGGGCTTCGTCGCTCATTTATGAGAGACACGCATCTCTCACTTTCTGGCGATGTATATCAAAAAATGTGATACCTCCCGCTACCGTTATTTCAAATGGAGAATCCCAAGCTTGGCCTCTGGGGAAAGTAATATTGGTCTTGGTTTGAGCAAATTTGGAAAAATAAATTTACCACGACAAATGTTTGAAAAATATCATTTTGCGTAATAAAAACAAAATTTATTCTGAAATAGCCTATTCGTAATAATGGAACAAAATTTATTCTGAAATTGCTTATCCTAAAAACAAAGTGAAAACTTTTTTCAACTGCAAAAAGAAAAAAAACTGAAAAAAATATTTATTTTGCGTAATAAAACAAAAATTATTTTGAAACAGCCTATTCCTAATATGAAACAAAATTTATTCTGGGTTTGCTTATTCTAATAACAAAATGAAAACTTTTTCGACAATGCAAAAAGAAAAAAGAGAAACCTCTAAAAAACTTGCGTCGATCATATTTGAGAGAATTATCAAAAAAAACCTTTATTTTGAGTAAATACATACAAATATTGCAAAAATGTAGTTTGGCTCCTGGGGCTATTTTCCCGATAATAGCGTGGCACGCAATGTGTTAGTAGAGAGTTATTGCAAGTTCACTTAAGGCCAGTCACTATTAGTGCCGCTCTTATTTTGACATCTAAGCATGCGCAGATCATTTACCTATGTTCTAAAATTGACTTCATTAAAGATTGTGCCTGTCCTTAATTGTGGATGTTTAAAGACAGCAGGTAGTGACGACTTTATAGCTTTCGGATGCGCTCGCCGACATTCGTATCCGTTCGAAGTTTTAATATTAAATATTTAAGATAACCGTCATCTAACCTTCTAAAATTATAATTTCTAATGTATCTTTAATATTATGTACCTACTATTATAGACAACAAAAAAGATGAACTATAATTTAAAGTTATTAAAATGAGGTTAAAAATAAGTATAAGGACAAGGATTCTAATGTCAAAATTTCGGGTTTGCAATAAGTCTGATTTTAGCATGGAATTTATTTGACTCTAAATACGATGTCACTATTAGTGGCTGGCGTTATAGAAATTTGCAATATCTCTCTATTAACTGTCTGTAGTATCTGAATACATTTTCCAAAAGAACGTTCTTTTCTACACAAAAAAGAGATTCTTGTTGCAAATCGAAGAAAGAAACGGTTTTAGAAATAATTATGTAAAAATTTAGCCGCAGTCCAAATATTAAACATATAAAAATCATTTGCAAAAGATGTTGGTATGTGTTTTGCTCCAAACTATTTTGGACTTGAAACTTTTTTTCCAAAATGAACTGATACCTCAGACTACCATAACCAAATTACTATAAAAAAAAACCTATCTCTATTTTTTTTCTATTGATACAAAATACCAATTTAAAAACTTTGCGGTTCGTTATAAGTGAGTAAACTTAACATCATTTTCTCATCAAAATTTAACAAAATAAATAAGACATAAAATTCAGTAAATATCAAGTGTAATTAATTATTAATATAAATTACGTAAAAATACTTAAATAGGTAATTATTTTTTGAACAAAAAAAAACATTTAAATCGCAAAGTAAAGATAAAAAAATAAAAAATTGTGTGCTGCCTGGGTATGTTCAAATTTTGAAAAACATAACTAAAAAACATGAAATTAGTAGGTCGAATTTTAAATTCATAAACATAAGTCCTAAAATGATTGATAACTAGAATAATAAAATATCAGATAAATCGAAAAATAATAAAAGTAATAATAAATAATAATTTGAAAAATTGGTATAGTCTTAATATTTTTTATAATTCTTATTTTTGTTTTAAATAATATTTTTCAAAATTGTAGCTAAGTCAAATGTTCTAAATCAGTATTAAACTTTTGAACTAATTTTTTACGACATTCGCCCAACTGTTATCGTTCTAAATCATTCAAATAGTTTTCAAACCGCCCTGTAAGGGTGTAAGTGTTTTCTGTGGCGAATTTATTTGTTGTGCTTCCTGTTTGATTTCGAAATTTGGTCCGTTAATTCATTAGCGATTTGTGTTGAATCATTTCCTGGTGAATGTTTGTAGACACTTTTATACGGTTTCTTTTCTATTTTTTTATATTTAAACGGTTTCGTTACACGGTCAAATACTTACATATGTTCTAGTGATATACAATTTGTTTGTGGCTAGTAATCTAAATAATTGATTTTGAAATGAAATAAGAGAAAAATAATTATAAAAAAGAGTATATGTCATTTCTAAATGGTTAGAGAAGAATATATAATACATAACGGGTCCAGTGACTTTTTAAAGACACTTAAGTTAAAATAATATACCTATTAATATTAGAATACAAAAAGTAGAAATTAAGAATTTCATAACACTCAATATATTAGTTGATAATAATATCTAAACTTGTATTCAGTAGATTCATTATTTATTAATTTGTGTCTACTCTCCTTTAAACGACTATATCGTAACTAAAATAAAAACTGTAGGGATTCTTCAAAGTGTCACACAAGAATTTGACAATATCGAAAGGAATTCTGAATGGAATGACTCAATTTGGCTGGAAATTTCCAGGCAATTTATTTTATGATTTTCCAATTCGTATTGCATTCTCAACATTATGGAATGTTTACAGCCAATATACCAATATTCTCAATTAGATCATTGACAATTTATTTTAATGCTATAAGTAGAAGGAAGGTGTGGACTTTTTGCTAGTAAATAATGGTGATTTGTATATTTTTATTTATATTTACTAAGGAAAGAAAACTCAGTCATTTACCGTAGAATTTTATTGCTAAAAAAAAAATGTGGGTCATAAATCCCATTAAAAAACTAATATCCAGAAGTTGTCTAACCTAATGTGGTAATTGAACAAAACCTTAAATATATTGAACCAAACCATGAGGACTTATGATTAAACTAAAAGAGAAGAAGGGAGGGGGGGGTGTGAGAAGTATAAGGAAGTAAATTTTTAAGGAGATGAGGTGAGGAAAGTGGATAATTCAAGTTAGTGAAGGGGAGAATAATAATTAATAGTTGATAGAACCGATTCCTGGTATCCTAGAAAAGAAACTATCTACACAAAATAACGAAGGAATCAGTTCTGTGAGCTATTGGGGTAAGAAGAATGTGTAGAGTAGGAGGACAACAGAAAAAAGAGGAGCGTCAAGATAAAATTTATAGGACCGACAAAATTACACGTACATATTTTTTTGTTTTAACAGATATTCTATCAGGTTGTATTTCTTCAGTTTTTCTTTTTTCCTCATGTTATTTTTTATTAATAAAGAAGCTCCACCTCAAGCTGAATTGTTTGAATGAATGGTATTATAGATCTGATATCATTTTAATTTGACCATGAGTCATTTTGTTCAGCTTTTCCAGAATGTTTGTTGAATTCTTCCTCTTTATCCATTTGATTCATTATTGTTTGCAGCATTGAAGTTATAAGATCAGTACCGATGGTTGTATTTTATTACCTGCTACTTGGGGATAATGTATACCAGTCTCCATTAATGTTTGTTGCCTTCTTATACAGTTTTCTCTAGATTTTCTCGGTTCACTTGGTTGACTGGGTCTTTTTAATAGGAGTGAAGAGGCGAAGAGGAAGTTAGGTGGAGTGATTGGAAATTTTTAATAATAATTATAATCAGGAAAAGTGGAATCCATCTTCCATTAGTATAGTCACATATGGAAGTTTGATGAGATAACTTGGATGGTGGGTGGAGGTAAGCGTGAAGGCCTAAAATCATGCATGTTAAATGTTTAGAGAAAATAAAAATTCGAATCACAAAACTGAATAAAACAAACGATAGCGTTGATATTCTAAGACGTAATAATTATAAGAAGATTGAATTAAGTTGGTGGCAATGTTGTCAAATTTAGAAATGTGTAAATTAGAAGTTGTCAACACCTTCAGTAACTCGAGTTCCAAGGTTCCATCAAGTTTATTGATAAAAAAGAATACAATTTGGTATATGTAGACCCAGAGCTTAAGACTATGTGGGTCTTAAAAGGTACAAATTTTATAATATCATATCACAGAAGAAGAATTCGGTACCTGCTTAGTTATAATAATAACAATACTACTACAAAATGACCATTAATAAATAAAAAAAAAAAAAATACAGTGATTTAATATCACACTATTACTTAAACCCTGTTTAAACATGAAGATATCAACTAAGAAAATTCTATTAAGTGAGCTTTTGGTTTTTTTTAAAGAGGTCAGTCCTTATGTCTTTATGGTGCTAGGAAGCTCATTGTATTGTCTTAGACCATCAGATAGTATGCTTCGGTCACCAAAGCATGTTTTTACGGCTGTGGTTCTGAAGCAGCGATTATTCCGAGTATTATATCTATGGATATTATAGGAAGTAGTCAGTTGTATGGATGAGTGTATATTATTCAGAGATAGGTTATGAATAAAAATGTATGTCTGATATTTAGAGAGGGACTGAATGTCTAGAATATTATTTGGACGATACAAAAGATTAGTAGGATGACAAAAAGGAAGTTGAAAAGCTTTTCTGATTGCTCTATTCTGTAGAATTTGCGAGGGTTTTAGTCTATTTTGGGAAGTTTTACTCCAACTAAGAGTTAAATATGATAAATGTGAATGAATTAGTGAATGATACAGAGTCTTCCTTAAGTCAGCTGAAAGGTAGCAGGTAACACGTCTCAATACTCCAATGGCAGGACTAATTTTTTTACACAATTGAGCAATATGATGTTCCCAGTTGAGCTTGTAATCTATGTATAAGCCAAGATATTTAATGCATTCTGTCCTAGTCAACTATTCATTGTCTATATTTATTTGGAATTGGTTCCATTCAGGCTTTTTTGATATCATAAAAAACTTGACTTTTCAGTATTCAGAGTTAATTTATGAAACTTTAACCACTCAAGAATTTGAATTAGATCTTGCTCTATAATATAAACATAAAGTTGCAAATAACCAGCTAATGATAGCTGAGCTATGGAGTTTATATAGATCAGGAATAACGTTGTTTCAAGAATTGACCTCTGGGGTACACCATATTGTAGATCAGCCATTTTACTTGAGGTATTTCCATTACTTACAAACTGTGTACGACCATTGAAATAATCTCTGAAGAAGACAATGCATTTCCTGTTATTCCAGTCTTCCAAAATAGATAACAGTACTGAGTGATTAACAGTATCAAACACCTTCTTTAAATCAAGTAAAACAATGATACAGGTATTGCCTTTATCCACATGATATCCGATGTTGGTAATCATATCTGTGACTGCCGACGTTGTGCTACTTCCACTACCAAAACCATATTGTCCCTTGTACCAAAAATTCTTTTTTTTTTTAATAGGAAACAAGCCTTTGATTAATACATTTTTCCAGGACTTTAGAGATAGAACTTAATGGAGATATCGGTCGGTACTTATTAGTGGAAGTTCTTAGCCCTCCTTTAAATAATGGTAAAACTTTAGCTACTTTTAGTCCATTGGAAATTGAAACATGAGTGAACGTTAAGTTTATTAGGTTACTTAAGATAACCGACATCTCGTTTTTGAAATGTTTGATCAAGTCCCCATCAGCACCACAGGCTTCTTTCGATTTTAACTCTGAAATTACTTTGTTGATTTCTTGAGGAGTAGTTAACTCCCATTGATATAGTTGACGGTTTATAACGGTAGGTTTCGTGTAAGTAGACTTCTATAGAGTCATCTTCTACTTGTAGTTTATTAACTGTGTTTTGTTGCTTTGATATTTTATTATGAATTAACAAGTTTAACACTGACCATATTTTTCTTGGATTACCTGACTTGTTAGCTGATTGTTTTTTTGCATTAGATATAGCTGCTCTCAAGATAGTTTGATTGTTCTTGTATTCACTGTGAAGTAGAGCCCTATTGGGAAAAAACTTATGCCTTTTATAACACTTATCTCTGTGCTTGATTAGGTTATGCAAATGAATGTTAAACCATGGACAACTTTTAGTTTTAAAACGGTCTTTATATGTCCTACAGGTGGTATTGCTTTGGATTGTTCTCACTATTTGATCACACAAGACATTTGGATCCTGCCACACAGTGTTAATTATACCTTGAAGATCTCTTCTACATGCTAACCTATTTAACTTAAGACATTTTTTTTTAAATTTGGTGTCATCGGCACTACTAAGGCCATTAGCCTCGTGTTGTGTAGGCTTTGTTACTGTTTCCCCGCGCCACTTTAGGAACAGCACTGTTAATTAGAACTCAACAGGGAATGGTAGAGTGGGGAATCCTACATAATATTTTTCATTGCTAATTGAATTGCATTGTTTTTCTTGCAATATCTGTATTCTATGATCGCTCAAACAGTAATCAATAACAGCCAAATTACTGCAGTATCCATCATTTAACAAAACATAATCAATTAAAGTTCTTGAATTATTCTGCACTCTAGTTGGAATGCTATCATTTAAATTAATAAAATTTAGTGAATCAATTAGGTAATTAAGGTTTCTTTTGTACATATCATTTTTATAACCCCTTTCCTCACTTTATCTCCGTAAAATTTGCCACCTTCCACTTTTCACCCTCTCTTTTAATTTAATAATAAGTTTCCAAGGTTTGGTTCAACATATTTAAGGATTTTTTCAAGTTTTTTTTTGGATATTGTATTTGTGCGGTCCATATTTTAATTAAATATCTCTTCAACTGATTGAGCTTTGAATTTCTCTCTAAATGCCCTACATCTCATTTAGCTACTTTTCATTTCTATTTAAAAAAGCTTAACTAATGTTCTCTTTTTTTTTTTTCAGGTACGTACTTCGACAATTTCTTTATATTTAAACGTGCGGTAAGTAAATAACATTTAAATAATTTATTAAATTAAAATGTTTACAAACAAGAAATAGAAAAACTTTAACTATATTCTTCAATTCTATTTTTCCGAAGTTCAGCTAGTCTAGAATAGTCCGACATCATAGTTCGTAACAATGCGTAAACTATAAGGTTGTTAGTAGTTGACAGTTGACATAAGAGGTGACGTTTAACAGATCGCGTATATGCTGTAAAACTACTACTTACTTCAAACTCACCCGCTATCTTCAGAGGTATTAACCATAGGCCCAAGAGATGATTTTAGATAAAACAAGAGAAATGTTACTTAAAGTTAGTTATTAGGTATCCATATTATTAAATTTTATTAGATTCTTATATATAGTCTTATTATTTTGTATTAGGCATAGCCGTGCTTTCATAGCTAACATGTAGCAATTACGATATCTCCGCTATCGCTATGCTCTCTGGCTTTGTGACTGACTTTCGGTTTGGCTAATATCCCACCACCATATCTTCTAATTCTACTCGACGACTGGCTTTTGCCCTGTTACCATTTTTATTATATATACTACTGGTATGCCTAACACGAAAAAATAAATACTATATACCTCAAATTGTCCCACATACAACCATTTAATCAAAAAATAAGTTTATTTTTTTGATGGGTTTGAAAACGAAAAGATAAGACAAGTTTTAAATAATTTCCTTTTAAATCTTTATTATTCTATCATAGATTATCAACAGAAAAACAATTTGACAATTTCGGTAAAAAGTATTTATTTTATACAAATATGTGTCTATTAAAATCACCACAAGTCCCGCTTTACTTTCAACCATAATCTAGGGATTTTTACTTTCATTTTCACAACTGCTGTCATGCCGATGTGGTCACGTGAGATACGGGTATTATTGAAGACTCTCTGTAGTCATATATTCCAGCTACTATGGATACATGCATTTAAAATAAATTTATTATTTTTGCAATATGTCACAGCTAAGTGATTATAGTTTTGTCGTCAGTAATGACCCCAAAATGGCTGACCAATTCACTGAACAGCAAGTAGAAGAGTTTAAGCAAAAATTTAACCTTTTCGACAAAGATCATGATGGTTTGATCCCAACTAAAGATTTGGGTACCTTAATTCGATCATTAGGACAGAATCCTACAGAAGGGGAATTAAACGATCTCATTAGTGAAATTGATAGAAAGGACGAAAAAATCGATTTTCCAGAATTTTTAACCTTACTAGCAATGCAGATGAAAAATGCTGGAGACGAGGAAGAATTGAGGGAAGCTTTCAGGATTTTTGACAAAGACGGAAATGGATATATTTCTTTGGGTAAAACTTTTTGTACCTTAAATTTTTATTACTAAAAAATGTTCTGATGTAAGTAAGAAAAATAGAGCAATAGCAATTATAATTTCAGAGGACTTGCGGCATATTATGACAACTTTAGGAGAGAAAATGTCAATGAGAGAGGTCAATGAAATGATGAAAGAAATGGAGGTCAACGCCGAAGGTCAAATCAATTACGAAGAGTTTGTTACTATCATGTGGTCCAGATAATATTTATTTTTATATACTTATATAACATACATTTACATGTGATTATTTGTTTTATTTGTCATTGTTGTATAAGGTTACCATTTTTAAAAATACAATTTTTTGCCTTCCTAATAAAAATTTCGGATATTTCTTTAAAAATCCGGACAAAATAAAAAACTCCAATTCACGAAATAATTACTAAACGTTTTATTAAAGCAATTAACAACCATCAAAAACTAAGAACAAAACTCAATTAAAAATTCATAAAATTAAACATAAAACAATTACAATTTTAACGGGACCTTTTAATAGCAAAATCGCCTATAATATCATCATCATCTGCTTCTATGTGGAGAACAGCTAAAGAATTCATTTTTTCTTGAGACAATGAAGACCTTTGATAATATTTCACGCGTTTTAAGCAGGAAAAACTCCTTTTCCAAGAACCATTTGTAGCCGGAGTGGAAAGTGCGATGCGGAGAGCTATATCCAAGTTAGGGTAAACATTAGACAGATACCGATTCCTTAAAAACGTTAAGAGACAGTAGTGTTTGATCCAGACTTCACTGCACACTGTGCAGTTTTATTAGAGGAAATGTGACTGTGAAAATGCACACTTTCTTGAACCAAATCATCGTAATATAGATAAAATAGGTACAATAACAGTAGGTACCTATGATTGATAATTTTCGATAGGAATGAGTTTTTATAGGGATTTAACGTATTAGTATAAAAAACCATGAGAATACCAATAAACTTGTTTGACCTTTATCCTCTGAAATCGAGAGAGCGTCCTCTGAAATCTGCCGCCCCTAGGACGCTGCCGCCCCTACGCCTATTCAGCCTATTGACAAATCCAGGACTGAGGACATGTAGGTACAAACACAACTACACAAACAAAAACCGTTTTAAAAAAATGAACTATGGAAAAATAAAAGAAAACTTAATTTTAACTGTTTATACGGAAATTAAGTATATCCTTTAATGATTTTCCTGAAAATATCGGAAAATTTATAATTTCCGGCGCACTCCGGACAAAACGCCAAAATTCCGGACATGTCAGGACTTTTTCTGACTTCTGGTATCCCCAATCAGTTTGACAAATGATCGCAAGAATGCTTGTTAGGTATATATTCATTCGTTTCAAAGAAAATACCATGTTGTCAAACTTTCGCTACCCTGTATATTATTATATAATCCAATAAATAAGTGGACGGACATAGACGTTGCGACGTATTTTGCTTCGAACTTATCGATATTCACAAACTAAAAATAGTCATTCTAAAAACAGTAATCAGTGAAACAGTACTAAACAAATATTTACGAGATTAATCGACCATAGGCACTCTTTGATTATGCGAAAAAGTGTCGGTATCGCCGGTACATTTGATGATGGGGGAGCACCCATACTACAACTAACAACGGCCTAATGTCGACGGATCTACTTACAGCCATATGGCCACTCGAAATTCACTTAATTACTCCACCATCAATGCGCTGATTTATTAACATTACATCCGAATTTGATTCCTTGATAAAAACATGTTTAGGCGGGTAGCGTACTTTTAAACCCCCTTAAAAATTTTAAATAACAAGACCGATTAAGTGAGTAATTTTATATTTAACAAATATGCATAATTAACATTAACATTACTGTTATCACTTTAAATTATCCAGAAATTAAGCGAAATCCTTAAAAACCCTTCAAACGAACTGTTAACAAAAATATGTAGAATTATGTATTTTTTTAACTGCATCTGTGATTTTTTTAGTATTTAATAATTAGCTGGACACATGAAATTGTCTTATTTCAATCATTAAACATTTTACCATAAGCTGCCAAAGTTCACTAAAATATATACAGAAAAAGATAAGTTCTGTATAAAATTGTAAACCTCTGTTTCGACCATATAAAATACACTAAAATGGCGTCCTTATCCCGAAAAAAACACCAGAATCACAATTATGGTAGTTCATGGATTAATTCATATTTTGCTTTCTACCCAATGAACATATTTCGTATAAACAGCTGAAACGGGAAGATATTATTTACAAACCATCAACTAAGGTACATATCTCTTGTACACGGATGTTCAAAAAACAATCACAATTTCAACCCTTCGTAGCAGATGTAGCGTCTACAGGTCATAATTTTCACCTTTTTCATAAAGGTATTCAACAAAGTAACAATATACCCCTATTTGAGTTCGTATTTTACGTCCACAAGGTACGCGTGTGCATGCTTTTAAATTCCTTTAGCACGTGGCTGCAAAGGGGAGGCCGATGTAGTAAAATTTAAAAAAATATAATGCCGTAGATAACAAGGGTGACTCACAATTGATATGCATCTCAGGTAATATTTCTAATGTTTATTCATTAGGTAGTAAGGAAGTACGTATATTTTAGGTAATTATGTGAATATATTTTAAAAGTCCGATACAAGTTTTAAAATGTTAACTTCACAGGAAAATAAATCTAAATAATTATTTGTTTAGTAAAAAAAATTGTATAGATATGTTATTTTCAAAATTATTGTGGTTATCACATATCACAATAAAAAATGATTCCATATACATCTATTAGAACTCTAAACAAAGCAATTACTGATGCTTACCAAGAATACTGTACCGAAAAAGATATTCTAAAATAGAAAGACAGTCTGGTGAAATAAGAATCTATAGAGAGCAACAGAAGCGAGGTGCGAAGGCTATTCAATAGATACCAAGTGCTAGAAGTTACAGAGTTATAGCCAAAGACCGTACATTTACTTATCTCGGTTTTTTCAAAAAACTCTATTATACCTATACTAAGACACTATAGGAAAGTCTGAACCTAAGCGATCAAGAGAGCCACAGTCAAAAGGGGTTCAGGGATCGAATCAGGAAGGTGGCCTCCGAAATCACAAGATCATATAGGATTAATTATTGAGCTATCAGTAAATTCCAGCCGTACAAATGAACTGGATGAAATATACCTATCCAATACTACTCTAAAAGGGAAAGGTTGTATTCATGACACACATAATATGCAAACTCTGGATGCAATGCCTGCGATATGACAAAAGGCGAAAGTAGTACATCCAAAGTAAGTAGGATCACATACCAAACGCCAAAATATATCCTTCTTACTAAAAACACTAAAAAGAAATAGAATAGGTTCTTTTATTCGCTGTAGGTGCAGTAGGCACCAGTGTCAATTACACCACCTTATTTGCCTAGTTTACTTCCTCCTTATTCCTTATACACATGTCGAGTGTAATTCAATTACAAAATTAAAAAAATTAAAATAGCCAAGCAATATTTATTTAAATTTTATAAATTAAAAATTATAATATCCAGAATTAATTGCATATCCTCTTTTATTAATTTTGCCATTCATTCATGACTTCCTGTATTTTAATACAAACAGAACACGTATCTTAGTTTACACCTGTCTTGTGACCTTCTTAAGAGACCCTACCTTGCGTTACTACTTGTACAGTTATTCAGATAATTCTACCCTCTTTTCCTGGTTGGTGACGTCTTCCATTCATGAAGCGCTCTCAAGAAAGTCGTAATGGTTGTAAGGGTTCAAGAAGTTTCGTAAAATTATACAAGATGTTTGATTATTTAACATTATGTAGGCACAGAGTTTTATTACAAGGCTTTGAGTATTCTGGGCTCTACTGAAAAATTAAAAAATTTAAAAATAGTTTTATAACGTTTTATTTATTTAAAACAGTTTATTTAATTAATTTACATTAAGACGCTACCCTAATTTGTGTATACTAACTAATTCATACATCAAATACATATATACTAATTTTTATTAACAATATTTTTTTGTACTGAATGATCTCTCGACTTGAACTGACTCACCCCATTTATATAAAAGTGTGACCAACCTGAATGTTCTCGCACCTACCAGATTATACATCACCGATCCCATCATTTTCTAGGATAGTAAATTTGCCAAAATCAAAGTCTTTAGAAGATTCATCACAATTCCAAAACACTCTTCGACTAGGTGATCCATAGGCGTAACATGTGATAGGTTTAGGAGGTTGACTTATTTCATCAAATATTCTTGATAACGGGAAAATGGAAGCCATAAAAGGTCCAAATAAGGCAGAGATGGATTTAAAGGTTTAGATTAGATCACAACCAAATTGATAATGCACTAATTTAAGAACGTTTTCATATCCCTATGGGGTTATAAAGACAATTTACTGCACAGCGGCTTGTCTACATTCATCGAAGCATATGACGTTACAAAACGTCATGGGCATGGAGTAAAGAACTATCATGACGTTAATGAACGATCATAGGCAGCGAAAGTGTTAAAAGGTTTAAGTTTTTTTTAGTCTTATTTGAAATAGTAGTTTGTAATAACAAAAGTCGATGTGATGGTTATATCCCACAAAGACGACGTTTGATCACAACGCCGTGCCATACGGATAATCCACTCGAGTTGTAAAATATATTTTTTCTACGACCCACTAACGAAAATCTACAACATTTAAATAAACAACAGAATTATATTAGTACAATCCTAGCCTGCACA
This sequence comes from Psylliodes chrysocephalus, assembly GCA_927349885.1. Taxonomy (NCBI): domain Eukaryota; kingdom Metazoa; phylum Arthropoda; class Insecta; order Coleoptera; family Chrysomelidae; genus Psylliodes; species Psylliodes chrysocephalus. The sequence goes on from OV651817.1 coordinate 88,267,401, forward strand.
ATTTAAATACCATTCCTAGTTTTATTTCTTCATTACCCGTGTATACATCTATCACATTCTTCTTAAAAAAAGCTTAAGACTTTCTTTAGGGTACTTTATGAATAGATGACGTCACACAACCAGGAAAAGAGGGTCCCTTATCTGAATACCTGTTCAAGTCGTTACGCTAGCTGGGTAGAGTATTATATCTTAAGAAGGTCACAAGACAGGTGTAAGGTAAAGAACGTGTTTCGTTTGTAGTAAAAGATAGGAAGTCATGCATGAATGAATGACAAAAAAATTATGTGGAAAGAAGCCACCTCTGCAACTCGTTATTACAACTCTAAAGAGTTAAAGAAGTCAAAATAGTGTTTTGCATATTATATTTTTTCTACGAACACGCTTTTTAAACAGTCAAATAAAAATAAAAATTTCTTATTATTACAATTAATACACATGTTGATACTATAATTTAAATAATAATGAACAGTTTTTAACATTGTTTAACTATTTAAAGCTGCAATAAATAGTAAATTGTACAGGAAAAATGCGATTAACCAGTATAGTTGTCGAGATTTGCAATTTATGCAGTCTAAGAAAAAAGTAAAAAAATTTTATTTTTATATTACATTCATGAATGTATGACCGGAGTACTTTAGCAAATGCAAGGGTAGCAGAAAAAGAGTTCGAAAATGCAATTAATCACTCTCGGTAACAAACAATGATTGTATCAGCCAGTTCCACGATAATTTGTTCAATATTATTTATTATTCAAGTACCTAAGGAATATTCCAAGTTTGGTTGTCACATAACCAATAAAAATTATAAGAAATTAAATTTGGTGATTTAATAATGAAACTGAAAGTCTACAAACTATTGCACCCGTGTTAAATAATAAACGCCAGGTGTCCGAAACAAAATGTTCATACCCTCCGATAAGAAAAGACCTGCGGTGCTCTGCCAGTGATCGATACATGCAGGTACCAAGTGGTAGGCATTGCTATCTGAGGAAAAATAAGTAATCACAGGGCGATTGTTAATTCCAGATCCCTCGGCCAGGTGTATCTGTATATGAGGGGGACCACGCGTCCAAGAGCAGCTGTTCTAGGGTGGCACCCCTTCAAAAACTGGCTATTAAGGCACACATGCCGTGACGTATGCTCGCGTATGTGTCGCATAGGTGCGTGGACATTGTTAAAAACTACGTAAATCATTAGCGTAGTAAGAAGATAGAAGTTTTAAGGGTTATAACATTTTCTTAAAAAATATATATCAAAATGTATCTTGACTATTGTTCATGCATATAAGTAATTAACTCTCGGATTGGCTCAGGGTGTTAAATTAATTACCTTGTAGTGGTGTTTTCAATAGCTGCGATCGATGTTTGACAACTCAAGACGATTCATCGTCGCATCGAAATGGTTAATTATTTTCAAAATGAATTGAGAATTTAGACCAGAATTCTACGAAAGACACAATGGTAAAGTCGAAATCGATGCTTTAAAAATATGGTCATGTAAAGTAAAAAATTCTAAGAAACATGGCGTTTTTTGCATCTGGAATAGAATAGAACTAACCTAAAAATTCTTAAAAGTAAAAAAAATATATTTTTAACCATTTCTACATGTTGTTAATCGTTAAATAGTGCAGTTAGGTCGGAGATCGTTAAGACTCGTGCAAAAATCTTCTTTACTTCATCGTCACAAAATAATCGGTAAAGTTTTTTACCCAGAATTTCCCTCGATATAGAAATTGTGAAAACAGGGAACTCCAATTAAATATTCCATAGTTACAAAAATAGTAGATAAATTAAATAAGCGCTTAAATTTTAACAGTTTAAAATTAAAACTACCAAACCAAAAACCCTTTTTCATCTTGCTTTCTCTCAATCGATCTTCCTCTTGAATTTAAAACATTATTATTATTATTATTATGTAGAAAGTATTAGATTTTATAAACCTTATTGCTGCCCTAATAGAGCATAGGTAGGCTATAGGTACTAACGAAATTTATAAAAAATTGAGTGCTAAAAATAATATCAACTGTTACAAAAATTTGAAAAGGGACAATATAAAAAGATTAAAAAATATCACAGTCAAAAATACACAATTGATGTATCAAAAAATATATAAGTTCATTACAAAAAAATAATGACAAATAATAAAAATAATGGTCGTCCTTAACCTGACAAACTGTGTTTCTGGAATTAAAATTCACATTCAGAGATAGCATTATTATTATACTTAAAATGGCACAGTTTTTAATACATTCATGAACAAATATTTAAAACTTTACACTTATTACAAAACCCCTGTAGGCTACATAGCACTTCATGAAAAATGTGTATGACCTCGACCTAAGTTGCCTTGTGAGCTGTGACCGTCCGGTAGGAAAGACAATGCAAAAATAAAATCAGATTAATCCAGTGTTGCCAACCTTGAAGTAAGATTTTTCCCTCCACTTTCCTTCAAAATTCCCACTTTTATGAAATCCCGGACATTTATTTTTTGTGAAATTTCTAAAAAGAAAGTACTCAGCAGAATTGCCAAAAAAAGGTTCTTCGTTTTATACCGTAGCTTGTCAAACAATTAACAAATTTTATTTAATTTTTCAAATCTTAAATTTTTCACATTGTAGACTGGAGTAAAAAATTCTCGTTTTGAGTTAATTTTTCCATTTTTTCCTTTTCTGTTAAAAATTCCCGCGAAACGGGAAATTTCCCTCCGGTTGGCAACACTGGATTAATATTTCGGTGATGATCGTGACTTACTGTATTGAAGCTGTCGCTAGCTGTAATTGAATGTTTTTTAAACATAAGTAAAAATTAAGTAATGGTAAATATATGTTATTTTGCTTTTACTAAAGCAGTTTCAGAAACATTATTCATTTGTCGTAGGCAAACTGGTGCCTAAATTAAGTTAACTATTTACTAGGGGTTATTAAAAAAAAACTCATTTTAGGAATTTTGTTTGCTGGTGACAGAAATACGTGTTTAGAAATATATTTTTTTACTTATGGTAATTGATTTATTTTTGAAATAATTAAAAATATAACTATGGCACACGTATTTTTTTTCAAGTAAATAATTTATCTGGCCCTGTTTTTTCCGTGTAGACTAAACGCTGACGTCACATAAATTTCGCATGTCCTTTAATGCAAAATACAGTACTATTTCTAACAATTTCATAATTATACATTTATTCGTTTCAAAAAAATTACCTTGTTACCAGGTTTTCTCACTACCCTGTATATTTACATTCCAATTATCCTTTTTGTTAAGAATTTAATGATGAATTATCATTTTTATTTTAAATAGAATAAAAATTTCATAATAAATTTTAACAAAGATAAATTTTAAATTAATAAATTATTTATTTATTTTTAATAGTAGGTAATCATAAACCTAAAGTAATTTATCGTAAAATTTACGTTGGCATTAAGTGCAAAAATTTACTATTTAGAGTAATTTGAAAAATTGGAAATGTTCTTTTCTCGTATTTATATTTTAATTCGTTAAACAATTTGAACAAACTGAACGGGGTCTTCTTCGATTATGAACCCTAAAAATATAATAACGATACGACGTCTATGGTACGTGCACATTGTCACGGCTCTGCAAATATGTAAATGAACTAACTACGATTAGGTCTTTTGTGAAGTTTCATCCTCGACGACCCTATTATTGCACCAGCAATTATAATGTGGGGAGGAATTATTGTCAAATTTGGCACAGTCTCGAAACTTGACTAGGTACTGGCATTTTGATTTTAGAAATTTCCTTCGTCAACAAGTAGCTATATTTTAGGTTGTAAATACTGGTACATAGTATACCTAGATGATTTAACAACAGCGAGAAAAAAAATTACCTATAATATTTTAATTTTTTTGGTACAGTAATTTAAGATAAATGGGAAGTTCTGAAGAGCACCAGCTGTCCCAAGTTGAATGTTTAATTGATCCAGGTAAATTATTGGTTTTGTTCATTGCTTTTTAGGTGAAGAATACATATTCTAGTTAAAAAGATAACTGAACTGAACTAACTTAAAAAAAATTAACTGTTATAAAAATTCAAAATTTCTGTCCTAGATAAATTATTTAACAAAAACCAGCTATCTTTTGCATCTTTTTTAAACAACTTAGCTCAGCGTCATCATCACCACAGACCAAAACAACGTGTTCTATGGAAACAACGTCCCTGCCACTAAGCTTTGTGTTTTGATATCTCAACAAATAACAGTATTAAATGAAAAGGAAGAATAGTAAACATTTAAAAATCTTGAAGATGGGTTTAAACTAAGAGTATTTACTAAGAGTATTTTTACGTAAAACTTCTCTTATTTAAGCAAAGCTATAACCCTTATAGTTGCCGAGGTTCCAAAACATCGAGATAAAATTTGGGACACCGTGTATTCAGTGAAATGTGTCAAATATTCATAGCCACCCGGATATAAAAAAAAACTGAATGGCATGTAGGTAACTCTTTTAATATTAAACAACTCTTAAGACAACGACACTTATTTTAAATAAATCAGCATATTAATAATTTCAAGATATAAGTAATGTAAAGACAATATGTCAGTCAACGTATAGTAAGTAATATTTAATAGGTTAGAGGCTTGTAATTGAGTGTTATATTATACCAAAGCCTTTATTGTATTTACGAACATGCATAAATACACACTGCTATTTTTCTTTGAAGCATTCTCTAATAATTAGGTTTAATATTTTATTGAACTACATAGTGATACCTGTATATGAATCTAGCAGAGACGATAGTGTAAAAACTTCTAAAAAATTAAATAGAAAAATTAATAGAATCCAAATAACGGATATGCGTTTAAATAAATATTTTTTTTAAAAAGGAGGACCTTTCTTTTAACTTAACTCAATTGGAGAAAAAAGAACCTTGTTATTTACTTTAACAAATAGAAATATCTTTTGAATAAAGCACTTGTGACTTCATTAGTAGCTAATATACAGGGTGTCAATTTGAAAACGAACAGCATTTAATATTGCCTCTACCTATTATGAAAATAAGACGAAATACGTCAATTTACATATCAAGGGGGACAATTGTTGAGGCATTTGTTGTTATATTACTTTCAACCCCCTGACCCCCCAGGGTACCTACCCCATAAAATCCTAAATGGCAACCCCTATTTATTTTACCATTTTTGTGTTCCTTATGTAATTCTAGATAAATTACATTATTATTTTTTTGTCAAAAGTATCTAACCTCACAAATGTGTGGAATCTATTTAATATCTAAATTTAAATAATATAACTTCTTAAAACGGGTTTTATTTACCGCCTTATTACTTAAATTATTGTTCCTACAAATACTATATTCCAAATTCTTTTATTTATTTACATTTTGCCATTACAAAACATGAAATAATTTATCTTTTTGTGCGTCTTCGAACAAACAAGATTCTCATTTTGATTAGTAATATTATTTACAAGTACAGTTTTGTATTTTCTGATTCGTGGGGTTCATTTTATTTATTTCTGCTTCTTCGATTAATGAAATAATATGTGAAAGTTTTTTAAATCATACATAATCAATTTCAATAGTTTTCAATTGTCGTTTCTCAAGTTGTAACCGTTTCTTAAAATGGTTTACACTATAGTGTTGAACGAAATGATTTTCATTTCGGATGTACTTATGCTTGAAACCATTTTGAACAATTCATAAAGTAGTAAGGGTTAGCTTTTTCGTATATCATTATCATACTTTTTTAAGAAGTTTCATTATTCCACATATTTGTGAGGTAAGATACTTCAATTTTAATCCCCTAGGAGTCAGGTGATTAAAAGTAATATGACAACAAATGCCTCAACAATTGTCTCCATTTGCATATAAATTGACGTGTTTCGCCAAATTTTCATACTATCATTAGCAGAGGCAATATTAAATACTGTTCGGTTTTAAATTGACACCCTGTTTATAATATTGTAATGTGAGCCATTTCATTATTCAGTCATGCTCTAATACTCCAAGTCCCTCTCTGTATTATTTGGCCTTTGAGGCTCAACTTGTCCGCTTATTATACATAATTAAACCCCTTAAGACCAAACCTATGGGACGACTATGGTGGATGTGCTTTCGATGATGTTCGAGAAAGAACGAGATAATGTTTCTAGTGTATTGGAGAGAATATGTGAACTTACTAGAACATTCGCCAATTTTTTAAATTTGTATAAATATTGGTGGAAGATCCATCAGAGTTAGTTATTATATGGACAGTGAAGATAAATAGTAATTAGTAGATAGACAGTGGTGAATATAAATAGTGAACAGTTCAAAAACATTCGAAATATATATAAATTAGAATAGTAGTGTAATAAAATAAATAAGTGTTAAAATAAATTATTAATAAACTGTTGTTTTAAAGTAAACAAACATCACAATATATAATATATACCCATACTATTTTTAATAATGAAAATATATTTTACATCTATTTATAAATGTCACACGACTCCTTTTGTTTTACTTGTTCTAATCATAATCTGGCAGTACGTCCCTGGCTAAAATTTGCAGCGTCGTAAATTGACGTATTCAGAAGGTCAGATCGAGCGACGACGCTCACGCTCGCTGTTCATCATACACGGAATTTGTACATGCAAGAGGGCTACGAAAATTTCCGCCTTGCTCCTGTGTAGACACTGTGTAGAGTGTAGACAGTGAATCTGTTTATTATCTTAGCCAGAGTTGCCAATGTGTAGCATAGGATAATTTTCGAATGAAGTAATTTTTCGGATAATTTAGGGTTCTGCAAAATGGCATTAATTCACTTATTAACCAGATTTGCAAACTCTTGTCTCTATTTCAAACAATTTTTTCTCAATCCTCTATGACCCGCCCCTATTTTTGCTATATTTTTAAAATCAGGGAAAGGAGATTATTTAAAAAACTTAATAATATTCAGAGTAACCCATTAGAAATCTGCCCACCACTGTGTTTTTGATGGCATTTTAACAAAATTCAAACACAACCATACGGCTTTCTTAAATTGTATTTGTGTAAAATGTATATCTTTATTTTAGCGGATCTACATTATGCAATAGTACAGTATATTTTGACCCTTCAGTTGGTCCAACTAACTTTACGTGACCAAACCGATTAAAATAAAAGAACATTCCTTAATTGGAATGCAATTCACTTAACTGAAGACGAAACCATTAATATTTGCGATTAATAATCGTAAATTTTACTTAATTTCCCCTGAAGGCTTGTTATTTGGCCCTTTGTTTTTGCTATGGAATAATATTTAACAAAGCTTTGATGTTCGACCATATTACAGGCTGCCAAACAGATTATTTATGAATTCCATGTTAATCACGATAAGTAATTGAATTGATAATATTAGCTTTACTACATAAAAGTGCATATTTATTATAGTTGTCGCCTATTGATTTAAAAAATATCTGAATAATATGGGGGGGGGGTTTAAATAAAAAAAATAGAAATGCAAAAGCAATATTATAATATTAAATGTTCAATATAAATCAAGCTCTATAAGAGAATCAATAAATAAATAAAAATGAGGAGATAAGGGGGGGGGGTTTAAATATTGAAAAAAAAATCCTAGCTCACAACCAGAAAAACGATATCAAATTTTCAGGGAAAATAAAGCTTTATAAGGGGATAAAGTCTATTGATTTTAAAAAAAACATCTGGGAGTTAAGGGGGTCTGTGAAGAGTATAAATATAGAATAACAATCATTATATATTTTCAATCTAGTATTATCTGTATAATTTACATTATTAGGCATCGATAGGTATAAAATATAAATATTATAGTTGTCTTATATATATTGAAATCGAGTTGTACAATTTAATTCTTATATACATATAAATAGATTTTGTTTGTTAAGATTAGTCTATGTTACGGGGTTATTAAAGTTTTTGCTGGACACCCTACCCTGTATAACATTATTAAGTGGCTTGGATATTTATAACGTCTCCGTCACCAAACAATGTAGTAAAGCAGGGCTAATTCAGATATTCCAATTTCGTCAAATATTATGAGCGGTTTCAAAATACTTACCTAGAGACATCCTGTATAGATTTATTAATTATTAAATGTATTTAAATTTTTGGTGTCCTTTTATGACCTTGACTTTCTTTAACTCGAATTAACATCGAAAGGAAGCGATTAGGCAACAGGTGGTGTTGTGCTCAAGCAAAGTAGGTACGTGCCAAATTTAGTTCACAATAAGACGCCCCTAAGGTGGATTCCATTCAATCTCAGCCCTTCTCAAGGTGCTTTCAAGGCTCCCTCGTTTTTCCTTTTCTTTATTTAACTTCCTCATAAAGAAAGAAACACCTGACTACTGATTTCTTATTGTGACAGTTAATTGTGTAAGGTATTGGATTATTACATTATACATTATACATTATACATTACATTTATATACTGTATGTTCCAGAATAGACGGGTCAATAGAAATTTAATTTTATGGGATCAGCCCTGAGTTATTAACGAATGAATTAACAAATGAATTAACGAATGAATTAGTGAATGAATTAACGAATGAATTACCGAATAATTGAACGAATGAATTGAATTAACTAATGAATTAACGAATTAATTAACTATAACACTTAGTATCAAATAAGTTGTGGGTGCGGGTTTAAACAAAGTTCCTTTAGCATTAATAATTTTAATCACTTAACAAAACACAAAACTGACACGAACAACAATGATTATTAAGAATAAACAAATGAATACCGGGTTTAAACAATTATAAAAACACAAGTCTCGACCTGAAGGGAATGAACTCTTAAAAGCTTAAAACAATACTGTCTAATTATGCAATGTCTTTTGGCGTTACATGGATGGCGGCGTTGCCGGCTCTCGCTTATAGCCGATCATCTTGTTACATAACGAATTAATTAACGAATTAATTAACGAATTAATTAACGAATTAATTAACGAATTAATTAACGAATTAATTAACGAATTAATTAACGAAATAATTAACGAATTAATTAACGAATTAATTAACGAAATAATTAACGAATTAATTAACGAATTAATTAACGAATTAATTAACGAATTAATTAACGAATTAATTAACGAATTAATTAACGAATTAATTAACGAATTAATTAACGAATTAATTAACGAATTAATTAACGAATTAATTAACGAATTAATTAACGAATTAATTAACGAATTAATTAACGAATTAATTAACGAATTAATTAACGAATTAATTAACGAATTAATTAACGAATTAATTAACGAATTAATTAACGAATTAATTAACGAATTAATTAACGAATGAATTTACGAATGAATTACTTAAAGAATTGACGAATAAATTAACGAATGAATTAACGAATAAATTAACGAATTAATGAACGAATTAATTAACGAGTTAATTAACGAATTAATGAATTAATTAACGAATTAATGAACGAATTAATGAACGAATTAATAAACGAATTAATGAACGAATTAATTAACAAATTAATCAACGAATTATTAATTAATTAATGAATTATTAATGAATCGCATATTTTAATTTCTCACATGTTAGAAGTTTAGACCGAGATTTAGACTTACACAAATCATAAAGAAAAATAAATAGAGTGAGATCTAAGATTGAATTCTTACGAAATTCCTGATGAGGCACGATATTTGCTGTAACTATAGTCATTGTAAAAAACAAATTATTAAAATATTTATATTACTTAAATATGAATTAAGAAACTGTATGAAATTAAAGTTAAATCCAAATTCTAGTAATTTATTTAATAAAATAAAGTGGAATGATTTACTTTATTGAAGGCCTTTTAGAAGTATGTATAGATCACGTCTACTTGGTCTTATTTATCTAAATCCTATGCACTATCAGCGACTGAACGTTTTCCAAAACGCTTTACATAAGCGCATGTGAAAACTACAGACAGTACTAGAACTAGAAGAAAACGAATAATATCAGCGACCACGTTATAGTGTTGGCCGTATATTTGTAGTTTAGATAAACGTTTACCCTTTAAAGAGGCGTTCTCTTCTCCACTGCTTTATATGTAACCGCACAAGACCCGCTGCACCACATTGCAGCTGGCGGCAGCTTTGTTCTCAGCTAAGGGTGAAAGGTAAAGGGTGTAGGGCACGCGCTTATTGCATCCCTTTGTCCCCCCGTCTGTTCCTCTAGACGAGCCCAAGAGAAGTTTATAAAACTCGTGATAAACTTGCTTTATACCTGTTGTTGATATGGATGAACGAGTTTTAAAACATAGGCGTGGTTGATAGTCTAAAAATGTGGATTAAAGGATAGTAATTAGTTTGCATAATTTATCTAAATGATTCGTTTCCAATTTTGATCTAACCATTTGCAAATGTGCAAGTAATGAAACATTCATACGAAAGATCTAAAGAGAATAATTTGGAAATAATTGTTTTTGCTTTTTGAAAAACCAAAATGCGTTTTTGACCTATATCTCGGTTATTTGATAACATACGGTATTTTAATTTAGACATTCTAGGGGCACTTTTATAAGATTTTTACAACAAAAAATAAAACAAAATAAAGCAAGATAATGACTATAAAGTTTATTTTATTTGAGACCATTAGGCATGAAAATTTGAGTTTTAAATGATAAAAATAATTTATCAAACTAGTTAGTGTGTTGAAAAGATTTTTTTAGCGGCGCTGTTTTTCTTTAGATATAATTCAATGTCTGTTGGTGTATTAGCCAAAGGAGTAGTTGTTTTCTGAAGGGAAACGGTTGTTTGGGTTATTTTTGAAAGGCATTGAAATTTTTATGTTTTTCTTCATGTTATATCTTGATCACACTTGAGTTTCAAATTAATTTTATTTTTGATTTAGTAATATCTTGGTTAACAAAATTACTAGTACAGTCAAAATATTTATAAGAATAATTATCTTCCTATCTTGCTACCAAATAATTTTCAAAGCCTGTTCGTAAAGTTAATCTTTTTGTTTCTAATAATTCCAATGAAATTTCCAAATTGCGTCAAGCTAAAATTTCTATTCATTAACTCGAACAGTTAAATAATCCAATTGAAGGGGTTGAAATGAACACGATCTCCGTATTTTGCATGAATAGTTACAATTACGATCCATTCAGTAAATATTAATTGATAAATCTAATTACGAACGGAGGTACGTCCGTATGTTGATATTTTGAAGTTTACAAATTAATCATTTCTGTAGCATGAAAATCTTATTATGACTCGTCATAATCCATTAATTATTAAAAGATGATAAACTCACTGAAATAAGATATTAATATTTTTATTTATCTAAATTTAACTATTATTTTGTTTTTTTAATATGTTTTGCGTTTTGATTTTATAGAAATTTTAAATCTTTATGAGAGATGTTTAAAAATCGAAAAACAAACAGACTTTTTATTTATCCTTGTCTAGGCCAGGATTTAAATGTACCGTATTGCCAATCCTCTGTATTGAGTTTACCCAATTTTTTTGTCATGGTACTCCCTACCTACTTTGACAAAAAAAAAATAAAATCAATAAATCCTTATTCAGTCCCTATGAACCTTCCTGAACACGTGGTCAAGTTGAAAAACAAAACGCTACAAGTATCCTTGGACGTTTTTGTGTTTTTATCAGTGGCGTAACCTTTGTAATGGGAATTTTTCTAAATATATTATAATTAATTTTAAAATGGAAAATCTTATAAAATTGAAGTGACCAATTTGTTAGTCAACAAAAACTTTGTATATTATGTTTCCATCGAATTCTACAACATATTTCATTACAGTCATAAATTCCGGACATTTGTCTGGTAATGATTTCGTGTGACATAGTTTCGAAATGCTCCTGCTAATATTTTTAAATGGAACAATTTCACCGCAAATTATTGTCCGTATGACACAGAACCTCACTTCTACATTAAAAATCTGATGTGTCCAACACATGACTTTCCTATCTAGTTATTATAGGCTTTTTCGGGTTATTTTGTACAACCTATTGCAGCATCTCTATAAATGTTTAGAGGATAAACTAAATGTATACATTGTCCACATACATCTACCTCGAAACATTTTTCTATAGATATTCATTTAAAACGAAAATACTGAAAAATTTAAATTTAGCACTTTTCCATTACGGTCCATTTTAGAAAAATCATGTAGAAACAAAAATTATAGAGATCGATATCGCAAACAACTTTTAGTTCAACAATTTTCATAAAAATCAGAATTTTGCACATTTTGTCAAATTTCTCGAATACGGACCATTTCAGGAAATTTTGACATAAAACAAAAATTATAGATAATAATATTAGAAGTAACTTTTATTCAAACAATTTTCTTCTCCAAACATAAATAACAGATATATTCCATAAAATATAAAGACGGCCTCCCATGAAGTACCCCCCCAGATGTTCCGACTTTGTCCAAAATCTAATCATTTCACGTCAGGCCGAAATAAACCTAAAGTTTAAAATTTAATGTTTTTTTGTTTATCCGTTTTTGAGTTTTCTTCAAAATTCAAAATTTACAAATTTTCTCAAATATCTCGAATACGGTCCATTTTAGACAAATTATGTATAGAATAAAAATTATAGATAATTATATTACAAACAACTTTTATTTGAACAATTTTTATAAAAAATTATTTTTTTTACATTTTGTCAAATTTTTTGAATACAGACCATTTTAGGAAATTTTTGTATGGAACAAAAATTATAGATAATTATATTAGAAGTAACTTTTATTTGAAGAATTTTCTTCTCCAAACGTAAATAACAGATATATTCCATAAAATATAAAAATGACCACCTATAAAGTACCCCCCAGATGTTCCGACTCTGCTCAAAATCTAATCAGTTCATTAGACGCTGAAATAAAGCTGAAGTTTAAAATTTGGTGTTTTTCTGTGTATCGGTTCATGAGTTATGAGACATACAGAAACACACACACACACACACAGACATCATCGCGAAAATAGTCAAAACGGATTTAGGGGACCTCAAAACGTAAAAATCCGTCGAAAACTCGAGGTCGAAAAAAATCATGATTCCTTTACTTTCCTTATATCTGTATACAGATAGGAAAGTAAAAATGCTTGTACACGTGTTTATATTATATATGTGAAACGTTTTAAAACCTGACGACGTTTTTTTTTTTAAAGTTTGCTACAAGAAGATCATCAGATAGAAGTTTTTGCTTGAAGACTTTTTTTTTAGGAATATGATATTGAAAAAGCTTAATTTTTTAATAAAATTGTCCCCGGAACCTGGCTCTCGGCGGCCATGACGTTATACGAAAAGCTTCTTGTAAAAAATGTAGTGGAGTAGCGAGGCATATTCAAAACAAAATTGTTTCGGGTGTTAACATTATGCATTGTTCTTCTAAAAATTAATTTGTTGCAAAGCTAAGCTGGTGTAGAGGTAAGTAGTATTTTGAAAAGCATCGAAAGGAATAAATATTTGAAGAGATTATTTACATTTAGCCATCTTGTGTTTGAATAAAAGCATGAGAGATATGATCAACTTTTCTAAGACCATTAACGAATCTACAGCATGTGTTTTGCATAATTTGTAACCGATGACGATTTATTGCAGTTAAACACGGGTAGTAAATAATGATACCGTAAGTAACCTTTAAACAAAGTTTCGCTTTTAACGATTTATTTCGAAGAATGAATCTGTTAGAGTAATCTTAATGCACCATAACATTTTTGTAGCATTGAATTGACATGTTTATTGATAAGTAAAGGCCTAGGTTTTTTGCTTCGGTTACATACGGAATAATTTCCTCAGATATTCTCAAAACTGCCTTAGATGTTATTTGAAATTTTATTTTTTTATGACAAAAAATCATTAATTTAGACTTGGATGCGTTAAGGAATACTTATTTATTTCATTTAAGTCATGATTTATAATATTCATGGTACTATCACTTTCATGAAAATAAAAATCTCGAAAAATCTAAGGTTCATCAGCAAAAAATTGTATAGCGCAATTATTAACCTGTTTGTATAAGAAACAAAAGTGGGCTCAAGGCAGAGCTTTGAGGTACACCAGATTCAATATGAATCGAAGAAGATATTTTACCATCCACTAGCATCAACTGAGTGCGGTTAAGCAAATAAGTTTTTATAAAATTAAGAGACGTATTATCAAATTCATAATAGGAGCACTTAGCTGCCAGAAGTTTGTGATTTAGCGTGTCGAATGTCTTATTAAAGTCCAAAAGAATCAGGATACCAGCTTTTCCATTATCAATGCTCCTGATAATGGTATCAGATAAATTAGCAAGGGCAGTTGAAGTGCTAAAATCTTTTTGGAAACCTGACTGATGCATTGAAATTATGCCGACTTGACAAAGGTATTCATATATTGAGGAAGAAGGCTAACCGGACGTAGATTTTTGGGAGAGGAATAATCATTGCTTGTCTCCATACTTTTGGAAAATATCCTTGTTCCAAACACAAATTAACAATATGTAGTAGGTACGTATTGTCAGACATCCATTATGTTTACATACAAGTAAAGATCGTGACCAATTTCTATGTAAATAGTACTTTCTCAAATGCAAATTGCAAAAGTTACAAATAAATATAATAAAAATACAGTACTTATTATTACCTCAACAGACAAATACTAATCACCAAGTCAATGACTATATAAAAGGACTGTATACTAATTACAGCGTGCTGCCTGCTGTGGCAATAGAGAAAATTGAGAGGTCGAGACAGGTTTGATGATTCTACGCAATCGCACTTTTAATAAGGTATATGTAATTATTTAAATACATGTCGAATTAGATAATTACATAATTAACACAGTATATTTGATTACAGAATATATTGGGAGATATATATTCCTACGTAAAGTTTCAATGTAACTGTAATTATACCACAATATGCTTTGTAAGTTTACATTATCAGATGGTTATTTAATATATTTAATATGTATTTGGTTTACACAATAAATATTGAACATTTACAAATTTTTTTCAGTGTAATTATAATAAAATAATACCACAGAAAAACAACATTATTAATAGAAACTCAATATTTAATATATTTTTTTAATGTTTAAAAGAAAAATGTCTTAGGTATTTAAAACAAGTTAAGAATTTCTGCCTAAAAAATAAAATACTTTTAAAGCAGCTAAAAGCTCTTTTCCATCAGCCACATAACACATCAAAGTCGCAATCTGATCGGCTTTGCTGCCGCATCCTCCTGATAGATATTTTATATAATTTATTCATAGAGCGAGTGCAGCTGTAATATTCCACATAAGAGGCTTACGACTCTAGACACATTAAAATCATATCAAATATGCATATCGTAGGCTGGCTGCATTTACCTGAGAATTTTTAAAGCGAACATCAGGGAATAGTCATTCCATTGAAAAGCGGATTTTTCGGATTTGTGCCGGATTTGTTTTTCCGGATCTTTATGGACGGAGAAATTATTTTGCATTTCGCTAAAAAAAGGTTTATCTTAAAATATAGGTTGTTCGGTTATATTTCAGTTTCCTTCAAACATCGAAAGATTGATTGGCGCTGATGTGAACGGAAGTATTTTATTGTTACATGAATCACTAAGCTGAAGATCAAAGTGGAAACACACTTTGATACCTTTTCATGATATTAAAAATTACAGATGGATCATTTATCACGAAAAGAGCGTTATACTGAATGTTTACAATTATTTTATACAACAGAATCCTTCTAATACTGTTGACGGTATAGTCGAAATATCGTCTATAGCAATGGAATGTGATACAAAAAAACACGTTTTTAGAAAATGCCTGTATGTATGTACGTATGTGTGCGACTGTGTGCGAGTGTGTGCGAGTGTGTACCATAGATATGAGAGGTTTATAGAAGTCTTTAGGACGTCTTTAGGGATCAAAATAACTTTCCAAAACTCACAAAAACTTTAAAAATCGTACAAAAATTGCTAAAAATTACAACAATCACAAGACAACTAAATGTCAAATGTCACAATATTCTAACTAATGCGCAGACTCAAATCCTCCCCCGCATTTACGCTATCGTAAACGTTTTTGCTTGCCACCCGGGCAGCCATTTTCCTATCTCCCCTCTTCATGTCTATGGTGTGTACATGTATATGTGGTTCATTTCGGACGCAATTACAACATAAGGCCCTGTGTTGCTGAAAATAATTTACGCATTCAAAATGAGTTTAAAGAGTTATGCGGATTTACTGTAGATCAGCCAAAACCAGGATTTGTTAATACCAATGATATGAATACAACTAGAAGATTTTTCAAATAGCCGCACGTTTCTGCAAAAATTACAGGTATAAATGAAGATTATATTAAAAAAAATACGTATGGCACTCGGGGACTGCCGCGGTAAAGCTATTGCATAGCATTTTTTATCAAATTATGCAATTATAATTATTTATTTATGCAGTATTTTTTTCTTTGATATTAATTCAAGTTACACTTTTTGAGCGTGGTGACCGATAAGAAAACAATTTTTTTTTCTTTTATTGAATAAATGAGAAGTTAATATTGTTGTACTTATTGAAAAAAAATATATTTCCTATTTGTTTATCTTTTTGAATTTAAATAAACGAAGTCTCCACTTGTAGCTTGCATTTTTAAAATTAGCTGAACTTGAATAAACCTCGTTATGCGCCACTATGCATTGAATAAGTATATACTTTTTAAAAACAAAACATTTTAAATTACCAAGACTATGAAATAATAAAACAATATTTTTCCTTTTTTTTTTAAGAAAAAAAAAAACAAAAAAAAATAAAAGTTTCGGGGCTCGAACCACCAACTTTGCTATCCACACTATCCAAATTTTGAGCACTGTACGCTCTGCGCCACCGAGCACATGTTCATATAAGTTTGGGATCGTTTATAATATATAACATTTGATTACAAATATTTACGAATTATTACTTTTTAATTAAACAAAATTTTATCATGTCAAATGATACCTACATTGTAATTTAATGGAATCACATAAATATATGATTTAAAAACTATAAAAGTATCATTATTACTTAACTTCTAGTTCTTGTATTGCATAAACGTTCCAGTCCGCAGACGTATATTTAACTACGCTTCATACTAATACGAATAGGGTCGGATTCGGATAAATCGTTCCACGGCATTCAACGCTGCACCGGTGCCGGTCGGAGTGGGGGGTGTTAGGTTTATTTTCGTTACGGTCATTACGGAAAAAATGCATACAAATACGATTGTTGTCTTTAGCGGTTTACGAATATATATGTAGTTAAATTGAGAGTCCTTGAAACTGCCTCTTGTACAGGGTCTCCCAAAAGTTACTAGCTGATTTCAAAATTCAATAATTTCGGGCACATTGATTTTTTTTTTAAATTTTGATTCAGATTTAGAAAATAGAAGATTTGGAAGATTTGTTATGGAAAAATTCAGCGTTGAGCAAAAAGTCGCTATCGTGCAGAGAAGAAAATGATTTTCTGAACAGATTAATCATGAGCGACGAAGCGCACTTCCATCTGAATGGCTTTGTTAACAAACAAACAGAATTGTCGGTTTTGGGAAACAGAAAGCCCAAAAGTGATTCATGAGCGAGAACTTCATCCAATAAAGTGTACAGTTTGGCGCGGAGTTACCAGTCAAAGCATCATTGGACTTTTCTTCTTCGAAGATGAAGACGGCAATGCTTAGACCGTTACTGGAGAACGATACAGAGACATGCTCCAAAATTGTGTACGGCCCGCTCTAGAAAACATGCCAGAGATGTGATTTCAGCAAGATGGCGGTACTGTCCACACAACCAGGGCAACCATGGAGCTCCTAAAAGAAATTTTTGGTCACCGAATAATTTTCAGAAATTCAGATTTCCGTACCCCGCACGTTCGTCTGATTTAACAGCCCCAGACTTTTTTCTGTGGGGATATCTGAAAGAAAGAGTTTATGCAAATAAGCCCAGAACTCTTGAGCAACTGAAGGAGAACATTCGGAATGACATAAAAATTTTAAATCAACAAATACTAGAGCTGTTATGCAAAATGCACTAAAAAGAGCAAGAATGTGTCAAGCGGAAAATGGAAGACATTTGAAGAATCTAATTTTTAAGAACTAGGTCAAAAATATCTCCATGAATTACTCTACTTTTATGTTAAAGTTTTTGAGAATAAAAAGTAAGTATTTAGAAAGTTATAAGTATTTTAAATCAGCTAGTGACGTTTGAGACACCCTGTATTTTGGGACACGCGCTTTCTTAAACAGTTGCCTAAATATTTATTTTAAACGTTTTGGAAATTTTGTAAATGAAAAATCCTTAATTTCCCTACGAAATTATGAATATTGCACCCTCATATCCCCAAAGTGAAAACAAAGGTTTCATCTAAACCTAAGAAAAATTGGAAAAGCTATATGTGCTGCGATGGCCCAATTGGTAGGGCGCGGACGGCAATTCCGAGGTCCGGGTCCTATTTCCGATAGTTCACACATTTATTTTTTCTTTAATTCTCAGAATTTTCAATTTTTCTTTGGTTTGTTTTCATTTTGGGGATATGAGGGTTTGATTTTCATAATTTTGCGGGGGAAATTAAGATGTTATTTTCATAATTTCAAAAATCTGTATTTAGTTTTCGGATCTATACCGATTTTTACACTTCATCGAGTTGGTAACGTAGCGGTCTCACGCTCTTATATTCATTTATAGGCAAATTTGTGATCAAAAAGAGAGGGGCTTCGAATCTTCCACCAGACCATGTGGATTTTCAATTAAATTGCATGGTTCGTTATAGGATTTGATGTATGCCGTATTAATATAAATTCAATTTCTGTTGATATGACAGATTATAAAATCGCCATGTATTACTGTCTCGATAATGGTGTGTGTGGTTTTCCGGGTTATCCTCACCTGTAAGTCAAATGACACCATCAATCATCTTTAAGTCACCCCGGAGCGCCACGGCAAATAATAATAATAATAATATCTATCCCTCCCCCTACACAATCGTTCAGTTAACTTGAGGGGTTCAAATTCACTCGTAAGGGGGTGAATTAGGGAAAGTATTATTACTTTATTTTATTTATTTTAAAGTTATTGGATTTTGCAGTAAAAATTAATTCTTCCTTTAATATTTTGTAAAAAGAAGTCCAGCCAATCAATTTTTTTTATGTTGGGTTAAGCGATATTCTTTGCATCTTTTTCTATGTTGTCATAGTTTTTTAGGCGGTGTTTTTATTTAATTTGCTACAATATGTAATAATATGTTTTTGCTTTTAATTTTAGGATTTTTTTTGTTCTAGCCATTTCTATATAAGTTTCAATACTGGAATTTTTATAATCATTTAATGCGTTTTTTCTGTGATTAAGATGAATACTTTCTCCGATTTGTATAGGGCCCAGTTTACTCTCCTAGTGTTCCATTTTGTTTTATGGTACATTTTTGTTTTGAAAATATTATGTGTGAAAAATGACCGGAACCTAGCGACGACCCAATAGATTTTATTTTAATGTTAATTATAGCACGTAGCAGAGGACCATGGGAAACTTACAGATAAGAACCTTTTATACATCGAAATTGAATCAGATCCCTGTATTGTGGGGGCATAAATCTCAAAATTGGACGTGAATTCAATTTTTCCATATATGCGATGTGAAAAGTGAAGAATCTTCTTATCCAACAAGATTTCTATTCATCGGGGACCGACGCGCTACACTCTGAAGTGAAAAATACTTACATCCATTTTTCTCAAAGCACTCTTTACCTTTCAATTCGGAATTGGTTTAGTTACTTTCCGATCAAATACAATCAGAAAATCTTGTTAAGGCTTCTATCTCTGTTCGCAGTTTATTATAGAACTGCTTTTGATTATAAGGATTTAATGTCAACTAACCTATATTTATGCATTATTACGCGGTTTTCAATTATTAATTATTTTCTTGCAACAAATTTGTATTGAGACTCACATGAAAACGAACAATTTATTAATCTATTTTCTTGCAAAAAGAAATATTAGCATATTATCTATTTGTGTTACTACTTATCGTCTATTTTTTAAAATAATTAACTTTTTTTTACTAATAAAACACTTTTGACAAACCTTAAAATCGATGTGTTAAATTTTTATTGTCATATTTTACCAAAAAACATCTGCGCTCTCATCTACTACTCGTACCTCCTTTGTTAAAACTGTTTAGCCACCAATTATTTTTGTACGCAGTACAATGTACCCTAATCGTTTTGAGTGATTACGATTTTTTCTTATTACCCGCATATTATGTTGAATACGATTTTGATAGCGCCTAAATTTTTACACATGTCCGTTCTGATGGGATATAGCGTGTCATTGAATAATATTACAAGGATCTCCCGTGGTTTCAAGAGGTTGCTAATTTAAATATATTAATAGTCCTGAATAGTCCACAGGCTTAATTAATACAATAAAAAAGGGAATATTTTGGAAGGGGTATCTGATTTCTCGTCAAACATACGTTAAACACATTTAGATCCCGTAGGTGCAGGTATCTGTCTAGAGATAGAATGAGTGCAAACAATTACAGAAATGAGAAAGAAAAGTGAAGTGAGAAAATTGGTTTGATTCAAAATTTGAAACTGCAATACGGAAATATATATAGGGTGTTTTATTAAAAATTGGACACAGATCAACTGAAGATTTTCTGATTAAAAATATGACGATTAAACGAAACATGCTTAAAGTTGAAAATTCAAAAATTATTAATGGCCATATTTTTTTTTATTTTCTAGCATAAGTTAGGTGCAAATATCACTTTAATCTGTCCTAAAGAGAACGACTTGCAAGATCAAATAGGGTGTTTTTCAACCGCAAGGTGAAAATAGTCGCAATCAAATATCTCGGTTCCTAGACATAAAAATATATTTATTTTATTTTACCTTATAGGTCGTCGAACTGAGAAAAACGATTATTTAAATTTGGTGGTCACTATAACCGATTGTGTAGGGTTTAGGGCTGCCATACCTCCCGATTTAGGCGGGAGCCTCCCGATTTCTCGTACTCTCTCCCGCTTTTTAAACTTAGCTATGAACCTCCCGATTTTTCAGAAACCTTCTAATTTTTCCCGAATTTACATTGAATTAATATGCTAACGATATACTATCAAATTATCGGTCATTCCGCCCATCTTTTATATGTCTGGGGACGATGGATTTGAAAACGACTCAGTGGTAGAGTCTCTGCCTGCGGATCCAAGGGTCCCAGGTTCGAATCCCACCGTTGGCTGGGATTTTTTCATTTAATTTAATTATTTAAAATTAATTCTGATGCCTTGGTAGGATTCCCCACTCAACCATTCACTGTTGAGTTCCAATTAACAGTGCTGTTCCTAAAGTGGCGCTGGGAAACAGTAACAAAGCCTACACAGAACACGAAGCTAATAACCTTAGTAGTTGATGCCGATGACACACAAAAAAAAACCCTAAATTGGATGATTTCATTAAAAATTCTGATGAGTTTGCCTATTGGTGTAAATATTGACCTACTTTTAGAAGAATTTTAAAGTTGTTATCATTGGAAAACCCACCACTAAATTTTAATGACATTAAAATTGACCAGCAAAAGGTTTATTATTTTAAGAGCCATAGAGATCTCCAATTTTTTTCAAAATTTACTCTTATGTTTCCTCTTCCTCACCAAACGCGATGAGAGAGCATTTTTAGTCTGTTTGTAGTCTGGACGAAAGAAAGAAATTATCTTTCTATAGAAACAGAATCTGAAATAATGATTTAATTTAATTATACTGAAACTTCTCAAAAATTTGCAAAAGGAAGGAAAAGTAGGTACAAAGAGTACTGAAAAATAATTTATTGCTTCGCTTCTGTTAGTTTACAGAAAAAACAGAGCTAGAATTATATGTTTTAGTTCAAGTGTGAACCAACCTATTGTTAATTTTTTTAAGTGTTTGTTTATACAAATGTACAGTTGTAACATGAAGATTGCCAAAAATGATACCATGATATTGACTAAATATTAGATTTTTAAATACTATATTCCGAAAGCAGTTGATTTAACTCTTGGTCTACACATACGGTTTTCAAACACAGAAAGAAAATACAGAAGATATAAGTATTTCGTTAACAATCATTATAATTGAAATTAAAATATCTTAAAACTTAAAGCCCACGTACTATCTTAAAATATAAATAACAATTATCACTTACTCCGTAAGAACCCCTATTATCGAAACTCAAGGCCCTTAAACTAAAACGATTCACAGTGGCCTGACATTGTTATCCTTTGAGTAAAAACAGGTGGTTTCTTTTGAACGTCGTCCCCAGACATGTCGGAATCGGAATAGGAATAAACCAATACCCGCACTTTGATAATGATCTTGAACTTGTTGTCCATTCATGCTCGGCTAATTGTGACGCCACCAAAGAAATATATGCTTGAAAAGAAACTTTAAATAATATACATAATAGTGATCATTACATACAAGAAACAAATTATTTAATAGAGATGACAAAATTAAATTTACGAATATTATTTTAAAGTATGGAGAATAATCTTTAAAATAAAATAATATTAATCGTAATTTGATATTTTTTATTAAAATATATTTACATACACGGTGTCTCAATAGTGTGTGGAAGTTCGCTATATCCGTTATAGAAAATGTCAAAAAATGTTATTTACAAAAGTTGTAGATAGTAGATATTATTAATTTGCACATTAAAAAAATTTGTTCGAATATACAAAGTGATCCACAACTTCAGAATTGTACAAACATATATTTTTTTAAATGATTCTAAATTTGAATTTTCCTGAATTTGCCCTTCCAGAAAATACCAAAAGTATGAGATTATACTGGGTATTTTAGAAGTTTAAACCAATTTTATATGAAAATCGTACTAAATTCAACCCTCTGTATATTTCAAAAGAAACAATTGAACATCAAAATGTTTTGATGCAGCATTTTTAATAATAGTCTACTTTAATTAGAATATACTAAATATTTCCTATCGCAAGAAACGTATACAATTTTATATGAAAATCGTACTAGATTCAACCCTCTGTATATTTAAAAAAAAAACAATTGAACATCAAAATGTTTTGATGCAGCATTTTTAATAATAGTCTACTTTAATTAGAATTTACTAAATATTTCCTATCGCAAGAAACGTTTTTTTTTAAATGAAACTACTACAAAGTACTCTAATTGTAGTTAGCTTGAGTTAAACAGTCCCCATCCCTGAACACAACAGTTTAGAATATTTTTAGGATGAAATGTTACAAAAAGGTTAATTATTAATAATATTACCAAAATTCACAACGAAATTTGATTAAACTCCTGTTAAAATATACTAGTTAATTAAAGTACCTACCTACAATTTGTTTATCAACTGAATTAATTTTTTTAAAGTCTTTACAACTTTTTAAATAAAACAATGAAAACGCTAACAAAACTAAAATTCTTGTGCCAAGAATAATTTGACAATTCCGCAGTGTTTACATAAAAAAAATAAAATTACGTTTAGTATTCCGAAGTATTTAATTTATTAATTTTCCTAGTTTAAAAATGAATTTTGAAGCGAATGAATTGAGTGATATGATTTTAGTGCTAGGACTAGTGATGAAAATTGCTTGTTGGCAACTAGAATTTATAAACAAGAAAGATTTAGGAGATATTTTATATTTTAATTAAAAAATCATGGGCCAAAAATAAAGTAAATTATTATTTTTATCATATTCAATGTATCTAAACCGTTATGTTTAGGGATAGGGAATTTTTAACTCAAACGTACCTATAAGTAAAGTACTTTTTTGTAATGATATGAAATATAGGGTGTTCCATTTAAAAAATTGAGAAAATCTTTTATTTGAGTTTTGACTCACCCTGTACACATTTGTTGCGTTAGGAAAAAATTTGTATATTCTAATAAAATGAGTCATCAAAGAATTTTGATGTTCAATTGTTTCTTTTAAAATATGCAAAGGGTTGAATTTATTACGATTTTCATATAAAATTGATTAAAACCTCATACATGCTGGGTATTTTCTTGAACGGCAAAATCGAAAGAATTTAAATTTAGAATCAAAATACAAGGCGATCCATTTAAAAAATAAATATATTTTTGATTTATTCTGAAGATATGGATCACTTTGTATATTCGAAACAACTTTTGTAAAAAACATGTTTTGATATTTTCTATAATAACGGATATATCGAACTTCCACACACTATTGAGAATACGAAATAATCAACTACTTTTTAAATAATTTTTTATCATTATACCTACAGGGTAGCTGTAAAAGGTCTTTACAAAAACATATTATATATTTACATCAAAATAAGTAAACTTCCTCAGTCAAAGTTGCTCAGTTTGGGTCATTGAAATCAGTGACGGTTTGCCCGTAAGTGCACTTGGGCACGTGCCCTACTATAATAAATCAAAAAAAAATAACTTACATATTTCATATTTTCCTCAATGCCTATTATTATTTTATCTAATATTCAGCGCAAACCGCGTTGGCACGACACTGGACGACCGGACGTTGAGCGACGTTCCCAGAATTCCGAAATTAAGTGGAAGATGGGCACAGGACACAGTAAATATATGCTTCTGTTGTTTTCTCTCTCATTATGATGCGAAAAACAAGGGCAACGAGAATATCGCTTAGCAAGAGATGAACACATGCGATGGATTATACGTCACAAGCGGGGCGCTGTCCTTATCGTGACATGCTGTACCCATGGCACAGATTACCTAGACCAGATACGAATGTATGCAGCGGCATCTTTACCGGTCCCCTCACAAAGGCGTGCCGGTTTCGGCTTAAGATGCGAGTTTGTTGGTCCATGATAATAATTTATTTATTGTGATTACGAAAAAACGTTAGTTGGACCATTAGAATAGTTAAGAAATAAAACTACAAAGAAAAATAACTTTTTTTATAAAGCAGTCAAAAATATGATGAAAAAAAAAATCAGTAATATTTATAAATGGGACAAAATTTTAATTTTTCTTTTGGTTTTGTCTGACTTTTTCGAGGATTTCAAATCTCTGTTTGCATATTTAAGAGTATAAAAAATTCTGAGCCTTATAAATAATTTAATGGTGTACATTTTCGCAAATTGTTGGCAAGGATGAACAAATTATATTTTGCTCATCTCAAAAAGGTATTCGTTGGAAATTCCAGGCTTAGTTGACAAACTATCAAATAGATATATATATATATATTTTCTAATTTGAAAATATAAAAGAGAAATTTTTCGTTGGAAGATTTTAAATTGCCATACACCTTTTCTTCAGAGTCGTATGCTTTAAAATGCATTAACAAGTTAGAATTGTTAAGTAAATGCATTCTTCTGAGAAATTTACGCAAAATTCGCAAGAGTGGATATGTAATGATTTTTTGATTAAATAGCCATATAGTTAAATGCATTTTAAGTGGTCACATTTAGCTCCCTGTACTCACATTCAGAAATCGTTATTGCCCCAACTGATTGTTTTGAAATATATTTAATTTTCATTAAGCGGAGAACTTGTTTTCCTAAGGGAAAAACGAATCCCGGGATTCCTTTCCAGTGTGTGCCCCACTGCCGCTAGTGCCCACGAGTCGCCACTGATTGAAATGCTATGACGATGCTAAAGTGTCTGCACCTTTGCATTACACTTTTACGTCATATGTCAAACTAGAACTAGCGGAGCTAGTCAGTTTTGGTGAGAATAAATGCTATTTTTTTTAAATAGCTTCATTTAAATGATATAAAATCATTTTCATTCCGTCAGTCTTCAAATATAAAATTATTGACTTCAAATAAATCAAAGTACGACTTAAGTCGCCATTTTCATTACACTTTTTCGTCACTCGAAATGCGTCCATCTGTCATATCACAAAGTACTGTTTATGTCGTCTCTACTTTATTCTAGACGGCTCTAAAGTTACAAATTTTAAATCATTCCTAGAGTTATAAATTAAAAACGATTTACGAGATTCTGTTTAAATTTGGTAAGTTGCTACAGTTTTATGTGACAGAAAAACGTATTAAAATTGAAGACATAAGTGGATAAAGGTGTCATGTCACAAAAAAATTATTTCGAGAAAAACAAGTTTAAAGTTTTACAATTGCATTACGATATATGGCTCATGACACCTTCCTATCTGATGAATAGGCGTTATTTATCAAAATTGGAAATCAGAACTATCACAAACAAAAAATATACTGTATTTTAAGTATATTAAGCAATAAAAATATTTTTTTAAAAAAATGTGACATGACACCTTTATCCACTTATGTCTTCAATTATAACACGTAGCAATTGATTTTTTCAATAACTGCTCATTTAAAATGTCTATGCCAATGGAAGAATAGGGGTTTAAGTATGAAATTTGGATTGCGTATCTTACTACAAAAATCTGATGTGTCCAACACATCACTTTCCTATCTAGTTATTACAGGCTTTTTCCGGTTATTTTGTACAGCCTATTGCAGCACCTCTATAAATGTTTAGAGGAGGATAAACTAAATACAGGGTGTCCCGAAATTAAACGGTCATATTTTAACAGCGTAATCTACATCCTAAAATAGGAATAAAAGTTCATATAAACATTGGTCTGAAAACGTTTCGTTTTTGAGATACAGGGTGTAACAAGTAAAGACCTGATGGCACATTTTTGTAAATATTTTTTAAAATTTCTTTAGTCATTGGTTTTCCAAAGTAAAAAAAAAATAAAATTTCTGATTTCACAGGCCTACTAATTATTGTTTACACTTTCAAATAACTTATCATAAAATTTTCAAATGCTTTTTTCTTGAAAATGATGCGTCCTAGCGAGATTCAACAGAAGTAGCTTTATTATAAAGAAAACATTGGTTTTCCAAATTTTATAGTCAAAAATATTAAAAACTGTCAACAAAAAACACTTAGGGTAATTTTACCCTAAGCCCCCCCTAATTTACCCACCTATGAAATTGATCAAAAACTAGGGTTTAGTCCGTTAAATGGAACGTGAAAAGGTAAGCATTTGTACCAAATTTCATTTAGTTATTTTTAAACGTTTAGAAAATATTTATAAAAGAGTGTCATCAGGACTTTTAACACCCTGTATCTCGGAAAAGAAACGTTTTCGGACCTATGTTTATATAAACTCTTACTCCTATTTTAGGATGTAGATTATGCTGTTAAAATATGACCGTCTAATTTCGGGACATATATACATTTTCCACATACATCTACCTCGAAACATTTTTCTATAGATATTCATTGAAAACGAAAATATTGAAAAATTTTAATTTAGCACTTTTCCTACAATTTTTCCATTACGGTCCATTTTAAAAAAATCATGTATAAACAAAAATTATAGAGATCGATATCGCAAACAACTTTTATTTCAACAATTTTCATAAAAATCAGAATTTTGCACATTTTGTCAAATTTCTCGAATACAGACCATTTCAGGAAATTTTTACATACAGCAAAAATTATAGATAATATTATTAGAAGTAACTTTTATTTGAACAATTTTTTTCTCCAAACCTAAATAACATATATATTCCATAAAATATAAAAACGACCTCCCATAAAGTACCCCCCAGATGTTCCGACTTTGTCCAAAATCTAATCATTTCACATCAGGCCGAAATAAAACTTAAGTTTAAAATTTAATGTTTTTTCGTTATCCGTTTTTGAGTTTTCTTCAAAATTCGAAATTTACACATTTTCTCAAATATTTCGAATACGGTCCATTTTAGAGAAATTATGTATGGAATAAAAATTATAGAGAATTATATTACAAACAACTTTTGTTTGAACAATTTTTATAAAAAAATATTTTTTTACATTTTGTCAAATTTCTCGGATACGGACCATTTTAGGAAAATTTTGTATAGAACAAAAATTATAGATAATATTATAAGAAGTAACTTTTATTTGAAGAATTTTCTTCCTCAAATGTAAATAACAGATATATTCCATAAAATATAAAAATGATCACCTATAAAGTACCCCCCCAGATGTTCCGATTCTGCCCAAAATCTAATCAGCTCATTGGACGCTGGAAAAAAGCTTAAGTTTAAAATTTGGTGTTTTTCTGTGTATCGGTTCATGAGTTATGCGACACACAGACACACAGACACACACACAGACACACACACACACACACACACACACACACACACACACACACACACACACACACAGACACACACACAGACACACACACAGACATCATCGCGAAAATAGTCAAAACGGATTCAGGGAACCTCAAAACGTAAAAATCCGTCGAAAACTCGAGGTCGAAAAAAATCATGATTCCTATACTTTCCTTATAATCTATATACAGATAGGAAAGTAAAAAGGTACTCTTGATAAGACTCGATTAGTCTCATGGTTTTGGCGAAATTTATATTTAAAAAATTTGGAGCATAAGTTTTACAAAAAATATAAATAACAAAAATTTCACTAAAACCATTTAATTTGTTCACTATTTTCATGCATTAAAGGTCGTGCAAAAATTATCGTTACTTCAACATCCTGTATGTTATTCTCGTAAGATCCACATTTATTCAATATATCAAAACTTATATTTTTACTTATCTACTTTCATTTACAATAACTACTCAAATGTTAGTATATTACATTAAGAGCGTGAAAACTCCTAATTAGGATGGCTCGTTAGAGGCGCCAGTGATTTGTCTTTCGGAATTATAATTTATAAATAATTGTAAATTATCAAAAATAATATGAGTCATATTATAAAATTATTATTTAATTAAAACGTTTTGTTATTGAATTGTTTCAGTATAGCGCGCTCTGCGTAATGTTATGCAAATAGGCAATTTCGTTGTTATATAAAATATTTAAGGGAGGCAAAAAGGTTAACCATCAGTGTGACAAATTTCTATAAAATTGACTTCGTAAGTGTTGTGTAATGGGTTTACAGGCAATCTTGAATATTGAATATAAATGGATTCTTCCGAATTTACATAAGATAAGGGTAAAAACATCATGGAAAACGAATTCGCTGTATTACTGTTTTCGAGTGGTAATAATAAGTCGATTGGATATTAGATTTTTTAAGATTAATTGGAAAATTATCAACCCCAAACTATATTGTAAGTAATCGTTAGTGTGACGTATCAAACTTATTATAGCTTGTAGTTTCCTATTCCATCATTCTATGTTGTGCACTAATTTATATTGCTGTTCGTAAAGTGGCGTTGGTAAACAGTAATAAGGCCTGCAGAGTACATGATATCTATATAGGATGTTTCGAATAATTCCGACACAACGGGTGCTTGTTGTGCACCCCAAAATAGGATGATTTAACGCAACTTACTTATATACCAAGTTGTACCCATAAGGAATTACAAAGGTCCAAAATGAAGCTATATTAAAAAAATAATAATATTTCTACTAGTGATGCCGCGAGATGAGACGAGACGTGAGAGAGGCCTCTCTCGTCTCGTCTCGTAGAACGAGAGGACTGTTCTCTCGTCTCGACGAGAAGGCGCTTCTCTCACTCGAGAGAGCCACTCTCTCGTCTCGTCTTGTCTCGTCTCGTTTCTCGCGTGATAAACACTTCAAATTTAAATTTGGAAAAGATATACTTAGGACGAAACATCTAAAAACTGTAAAATTTTGAAGACAATAACAAATAATTTTTTAACCAATTTGTCTCATCAGTATCCAAATTGGCAATAAAAAACACAGAAAGTACCTTGGTAGATATCTCTCTACCCTATTTGACATAAACAATTTAAATTTAAAGTATTCAGTGGCCCAAATTGGGCGTTAACTAAGAATGTATAGCAGAGGCAGAAGTTGGAAAGGCTTTTGGTAGGTAGAGAGGGGGTAAACGTCAAACCACTGCGGACAACTTTTGCAGTAATGTTTACCTGCCAGTGTCGTTTCATAGATTAAGAACTGGACAATCGCATGTATTTATGGAGTATAAATAATTATTAAACATGTATTATAACACCTAAATCATATTTCTACAAAATTTCAACAGTTTAACACAATTTCGAGTAAATAATTTATATTTATTTATAGACAATGTATCGCATCCGCCGCAAACATGTCAAGTTATGTGTATGAAGTGGGAGAACTAGCAAAAGCCTTTCCAACTTCTACCCCTGCTATAAATACTTTGTCTTAGAAGTCAGTTAGGAGGGGGTAGGGTTTCATTTGGAAGTTAGAATTTTTTTCGTGCGATATCAAATGAAAAGCATTTTGAAGCATGTTAACAATACGTTCGTTTCTTTTACTTTTTCTTTGACAGTTTTTCAAAAAAACACTTAAAAATTGTTGTCTTTCTAATTTATCTCCAAAGTAACCTCCGACAAATTTAACTGCATTGAAATTATTACGATTCTGTCCCTTGGTTAGTTTTTTTATACAAAGAAATTTCGGATGGCGTTTTGTCTTGGGCGCTTTTGTCAGGAAGCGCATTTGTCGGGGCGCTTTTGTCGGAGCTATTTTTTCGGGGCGCTTTTGTCGGAGCTATTTTTTCGGGGCGCATTTGACGGGTCACCATAAATAAAAATCGTTCAAGCCGTTTCCGAGATAATTGAGGCGTTCCATACTTAAAACTCACTGTGTATATAGAATAGGTGATAACTTTTTGACTATCTGGAAATCTGATAATTTTAAATTTTAATTACGATAAGTATTTGAAAATTTTAAAGAAGTAAAAGTTAATTGCGCGAGAGAACTCAAGAGAGCTCGAGAGAAACGAAAAATTCTCATCGAGAGGTGACACTCTCTCGTCTCGTCTCGAATCTTTTTTGAGAGAAAATGTCTCTCTCGTCTCGTACGAGACGTGACAAGACGAGTCGAGAAACGAGAAACTCTCCTCTCGCGGCATCACTAATTTCTACCACCGTTTATTTTGGGAGAACCCACCCTTAGCAACTTTTTTGTCCATAGACAGTTTTTTCAAATTTTAATAATCATGTTATGCAAAGCATCATTTTAAAAGTTTTTTACTCGACAGGTATTGCCAGTCCATTTCTCGTAAGATGTAGTGTTGGATTTGGAGGACCGACCGTTTAGAATATACACGACAGTATTAACGGCTTCTGTCCATAAACTGTTTGAGCTTCGAGTATATTAACACGGTTCTAGCACTTTTGACCACAGTTCCATTGTCTAGTTCAATTTTACCATTCAGAGCTATGGTTGGTCTTAAATTGAAGGTAATATTTGGATTGATCCAATACCTTCAACTGATATAAACGAATTATTGCCATTTTGAATATTAATTTCGGAATTCAATGGTTCTGAGAACCACTTTTTATAAAATGTCATGTGTCTCGAAGTTGTAATATTTTTATATTCAGCACTCAAAGGAGTCTAAATTGTGACACATAATAAGAGATTCTTCTGCTTTGTATTTGACTTCTATCACCAGTTGGAAAAATTTGGCTTGAACACAACTTCGTTGCCGCTTATGCTGTAGAGACTTCACCAGTTTGGGTTAAACAGTTTTTCTTAAGCAACCGATGTAAAATTATCA
Organism: Psylliodes chrysocephalus; assembly: GCA_927349885.1. Taxonomy (NCBI): domain Eukaryota; kingdom Metazoa; phylum Arthropoda; class Insecta; order Coleoptera; family Chrysomelidae; genus Psylliodes; species Psylliodes chrysocephalus. The sequence goes on from OV651817.1 coordinate 88,298,829, forward strand.
AAATGTTATTTCGTCTAGTCATAAGAATCATAGCCAGTTACAAATGGGCCATACTAGGGAGATAAACTACTTAAAACTTTGGCTATTTCATCCACATCATTTAAGTTTTCATCGGCCAGTGTCTGAGCCATTGCTTTAACTGTACTAAAATGATCAACAAAAGTATCAGACTCAGACATTTTATAATTATTGAAAAAGTTTTGTTTTAATGTAATCTTATTAACAGCAGAATGTTGTCCATGGATTAGCTTTAGAAGTGTCCACATTTATTTTGTTGTGAAACAAGTAATGAAAGTCTGAATTCCTTCTTTCTTTAGAATTTTCTGGAACATTAGCAGAACATGGAAGTTTGCTGTTAACCAGAGTGGTACGTTTTGCAAGGACCATTTTCAGTATAAATATTGATTCATAAGCTTCATTTAAGATAACATTTACCAAAAAATGTAAATGTTATTACTTATTATTACTTTTTGTCAAAACGGTAGTGGCATCTTAAATAATAAACGGAAGCAAATAAAGTAATTCAAAGGACTCTTAAAATTCATTATCGTAATGAAGTAGGTAGTCAAATAGTCAAACGATTCTGTCCGAGCGCTCAAAGTGTGGGAACAGTACTCGCAACCACCGTCCACGGAGATTATGAAACTCGAGGGACGTCGCGTCGATTCATACGCCGCGACGCAGAATGCACGTGGCGTCGGCTAAAATACGTCGTTACGACGAACAACACGCGTTTCGCCTTATTCTGTTGACGGTATAATAGAAACTTTGTTTAGGTAGGTGAATCAGCGGCGTGCGGCAATAACTAGAAACTTTAAAACACGCATTTATTTCGGTATACCAAACTTGATCAATTCAATTAGTATCGGAATGATAGAAGCCTGTGCACTATTAGTGCGATAGGGACAATCCTCTCGAGTTGTACAGTATATTTTTTTTACAACCCTGTAACGAAAATCTACAAATTTTAAACTTATTTTTGTTCAGATAAAATAACTAATTTAAAAATAGTTTATGACTTTGACTAATTTTTAAAATAAAAAAAAGCTTGAAGAAAAAAAGATTTTTTTTATTTCGCATGGCAACTCAATACGCTCTATCGACATACCTAACTTTTTAGTTTTAATAATCATAAATAAATTGATTTTACATAATTTTATCAAAATTTATGATTTATTTGTAAATACCGATAAATATATTGTGAAATTCTATTATTTATAGTGGATACAGGTAAAAAACGGCGCGTGCGAATTTCGAAACGTCTGCCAAGTGCGCTCTCTTCTAAGACAAGGTAGCTGGGACGTAGGTGTGTCAATAAACTTTTTTATTTTGTGAATTCTGATAATCGTAATATAATGAATCATTTTTTAAAGCATGAATCAATTAAATTACATTAGGATTCGATTTTCCAATTGTTCTACTGATGCGTCTATGCCAGGTTTCGCAAATATTTGTTGTTCAGTGGCGTTCTCCGTGACAAATCCACATGTCCTGGATGGTTGCATTTCCTAACCACTGTGCTACGAAATAATTGTTGTATTTGACAATTTGCTGATTAGCGAGACTACACTTCATTAACGATATACCTATGGAAATTACGGCCTTTAAGTTGACAATCGGGAAATATTTCTCTACAAGCAGATATTGTTACCGTTTCAAAATCTATTTTTATATTTGTTGGATTAAGATCTGATAAATCAATTAAATAAATTAAAAAATATTAAATGTGAAAAATAAAAATTAGCTACACCAATGGATATGTATTTCCATCGCTTTTCAATCATCCCCGGTTTGATCGGCACGGTTCGAGATACTCAAGTTCAAATTATAATAGTGATACAGAGCGCGCTCGCCGTCTAGTTTTACTCCTCTTTGTACTTCCAAAATAAAATTACGATTCCCATGAATGAGTTTTTCGTCGCCTGGGAATTATTTGTCTTTCCCATAGTAGGCCATGGGAAATTCAATTACTTTGCAGCAGGAAATGCCATTATGCACTCGCCACTTTCGATCTATTGTTATTGAAACGAACGTGTGTCGCTATGTTTGACACTTTTTTTAAACGGTTTGATTAATTATTAAGTTGAATGAGTTCATATTTTTAATTTAATAGTATAGATATATTAGATAACAAGATTTGTAAGCCGCACTAAGTGGAAAGTGGCGTTCCATTTCCATTCCGCTTTTAATGGACCTTCGGACGCGTCTGGGTAGTGAAACAAGTCTTCTAACACCTATATTGATAGAACTTTACATTTAAATAACTCTTTTAAGTCCAAGTTCAACGCGACTTTTTTTATCACAAAAACGATAATATTTTGAGAAATTGTTTTTAAAATGGTGGAAAGTCTATACTTTGTTTTACTTTTAATGCATAATATTTAAATAAGTGATTTTCATAACAAATATTTAAAAGTTATGGACTTTCCACCATTTTTTATAGTATTTACAAGGTAAAACGCAAAATACACCCTTTTATTTTTGTCCTAATTATTTCAGGAAAAATTTATTGTTGCCAATTAATTAACACGATTTTATTAGCTTCATCTGTATGTATGTATGTATGTATGTATGTATGTATGTATGTATGTATGTATGTATGTATGTATGTATGTATGTATGTATGTATGTTTGTAACTCTCCTTTGGACTAAAAGCAAGTGGCTTATTACCTCAAGTTCGTTCGTTGGCCGAGCGGTCTAAGGCGCGGGTCTTCGGATCGCCAGACTCGTGGGTTGCAAAAACAATAACTGTTTTTTTCAACTTACAATTTTTTTTTTAATAATTAATCGAACTAAAAAGTAAAAAATAAATATAGTTTAAAAAACTAAAAAACACGCTTTTATAATACATCGAACTAAAAAGTGAAAAATAATTTTTCAAATAAGCTTAAAACAATAATAAATGAAAAATACTAGTATTATTGTGAAAAAAGTGTGGGGCGCTTTGTCCATATTTCTCGTAAATCGAGCGCCCGACGCTTTTTTCACAATAATACTAGTTTTCCATTTATTATTGTTTTAAGATTATTTGAAAAATTATTTTTAACTTTTTAGTTTGATATGCTCTAAAAGCGTGTTTTTTTAGTTTTTTTAAACTATATTTATTAAACTCATCATGTTACGTACTTGTTGACATTAAGAGATAGAAATTTAAAGTGACGTCTTGTATTACGAATGAATAATCGTTTTCTAACCTAAGAAAAAAGTTGAGTTGGGTCTTAAATAGAAGTCCATATAGAAATAGTATAAATAGAAATAGAACTTGACCTAAGTACAGACACAGTGAATCTCCTACAAAAAACATCGGAAGTCATATTTTTGTGGAGTTAAAAATAGAACTACGGACCCAGTATAATAAAAACTACTCTAATCAGATATTTCATGATTTAATTGACAAGAAATCGCAGCCACCGTATGTTGTGTTTATAGCGTAACGAAGCATGTAAAATAATTTTTTTTGTTCGTGTTATATGACCACAAGCATGGGGAGTCCCCCATCACCCACTTAGTTCCTATGCATGCATAAAGGTTTTTGATTTCGATGGACATCTGGTACTGTAGTGACGTAACAATACAGCTGTCTAGGTAACCTCTCGGGTGTTAATATATTAGTCTATCAAAATTTTGATAAGTTTATATGTATTTAATTATATATCTATTAATAATTATAAATCATAATAGTTGAAGGTTTTTATGTAAGTGATACCGTTATTTAAATCTAAAAACACCACAGACAGAGTCCTCGATCAAGTAATAGCAGGTATCTGTATCTGTAGCATGTGGAGGGTGGGGGTTTCCCCCCTCACAGCACCTAGGCCTCACTCTTTCCATGTGCATCCTCCTAAATTGATAGGCACCTCCTAGCTCGTGAACCAGCCTACAGATTTAATGTAGTTGACAACGTCGCCAAGAGAAGCTTCTCTCCTATATCGGTTGGTGTTAGCTGATATGAGAGCGTCGGGAAATCGTAAAGGATATGCTGTCAATTATGAGACCTAAGTTTTCACCTCTGTTGCAAAGTTTAGTTTTGTGTTTAGGAGTTGTGGAGGTTTTAATTTTATTTTCATCCTTTCCCTTGTGAAAAGGACCATTTCTGCCTTCTTGGGATTGATAGACACCACTGTTCTATAATAATTTTGTTTGCAATATTGCTAGGTTATATGCATACGCTATTGTGTAGTGCAGTGGCGCAGCCAGAATTTTGTATTAGGGGGGTTTGAAAAAAAAAATAAGTATTTAAAACATATAATTTTTTACCTAGTTTTTTTTTTCAATTTCAAAAGCGTCTTGGTTCTCGTCTGGGTCTAGAGGGGGTTTAACTCCTAACCCCCCCCCCCACCCTCGCTGCGACACTGGTGTAGTGTCTGTCATGAAAATTTCAAATAAAACAAAATATATAAATTTATTATTAAAATGTTCTATCAAGTACCAATATCACAAAATTAAGGAAAAACATTTTTTTGTTAAAATATGGATTCACTCTAAACTGAATTTTTACCGACAAGACAAATGACAAGAAAAACTGACAAGTGACCATTGACATAAACATAAACGTTCTGAATTCAGAATTGTAATGTTCACGCTATTTCTCGTAGATACTATTTTAGCAAATTACTTTATTACATTGCGTTAACATAACAGGTAGGTTAACTAGGTTAAATAACAAATAAAAGTTTTGCGAAGTTTTGATTTCCCTCAACAACTTCTCATGAACGTTGCATTTACGTTGTATAGTAATGTTCCCTTAATGCAACATCGCCGAAAGGCTTGACAACGTTATGTGCTAGCTGGGAATACATATGTCCAACATATGTTGCCACATGTGATTAGTGCGGAAAACCTAACCATTGGAGGCAAATGTGTAGTTCAACACAAAGAGAACGGCACAGGCCAATATTCAATTACAGAAGTGATAAATCTTATAGTATTCAGAACAAAGAACAGAAAATAAACAAAAATGTAAACACTATAGTAACAAATGACACAAGTTGACCAACAATAATCAAGATAGCGGCGGTACGCTAAACGTTAACGTCACATAAATTTGACACGTCCTCTAAAAAATGCAAAATACAATCCCATTCATAACCCTACATTCATTCGTTTTAGAGAAAAACCCTTTTTGCCAGATTTTTTCGCAACCCTGTATAATATATTTTTTACCGAAACGGTGTCTAGGCACTTATCGGTTTTTTAGGCTTTACTTTGAAATCAGTTTGTACATTTTTCAAGTGTTTTGAATAAAGCACTAATTACATTATTATAATCTTTCACTTTAGGTCACGAATTAGGCATTCCAACGACCTGTTAAACAATAGGTGCCAGTGGGAAATTCTTGTATATCTAAGGGGGGTACCGACATAATCTTGCAACTTGGACGCTATTTTTATTCGAAATAGTAGTCGCCAAGCTTGCCAATTTATGAAGAAATGTATAGGTGGGTTTTTTAAATATTATTTTTATTGTGTTTGACATAAAATATTTAAATGTTATCCATTATTCATGATTTTACGTAAAGTAGATAGAATACACCGTATGTCGCCACCCTTAGATATAACAAACCTTCCCACTGGCAATTCATTTGTTTGGAATGCCTAATTCTTTATCCAGGTTTAAAAAAAAATAAAATGGCGACGATGCGTTAAAAGTTGACATTCCATAAAGCTATGTCATTTAAAAATACATAAGACAATCCCATGTAACATCCTGCAATCTTACAATAGTAATTTCATTCGTTTAAAAGAAAACACCTTATTGTCACACTTTTTAGCAACCTCCGTATAGTTCTGCTCAGAATATACTTGAATATAGGTAATTCAGTATTCTCGAAAATGCATAATTTAATTATTGTATTTCTGCGAACTATGGGTGTAGATATTTGGAGGAATTTGTTTATGTAACTGAATATCAATGCTTTAGGGTGCACGCATTAAAATATCGTATATCTATCAACAATTTTAGTTTGGATGTGGCAACAAATTACAGTATCAAAGTAATAGTTGAATTTGAAATTAATATTTTAATGCAAATTGCTCTTGGCATTTCCAATATTTACGCTGTGGTTATTTTATTAACAAGTAGATAACCTAAGGGTATTTTTGCATAACTTTCTAAAATATTTTGTACAATTGGTATTACGTTTCCAATATACGGGTTCTGATTAAAAAGTTTTCAATAAAAACATTTTTTTTATTGATTTTTAAAACTTTTTAAATCGATTTTTAAAACATCTTAATATCTTGAAAGATTTTTTTTGCTAGCACTAAATTTCATTTCAATATGTACATTTTTACAACGCCCAGAAAATGATTTTCGGAGCTATAAAATTAATAAAGCTTTCATGGTTAGAAAAATTGCCCCTCCTATACCCAGAAGATAATTAGTTGTTGGTGCAATTTGCTGTGGGCTTTGATGACAGTATCAGCCAATATTTTATTTACTTCTAGATATATTTTTTTTCTTCCCTCAGAAGACGTTGGTTAATAAAACTGGCAGCTGTGGATTATTTGAGTACACTGAATAGAATATTTGAGAATTAATGTATCTACTCTCATCCTCTAATGTACTTATTAAATACACATATCGTAATGATATTCATAACGTATAATATCGGGTAATATAATAGACCTCACCCTGAATAACATAATTTCGAGCATGCAACTATAACGTATATAACAAGAGAAATAGCAGGAAACGTGTGAATCATCACCAGACGACGTTTCACCCTCATTCCTGCGAATCGTTCGGTGGCGACGAAATTTCTACACGGGAGCCTTTACTGCCCTTAATCAACTATTTGTTGCGTGACCGTTAAAATGCATCACAAAAATTTTCGTTATGGTTTGGGATACTTTTTAAATTATCTTAACTGTTTCTTGCTGTCAAATTTTTTAATAACCCACTTTTTTGAATATATACTTATTTCAAAATTAAGTATATAATCTTCAAGTTAAACTAAAACATCAGCTCTGTCGGCTCTGTTTATATACAGCCCTTTCAAGTAAAGATGTTTTATATTAAAACTGTGGTTTTCCATCGAGACGATGACTCACATTGAGGCTTCACGCGTCGCGACGTTAGTCTACCCTACCTGTGGCAGGGCTGGTTTAAGGTTAAATTATACACAATCATGGACTATAACAACGCATCGGAATTTTTAATCGTATTTACGTAGAAATAATCAATAAATGTTTTTATTTTTCTAAGAAAACATTCAGTCATCCGTTTAACCTTTCATGAGATACCTATACTTTCGTTTGGCCCCTTCTTAGGTAAAATAATTATTAATTGACACATTGAAATAAATTCTTACTTGGTCCCTTCTTAGTTAGGGACTTTTCAATTTTATTTTAACATTTTTCAATGCAGCTTTTTTTATTTTTGATCAAAATACAGTTGACAAAAAAGTTTCGCTGCTCTCAGACTTGTTAATTAACCTTTTTGACAGGCATAGGCCTATCGGGACTACTAGAACACCTAAAGGAGACCATAAAGCGCGGTGAATCAAGCGGTGCAGTGCACATACACACTATTTACTACTCAATAATTAAAATTAAATTAAACTTAATGAAATTATCCATAAAATCTATTTTACATATATTTTAGAACGTCTAAATTAATTTGTGTAAAATATAAATGAGATACTTACATTTTTTGGCAGTTCTGCAGCTTTACAGCATTTATACATCATCCGCTACTGTCTAAGATCAAATTGTACGCTTTTTACCAGCTAGTTAGTCAACGATATAAATATAGTTCACTTTTGGAAGCTTAAAATTATTGGTATAAATGATCCAGTAAAAGCCGAAAAGGCAGCAGTGGAACATTTATTCTTACTGCGAAACGACCAGATGATCCCAGATACGAAATAAGTCTCCAATGGAAAGAAATCCACTCTCCCTACCCACTAATGCATGTTATAAAATAAGCAGTGCCACTACAAAATTGTAGTCAGTTTTTGATACTTCAGCTAGATAAAAAGTCATTTATAAATCAATATCTGGAGATAGGTAATTCATTTCATCGACAACATAGATAAGGAGTAATCTCAAACATTAAAAAATAATTCTTTTCAAATTAGATAGACTTTCTAAGGTTCCTATTTTATTGTTGATGGTGAGTGGAAAATTTAAAGACATGCCTGTGTTGTTTTTGGCTTAATCTGCAACTCATTTTTAGTCATTCAACATCATCTTAAAAACGTACTAATTAAAGATCTAGCGTACACACATAACTTTTCGACCAACCTTAGCAAAAGTTTTTATGTTGACAACAGTGTAGTCACCTTTAAACATCAAGAAGAAATAAGAAAATTTAAAACAGATGTTCAAAATTCTTTAATGGAAGCACAGATGGATTCAACTCCACAGCAGAAGCAGATTTGACATCAATACTCGGCTTGAAATGGAACAAGTTCGCAGATACTCTTGAAGTTTTTCAAAGTAGCCCAATTACAGAAAACTTACCAAAAGAGTTTTCAACAGTTAGCAAAATTTTTAATTTAATAGAATTTGTTTGCTCAGCTTTATTAATTCCAAAAATACTGTTACAAAATTTTGTAAGCCTAAGTAATCATGAACTTTGAATGGACAAAGATGATATGAAAAATAAGTTTTTAATTGGTTAAAAGATATCCAACTCTTAGATAATATAACATCACCCGATAGATTCGTGCGAATGTCAAAAAAGAGTTTACATTTATTTTGTGATGCAAGCCAAGAAGCCTATGATGAGGTAATTTTTCTTCGAACTGAATCCATCGATTCGATACATATTAAATATTAAATAGAGTATTTCCAATTAAGACGATATCGATCTCTTGTTTAGACTCTAGGCTGCCACAATAGTATCCAGAAAATAGTTTGCTCAAAAAGCACCTTCTATGTTTATGAAAACACCCTTTTTTGTCAAAGGATCTCTCTATCCGGCCAGCAACTAGTTGAAAGACTCAATCAGTAGATCTGCCTGGGGTGTAGGCATGTTGAGTTGGGCGCAGTGGTGTTGTTGTACTACATATACCATATTATTATGTACCTTTAGACTAATTGGTCAGTATGTGTTTGGGACAGTGTTCTATCCTTCCAGGTTTGTATATGAATACTACTTTTACCTCTCTCCATTTTTTGGGGATATACTTCAGAGTCAACGAAGATCTGACTATACCTACCAGGTGCGGTGTTAGATCTTTGAGAACCCACTGAAGTAGGGCTGGATAGATACCAGCAGGTCCTGGCAATTTAAATACAATGTGTTTGCTACTTCGGATGTAACTCATACAGAACAAATTGCATTTGTAATCAAATTTTTTATTGATCTTTTATGTACGAGAGGGGGCTATGGGGGCCATGGCCCCCTCCGAGATGAAAATTTTACAATTTATTAATCTTTTATTTAAAAAAATATGATAAAAAGTGAATGGCAAATGGCAATGGCCCCTCCCGAAAATTCGTCCTGGAGCCGTTCTTGTACAGGACAAGTCAAAATATTTTATTACAAAAATGAATATACAAACAAAACTTAAACATAATTGACAATTTATATGTACTATTTACATATCATCAGAGTATTAATTACTCAATTTTTACTGCACCAATCATTGAAACATTACTATTTTAGTGTAGTATAGGGGTAAACCACTGAGAAAAATCTTGTACCCTAATACACATTTTGCCCCAAATGGTACACGTAGTACATCAAAAGTACACAAAAAAAAAATTAGGTCGATGTCACATATATTAAAATTAGGTTGACGACCGAAAAGCAAAAAAGGTCGTTTGCGCGTATTACTCAACAAACATTTTTTTCTCCGGGTCAGCATCGCTGGATTGTTGACAATCCTACACAATTGTTAGTACAAAATAATACAAAATAGTACATACATAGTACGTAAATAGTTCATAGGTTTAAATAGTACACATGATATAGATTGCCCATTATTAGGGTTGCTAGATTTCCGAAAGTGAAAAGCGTGGCAACCGTGACAACAGAGCATTTTTATATAATCAGGTCCATTTTTTGTGAAAAAGTTGCTCAGCTTATTTGTGTGTGTGCGTGCGTGCGTGTGGTGTGTGTGTGTGTGTGTGTGTGTGTGTGTGTGTGTGTGTGTGTGTGTGTGTGTGTGTGTGTGTGTGTGTGTGTGTGTGTGTGTGTGTGTGTGTGTGTGTGTGTGTGTGTGTGTGTGTGTGTGTGTGTGTGTGTGTGTGTGTGTGTGTGTGTGTGTGTGTGTGTGTGTGTGTGTGTGTGTGTGTGTGTGTGTGTGTGTGTGTGTGTGTGTGTGTGTGTGTGTGTGTGTGTGTGTGTGTGTGTGTGTGTGTGTGTGTGTGTGTGTGTGTGTGTGTGTGTGTGTGTGTGTGTGTGTGTGTGTGTGTGTGTGTGTGTGTGTGTGTGTGTGTGTGTGTGTGTGTGTGTGTGTGTGTGTGTGTGTGTGTGTGTGTGTGTGTGTGTGTGTGTGTGTGTGTGTGTGTGTGTGTGTGTGTGTGTGTGTGTGTGTGTGTGTGTGTGTGTGTGTGTGTGTGTGTGTGTGTGTGTGTGTGTGTGTGTGTGTGTGTGTGTGTGTGTGTGTGTGTGTGTGTGTGTGTGTGTGTGTGTGTGTGTGTGTGTGTGTGTGTGTGTGTGTGTGTGTGTGTGTGTGTGTGTGTGTGTGTGTGTGTGTGTGTGTGTGTGTGTGTGTGTGTGTGTGTGTGTGTGTGTGTGTGTGTGTGTGTGTGTGTGTGTGTGTGTGTGTGTGTGTGTGTGTGTGTGTGTGTGTGTGTGTGTGTGTGTGTGTGTGTGTGTGTGTGTGTGTGTGTGTGTGTGTGTGTGTGTGTGTGTGTGTGTGTGTGTGTGTGTGTGTGTGTGTGTGTGTGTGTGTGTGTGTGTGTGTGTGTGTGTGTGTGTGTGTGTGTGTGTGTGTGTGTGTGTGTGTGTGTGTGTGTGTGTGTGTGTGTGTGTGTGTGTGTGTGTGTGTGTGTGTGTGTGTGTGTGTGTGTGTGTGTGTGTGTGTGTGTGTGTGTGTGTGTGTGTGTGTGTGTGTGTGTGTGTGTGTGTGTGTGTGTGTGTGTGTGTGTGTGTGTGTGTGTGTGTGTGTGTGTGTGTGTGTGTGTGTGTGTGTGTGTGTGTGTGTGTGTGTGTGTGTGTGTGTGTGTGTGTGTGTGTGTGTGTGTGTGTGTGTGTGTGTGTGTGTGTGTGTGTGGTGTGTGTGGTGTGTGTGGTGTGTGTGGTGTGTGTGGTGTGTGGTGTGTGTGTGTGTGTGTGTGTGTGTGTGTGTGTGTGTGTGTGTGTGTGTGTGTGTGTGTGTGTGTGTGTGGTGTGTGTGTGTGTGTGGTGTGTGTATGTGTGAGTGTGTGTGAGTGTGTGTGAGTGTGTGTGGTGTGTGTGTGTTTGTGTGTGCGTGCGTGTCTGTATCCACCATAACTCATGAACCGATAGAAAGAAAAACACTAAATTTTAAACTTAAGCTTTATTTAGGCCTGCGATGAACTGATTAGATTTTAGGCAGAGTCGGAACATTTGAGGAGGTACTTTATTGGTGGTCATTTTTATATTTTATGGAATATATCCGTTATTTACGTTTAGAGAAGAAAATTCTTCAAATAAAAGTTACTTCTAATATTATTACCTATAGTTTTTGTTTTATGTCAAATTTTCCTAAAATGGTCCGTATTCGAGAAATTTGACAAAATGTCCAAAATTCTGATTTTTAAGAAAATTGTTAAACTAAAAGTTGTTTGCGATATCGATTTCTATAATTTTTGTTTTTACATGGTTTTTCGAAAATGGACCGTAATGGAAAAATTGGAGGAAAAGTGCTAAATTTAAATTTTTCTGTATTTTTCATTTTTAATGAATATCTGTAGAAAAATGTTTCGAATGTATGTAGAAAATGTATATATTTAGTTTATTTTCTAAACATTTATAGAGGTGCTACAATAGGTTGTACAAAATAACCGGAAAAAGCCTATAATAACTAGATAGGAAAGTCATGTGTTGGACACATCAGATTTTTTTGTTATATTATCCAAGTTAACATGGACTTTGAATATCAATTTTGTTTTTCATTATTAACGTAGGTATAGGCAACATATTATACACTATTTATGACAAATTTTCAATTGTGATCGTAGAAAAAATGTTGTTCGCATTTTGAGAGGAAAGTTCGTTGCCGCTTTCGACACATTGCCGCGCTCCGCTACGCGTTGTGCGGGCAACTTCCTGTCAAAACCGAAAAAGACTTACTTTTCGCTCTTAATACACAAATAGCTAAATCACAACATATGTGATTTCAGCGAGTATATTGAATTGCGCTGCGATCTTTTCGAAAATAAAATCAGCTTTTTGATTAGCTATGTTTTTGTACCAAAACGGAAAATAATCATAAATATTGTTGTATACAATAGACATTGTATACAACAGTATTTATTAAAGTGTTTACTATTTAAACTTCATTAAATTAGTATTCTGAATGCAAACTGCATACCGACAATAAATTTTCATTAAAAACAAAATAATCGCAAACAGTGAAAACATTTTTATTATTCATAACATTGGAATATACATGTTTCGTCACACAAAATTTCCACTGAATTGATCAAAGCGAATTCATTTGAACATTTTTAAGATGCTTTATTAATATTAAATATGAAAATGAAATTCCAGCTTACTAGAGCATGCAAATATGCCGTAAATGAATCAAAGGACCCAACTAATTACCTACTAAATCACCTGCCTTGTCCCATCTAATAAATATAATGGTGGTGGTGTTAAAATGTGTAGTTGAGAGCAATTCTTGACTTTCTCATTTAGCCTATTTGTAATCTCTGCTTTATATTATTATAATAGGATTTTTTTTAAATCTAAAAGTACTGTTAGTGTAGGTGGTAATTTTATTCTTAACTGGAAGTTTTAATAAATTGAAATTAACTTATTTATGTAAAGTGATTAATATTACGAAAATGTAGCAATTATCCTAGTTCTTCTAATTGTCTCCTGCGCGTGAATAATAGATTTGTTAGGACTAATTTTTAGCCTTTCATTTTGTTACTATATTTAAAGCCTATTGTATATGATCTCTAATAATTATTGTAGTGTTGTATTTACCCTGTGACAAGATCAGGGTTTTATGTTCGTAATTTTTGAGAGTCCTTAGCAGCCCATCCATGACCAGGTCCCACAGAAGTGGATATAGGCAGTATCTCGTCCTCCTTGTGGACATCTTGCAATCCGGTCTGTCATTTTTCACATATGTGTCCTTGGTTTCTCTATGTTTCAGAGACATTGTTCAATGCTTCCTCGATGTCCAAGAAAGCTTTCAATAACATTACCTCTTTGTTATTAATATATTTTCCACCATTTTTACCAATTGATGTAGACCTATTTCAGTTGATTCCCATGGTTTATTGATTTTGAACCAATATCTTTCTTTAATACAATCTATCTAGCCGTTTTTCTAAAGCCTTGAGTACAAGAAACATTAGACTTATTTGAATAAGGATAATATCCTGGCTGTAGTAAAATTTTATATAAATAGAAAGTCCATTGGTTTATTCCAAAGGAACTCTTTATTTACATAAAATTAGACTTATTGGACTTGCGATTCCGTCTGATCTTTTTGATATGACACTGACCTTAATGATTCGCCATGCTTTCCAAATGGCCTGGTTACCTCTGCATACGCTGCAGAATCTTCTATACAGTGAGCATCATAAGTCTTACCCCCCCTAACTAACTCGTTACTGGGGTCTTGTTAGGAAAATCGCCGAGACAAGTCGATTTTTGATTTCTACAATGTACATTTTTGTATGATTAGTTTACCCTTAATTTCATCCCTTACTGGAGGGTAGCAACCCTTTCGAAGAATTTAAATGGCATGGGGTAGTGAGTGATAGCTCATTTGAAAGGGGGTTTTATTCTCTATTCAACCGTGCAAAAAATTTTGAAATTTGCTTCATTACGTGTTGATTTATTAATGTTTAAAAATAACAAAACCTCACAAAATAGGAAAGCAACTAGACTAACAGTGACTTTCTAATGGCAAAAAGTCTTACTTCACGTCTGAACCAAAACCGAAATCATGCAGGGCCGAATTTTAATTCTAAGGATGAGTGCGCTACGTTAATTTCCGTTATTCTGAAACAACAATTAGTCGAGAATTAATGAAGCAAATGTCAATTTTTTTTACACGGTTGAATAGAGAATAAAAACCTCTTTCAAATGAGCTATCACTCACCACCCCATGCAATTTAAATTTTTCGAAAGGGTTGCTCCCCTCCAGTAAGGGATGAAATTAAAGGTAAACTATTCATACAAAAATGTACATTGTAGAAATCAAAAATCGACGTGTCTCGGCGATTTTACCAACAAGACTCCAGTAACGAGTTAGATAGGGGGGTAAGACTTATGGTGCTCACTGTATAAAATATTGGGTAAATCTCGTCAATTCCCGGTGATTTGTATGGTTTATATGGTTTGTAAGGTTGATTACCCATTTTATTTTGTCATACACAACTACTTTTTGGCAGTCTGCCAATTTTCCCTGTTGGACTCCAGATGGTTTCTGGTTCTATGGTTTATGATCTAGGGAAGTGAATTCTAAAGAATTATCTTAAATTTTCCTTTCCTGTTGTTGTGTACTCGCTCAATTCATTCCTAAGAGAGTATATTGTGTTTTGTTAGTCTTCTTTTCAGTCATCTTTTCTTAAATTTTATTGTAACTTGTCACTATGGTGCTATATTCCTCCTGCCTCCTTGTTACTATGGCCTTGTTTTCTTAGTTCCGAAATTCAACCTAGCGACTAGCAGTGTCATCAATGATGTAGATTAAAAATTAAACTAAAATCCATTACAAATATTTAACTTCATTAAATGGTTTCCTTCCAACAAAACTTCGATTTGAAGTTGACCATTAATTACTAATTTTAACATAGGTGCTTTCTAATTTTCATTAAAAATATCATCCTAAGTAAAATAAATGAGTATTTTCTGGTTATAATGTCACATGCCTGTGACATTGCTGTTCAATTATTCAAAGGAGAAGGTATATTTGGAAATGTCACTAGCTTAATATTTAAAATCCAATTGTATGAAGCACGACTTTATATGTATAATAGTTTTCCTCATATATTTTTAATTAAAATGGTACATTAATTTTTCTCCATTTTCTTTTTGGAGTGAGACAGTTTTTCATAATCCAATAACTCAGATACATGGGCTCCTTCTAGAAATAAGAGATATTTATAAAACAAAACTGTTAGATTTTATCATTTTCTTGGTTTAAATGTGAAATTTGTTTATGTATGAAGAAGAACTAATAAAAACTTATCAAATCTATTGCATTATAACTATTCTATTGTTCTGTAGCTGTAACTAAGTGTCCGAGAAAAAAAAAACAACTAGAAAAGTATTCAGAAAAAAAAAATAAGTTTTGCTATAGTATTTTCTCTTTCAAAATCGTAGTTTTAATAATATATTTAAAATTGTTCTTATAGTAACAAGTTATTATTTCAAAAATTAAAGGTGAACAAAAATTTAGACATACCAAACAATCAATAATGTGTACATTTTTTTTTTTTTTTTTCGTTGAGTAAGACGCAAATCAATACAATCGAGCAGTTTTGTAGGATATGAAATAAAAGTTAGTCAGATTTTAAACGACATGTGAATTTGTATAGGCAATGTACTCTGGATTTAGCAGTTATTTTTTTATTGTTATCTTAAAATTGATATGGTGGGTAATTAAAATGTTGAATTTATACCAAAATAAGTTTTCAATGTAACATATTTTTTCGGTAAGTACAGAAATTAGTAAGAAAGTAATAGCAATGTATATAGGGTGTTCTAAAAAGGGAAGTAAATATTTTAACAGTGTATAACCGAAAATACGACAGAAAGTTCGTATTAAAAAAAATATCCTGAAGATAGTTTTCTGACAATATTTTCCAAATACTTAAATTTGATATTTTAAATATGACAAGTTCAAAAATTTTATTCTTCTAACTGGGACGTCATAACTAGAGGAGTGTATAGTGTACTACAAAATTTTATCCACTACATTTTATCATTTTTGAGATCTTACTTACAAAATTAAATCTTTTTGGTTCTCTTCGATAAGATTGACATTTTCCAAGAACACCAACTAAATTTAAACGTAGTATTCCAAATATTTCAAGTTTATATTTATACTTTTTTAAATATCATGTACATACGAAAAGTGGTAATTATTTGGCTTATTTCATGACTAAAATGTCATAAAAACATACGGTGTTAAAATTTCGTTTTTTTTTGGGTCTATAGTTTTAGTTTACATTCATCATTCATCATTCACCATTGCTACCTGTACGATTATCGTAGAATTGTTTACAAATTGTTCTCGGATGGGATTAAAGTCACAATGCTATGGTGGCAAATGCAGTATTAGCTAGTTTTTAATATTTTCAATTTTCCAAGATGTATTTATAGCTTGCTTATTCTCAACTTCAGATTGTTAACTGGCAGCAATGGCCTAAACTAATTAAGCTTAAACTTTTTTTCTCTGTTTTTTTGAGTCATGTTTGAGCTTTATTCCTCTTAATTGAATGGACTATAGGACAACAAATTATTTTTTCTATATTACTTATTATAATATTTATTAAATAAATAAGATCTCTAATTAAACTTTGCTTCATGTTTTAATTTTTAATGAAACACCAGTTAAATTATAAAATATTTAGTTTAAAGAATTTAATTATCCCAAGAGCCAAAAATTAAAACTGCGACGTAACGTTCAATACTTATAACGAAACTTTATTAAAATTTTCAAGTACGCTCCGTTCATTTTTAATAAGTTCTTACTTTTAATATCTTATAAACTCCGAGATTGGCCGACATTTTAAAAACAGAGCTGTAATTAGTAAATATTTATTAAATGTACTGTTCAAATTTATAATTATTATTTAATTATATAGTATATGTATCACATTTTTATAAATGATTTCATGATAAAAATTAATAAACTTCATCTTAATAAAGAAACCTTCCGTCCTTCCTTTCAAACACTTATTTGTGTCACCGCAAATTCACAAAATTTAGAGAAAATAAAATCAAGTAAAGATTATCTGAAGAATTCTAGAGATAAAATTGGAATTGTTCGGAATTCTTACAATAGAACTCATCAGTCAAGGTGGGTTTCCAACGTACTTTTCTGACGGTGAAGCAGATCCCCCATGGGGAAAGGATTTTCTTTAATTGGCAACCTGCAACTCGACAGGAGAATGCGGGACTAACCAGTAAACGCGGGATTAGCGTCATCCTTATCCTAACAGAAATTTATTTTATTTGGTAAAACTGAATACAGTTATTTTTAATTGAAAGCGATGATATATCCGATCTTTATATAAGTATATCCAAAATTAAGGTATCTGTATCTCCATATTATTAAAAAACGTTGACTATACGTCTGTCCGGCAAATGGAAGTTAAAACGGCTATTGGTGAGAATTTTTTAATAGTTAATGATATGCTTCAAGAGTTTGTCATTTTTTCGAGTTTTCAAAACTTGCCGTTGTGTGAACATCGATAATATGTTTATATGAATGGAAAATTTGAAAATTCTGCCAAACATTTTTTTTTGTAACCGGAACCATTTCTTCATGGTAATCTTTTGTTTTCTTTGACTCTAACATTAATAAACCATCTGACAAAAATTCATCGGTGCTTCCAATGTGGGTTATTATTAAACGATTTCCTTTTTCTGTTAGATTTTGTTAATCCACATAAGACATCTTCCTTAAAGGCTTGTCTTTAAGGCTTAGTTTTGATGGAGATATCTTGCCAAATTTTTGTTACTGTATGTTCAACATTAACCCTTGTTTCATCTAAATAAAATACCTGTTTATGCTGATTCCTTGCGTCCGCTATTTTCCTTAAATAATCATATCTCCTCTCAACGATTTCGCATTTCTTTGTTAAAAAGCTGTTTCTGTCACGTTTTTTATAACGAAAATTTAATTCATGCAATATTTTTTGCAGATGAAAATTCTGAATGTAATTTTTTAAGTGTAGGAACTTAATTTTGAAAGAAAAAAAAAATGTATCATTTGACTTATTACATTTTTTACCCAAGTTTTTAATAAAGGTCTTGTTTCTTTCTGGGGGCTTTTCCGGATGTGATACTTCTCCAATAACTAACTGTATCTTCTTTAATAATGTTATACACTGTCCGCTTAGCTTAGGTGCTCCAGTATAGGTTTCACATTTAGTGGCCATTTCATCCACAGAAAGTGAAACAAAGTATTTTCGAACATTATTAAATACATTAAGTACTATATTTTTTCTTCTAAAGATAATAAATGCTGTCGACATCAAGATAGGACCGGACTGTTTGGCTCACACGACAATAGGTTGTCGTGTTATATGGGGTGTTAGTAAATAAGTGCGACAAACTTCAGGGGGTGGTTCTGCATGAAAAAATAATGTCAATTTGCTATATAAACGTATGTCTGAAAATGCTTCGTTTTCCGAATACGGGGTGTTAAAGTTTTTCTTAAAAACTGATGATTTACTTATTGCTCTGAATCCCGTCGAGATATGCAAATGAAATTAGGTGGGCTTTAAGAGGTAGTTATTGCGCATTTTTTGACATGCATTTAAGAACTTTATGTTCATCATTGGCGTACATACGGGTAATGATCTCAATTATTTTAAAGAAAAAAATGGTACGCCACTGAGATATTTCAAATTAAAAATCACTTTTGAGTTCCTCGTTCAATCTGTGACAAAAAATCTTTTCGTATGGGGCATATCTTCACCGGTTTCAGAGCAATAAACAAATCGTCAGTTTTTAAGAAAAACTTTAACACCCCAGTATTCGGAAAACGAAGCATTTTCAGACATACGTTTATATAGCAAACTGTCATTATTTTTTCATGCTGAATCACCCCCTGAAGTTTGTCGCACTTATTTACTAACACCCTGTATAACACAAACCATATTTAACGATTGACTATATATAGCAATAATGATTCAGAAATTAGAAATTAAATTCATCTAATTTTTAGTTTACTTTATTTGTCTACGAAACGGATTTATTTTTAAATCATAAAATTCTTGAGTTTGATCTAAAAGAAACCTCAATTAAGTATCGTTTTTTTACCAACCAATATTTCTAATTATTAACCCTTTAAATTGCAGTACGTAGATATAAATTAATTAGTTGACCCTTGTTTCTCAGCCTTTATTGAGGTGAAACTGGTCAAAACCACGCTTTTGAATATTCTGTTCGTATACTTCTCATTTGTGTTATTAATTTAATGTAAGGCAAACGAAAGAGACAAAAGTCATCTCTGTTTAATATGGCATAAATATACCGGGTGACCTAACTTTTTTAGGCAATTCTGATTATTTACTTGTATTGCAAATCTATTATGTATTTTAATTTAAATAAAAACGTTTATAAATGGCATTAAATTACAATCATTCTTTTTTTCACGTATTTTACCATAAAACAAGAGTAGTTAATAAACAAGAAATAGCTTTTTGTTCGTTTGTTCCTGACATTTGTTAAATTTCTTTTTTTTTAAGCTATATACTTACTAATAATTTACATTACTACTAACAACCTGTTTATACTGTGAATAATTTAAAGTTAATGTCATTTAAGAAAGATGACAATCTCAAGCTCTGTTAAAGTTTAATAAGTACATGAATTTTAATAGACTTTTTTGCAATCGGCTTTATGAATTTTAGTATTTTTATCTATGCTCTCTGTATAATATTTTCCTTGGTTTCGACGAAATCAAAGTGGATGTATAAAACAAACACAATGGACATGTGTGCTATTAAAACGTGGCGTGCGGTAACCACCGAGCAAACAAAAGACAATCTCCGGTTGTCGACCGGCAAAAGCCAACTGATTGTTGCCCCATATAGAGCGCCGCAGTTTCGGTTTCCTTCATTTTCAATATTTATTTAAACTTCTGAATGACAAATTGGAAGTTGGAAGAGAATGATTCCAATTTCAATAATAAATACAAGTTTTCATTCAGTACTGAGACTCTGATGTAGTTACAATACTTTCCAAAATAATTAAAATACAGTAGTTTTGATTGCACTTATCCAACATAGAAAGTTAGAGGTTCTTATTCACTAAGAACCTTCCTTGGTATTCAGAGCTGATTCATGTTAGCGATGTGTCGATGGGCTTTTGGACTTCGTTTCTTGTTTTGTGGCGTTTCGGCTACTGGGAAAAATGAAATTTAGTGTTGTAAATTAAGGACGGGTATCTCTGTTCACGAAAAGTTAAATTGACTGAGTTACAAATATATAATATCTAATTTTCTTCTTGATAATCGGAAAAGTTGAAGCTGTAAGGGGCTCAAATAAGGCAGAAAGGGACTTGAGAGATTAAAGCAGGACCAGACTGGTTCAAAATGGATCGCACAACAGTATAATAGTTCTCCCTTCATACTTTTGTAAAAAAAACTTCATAAATTATATTACCGGTGTGAACTTATCGACCAATTTTTAGCGACTAATTTTCCGAAAATTGCCGAAATGTCAATGGCATCGTAATTATTATGGGAGGCATTCAAAAAACTGCATGCATCTACCACTAAGTTTTGCAAATAAAATAATTTAACAATATACCACTTTATTATTTTAAAATACAGGGTGTCCCAATAGTGTGTGGAAGTTCGATATCAAGTGATTTTATAAGTTTACTACTTTGCGAATTAAATGTCATATTACTGTCCATACTAATACCTAAAAACTTAACAGAATCTCTTTGTTCAATATATTCGTTATTATTAAAAATTTTAAAAATAAATATTCTCAATTTTCAATACTTTGATATTATTCCAATTCATATTTTCCGATTAGGTACCTATTTATTTGTAAACCCGGCTTTTTCCATTTTGTCTGCAATTTTCTATGAACTGACCCAACCTCTTAACATCAAAGAATCCATAAAGACTACCGAGATAACGAAGTGGTCAGTCTGGAAAGGAAAATGGACAGACGGCAGGAGGTTGTCAGTTCTAGAATAATCTTTTCAGGGACCGAACACGATCACTGTGCTTTTGATGTTTCAAAACTATATACCTACCCACGTTTGTGTAGTTAATTGTCGTCGTCTTTTATACATTTTATTTTATAGAACATTCAAATATTTAAATTAATTGATAATCATTTTAAACGTTATACAGGGCAATTCATTAAAAGTGGCAACCTGTCGTATTAGAGATTAATTTTTCATTAGCTATTATACACGTGAAAATAAGGCAGAAAGTTACTATTAAACATGTATCCAAAAATGTATTTTGGATTTCTGTTAAAATTGATATAGACCGGGAGATGATGACATATGGAACTTGACGCATGTCTTTAGTATACCTATACAATGGGATATTTTTTAGTTAGTTTTACGCAAAAGATCTTATAGAATCTAATTAAAGAAATACGTATTAATCAAAATAATGAAAAAATTTGTAAATAACCAAACCAAACAAATGTATTTATTACATTACTCAACAGATCCTATTGCAGAGTAAGAAAGATTACAAGAATAGATAATACAATTAAATTAGAAATCTACTAATTGATTGAACAGCAAGCAGGTGAAAAAAAGCTAACATATTTATTTCTAACATATTTCTAACAAAACGAAAATTGTCTTTAATTTGTGTAAATTTCCAAAGAAAAATCAATCTGATGTGTCCAACACATGACTTTCCTATCTAGTTAATATAGGCTTTTTCTGATTATTTTGTACAACCTATTGCAGCACCTCTATAAATGTTTAGAGGATAAACTAAATATATACATTTTCCACATACATATAACTCGAAACATTTTTCTATAGATATTCATTGAAAACGAAAATACTGAAAAATTTAAATTTAGCACTCTTTCATTACGGTCCATTTTAGAAAAATCATGTATAAACAAAAATTATAGAGATCGATATCGCAAACAACTTTTAGTTCAACAATTTTCATAAAAATCAGAATTTTGCACATTTTGTCAAATTTCTCGAATACGGACCATTTCAGGAAATTTTTAACATAAAGCAAAAATTATAGATAATAATATTAGAAGTAACTTTTATTTGAACAATTTTCTTCTCCAAACATAAATAACAGATATATTCCATAAAATATAAAAACGGCCTCCCATAAAGTACCCCCCCCCCCCAGATGTTCCGACTTTGTCCAAAATCTAATCATTTCACGTCAGGCCGAAATAAACCTTAAGTTTAAAATTTAATGTTTTTTTCTTTATCCGTTTTTGAGTTTTCTTCAAAATTCGAAATTTACACATTTTCTCAAATATCTCGAATACGGTCCATTTTAGGGAAATTATGTATAGAATAAAAATTATAGAGAATTACATTACAAACAACTTTTATTTGAACAATTTTTATAAAAAATGATTTTTTTTACATTTTGTCAAATTTCTCGAATACGGACCATTTTAGGAAAATTTTGTATAGAACAAAAATTATAGATAATTATATTAGAAGTAACTTTTATTTGAAGAATTTTCTTCTCCAAACATAAATAACAGATATATTCCATAAAATATAAAAATGACCATCTATAAAGTACCCCCCCAGATGTTCCGACTCTGCTTAAAAAAAGTTGAAAATAATATCACAAAGATTTTAAGTGCCATATAATTTCTAAGCTAATGTGAATTATAATAAGATTCCGCGTTTATAAAAGGTAAAAAAATGCACGTAATAAAATTATCTAATATGTATAAATTTGGTACTCTCCGTATAATTCACCCCTTTCTCCAAAAAAAATTAAATCACTATTCATTGTTATGGCAACTTTGCTGAAAGTAAATTACACATCTGATTCTACCCTAATTCTATTGAAATGAACGTTGATCCATTCGATATAGAGCAGAGAGAAATTTTGCGATTTTCTTTTCAGAAAATTTGCTTCATGTACCTTCGTCCGACGAGCTTTTATATGCGCTGATCCAAAATAATCTAAAACTTTCTATAACGTAGAAGGTACAAAAGGGATTTTCGGTATTTCTTTGGTGGCTTTGTTGAGAGATCAGAGCCTTATCGGATTATTTCTTTTACTGTCGTCTCCGATGGGAATTTTAGTTTTCCTAGAGTTCATTAAATCCACGAAAAGTGTTACTGGAGGAAAAGCGTTGAGATGTCGCAGACAGTGCAATATCGCGTTTATATGCTTTTTTCTTTAAAAGAAAAAATGTTTAATCACAAAACTAAACACAAATCACATTTTTTTGAAAACAATCTGTAGACATATCTTAAGAATTTAAAATTAGATGATAACATGACGTTTTTTCAGCTTTACTAAAAAAAAGTTGAGATTGAAACTCATATATTTGATTTAGTTAAAAAAAAATCGTCACCACATAGCTACTTTTTGAAAAAAATGTCTGACACTGTTTACAGTTATTTAGCTCAGCTTTATTATAATTTTTTGTCTTTATAATGGGTGCCGGTAAAAACAGGCATACGAATTTCGCAGAAAAAAATTAAACTAGAAAATAGTAGGTATTAAGTGTACGGGTTACGCAAAAATAACAGAGAAATATGAGTTAATGACTCTGTAGATGTTTGTGTTTCTAACCTCAAATTTGTAGATTTTCATGTCAGACATGTGCACGTTTGCCAAGCGTTCCATCTGGTTTATACAACTGGATCACTTTAAAACCAGTCAATATCGTTCGATAACGGTGGAAAAGGGTTTTCTAGATTTTCGGCTTGATTCGACCCGAACTCTCACTTCACGTCCGCTCGGTGTTCTTCGTCACGCTCGTAAAATGTATGTGCTTAGTAGTTCCCTGTTTTTACAATTTCTATATCGAGGGAAGTTCTGGGTAAAATACTTTACCGATTTTTTTACAATATAAACATCGAATTGAAGTGAAATTGGAGGAAGTTTATAGTGCCTGCATATAAAATAAACATTTTAATAAAATAAAGAGTTTATTTCATATACAGGATGTTAAGTTGATATAATGTATACAAGGAAAAATGTTCAAATACGAATTTTTGTTGCAAATGAGATTTTTTATAGATTTGACGCTCGATTACCGTACGTTAACATCGATAGTAATATACCGATTGTTCGATATTTGATCAATTACTGGCATTTAAAAAATTGGCCGAATAACTATAGAAAATAATAGAAATGGTTTTAAGAAAATTGAAATTACATAAAAAAATTGATTTTTTTTTTATTTTAACTATGGATTTTTTGTTTTTCCGCAGTTAAATTGATCATTTGCAATAAAAAATTATGCAAAAATAGCGAAAAGGTTTTTGTCCGCATTGTTTACAGGCATCTTATTCACGAAAATTCCCTCCACTTGCAAGAATCTTAATAAAGGGTCTTTACACCAAAATTCCTTTATGTTGGCGGCGTATCGTGGTCACCAATTTGTAACAAATATAAAAAGATATTAAGATTCAGCAGTATTAAATATATTTATCAAATATGACAATTCTATAAAAATCCCTAATCACAATTTCAATTATTAAAATTAAATATCCTGAACAGGTTACTTGCTATGTAGACTACAACTTTTTCAAAATTAAAGATAATTAAAACAAGATTGAGATCCGCCCTTCAACAAAATTTATTAGAATCACTTATGCTCCTTAACACAGAGGAAATTAATTACGATAAAATGCAACATTTAATTTAATAATACATAAATTTTATACCTACATACTTTAGCCTAAAAAATTAATATACAAACATCCATAAAAATAGTCTAAGACGTACCAAATAGCTTTGTTTTGATTTGTTTGTTCGTTGTTTTCTTCCTATCCAAAGCTGGACTCAAATTATCAGTCAAACGTAGTTTTTTTATAACTTTCGGTGTACCATCGTCTGCTTTGCGTTTAAGATTCTGAAAAAAAAAAAAAGATATCTGTCAAACATTTCATCCAAAATCCATTTTTAAAATGAAAACTTCTTTTGGCGGGCCTTCTCAAGATCTATCAAAATTTTAATGAACTGTTGCAACCGTCTATAAAACTTTAAATACTTACTAAAAATGAAGTAGTTGTTGTTGTTGTTACAGTCTCCTGACCAACTCTTTGAAATAAGAAATTTTTGGAATTTTTAACAGCCTTTCCTGTAGCCATTGTGACAAGAGTAGCCGTTTTATTAAACTCAGCTAACCTTTCCAAAACTTGGTCTCCCCTCGTTAAAAATGAACCTCTTTTATGCTACAACAAAAAATAAGACTGGTTTTCATATAGTCAGATGCAGTGTAAATCACACAAGACATAGATAAATAATAATAGTACTATCTTTTATCTCTTTATTAAAACATTGTATCTCACTCGGGCGTTGCAACTAAATAATTTATACAATTAAAAGATCTAGCCAATCAGATTTGAAATGCATTTGTTGGTATAGCGCAAACAAATCGCAAATGAATTATTCCTATTCCAGTTTAGGAACAATCAATAACTTAAAAATTAAATAAAAAAAAAAACTCACCAATAAGCTAAAGCTTTTTTTTATAGCAGGACTACAACCCAAGTCAGGATTCTCCAACGATATTTTTACTTCTTGCGAATTACTCATACTTTTTCGTATAACTTTATGTCCCAATTTCAATATCTCGCTTCCGCTTAGAAGATCATCGTCTTTCGTCTCCTGCGAATTTTTTTCCTTCAAAAACATTTCTCTCTCGTGTCGTTTTTTACGCCACTGTTCTTCGTTTTCATCTTCAACGCAATTTTCATCGTCGCTACCTTTCTTTTCTGCGTCGTCGTCTTCTGGGAAATTGGAATCGATGGTTTTCCATTTAAATTGTCGTTCACGACCTGTTCCATGCAATTCCCCGTCGTCCAAAAGCATTTCTTGCAGAAGTTTTACCTTTACAAAAAATTAAGATGCTAAACAATAAAATTTTAGGATTACTACTCAACTGATCAATTATTTGGCTCATCCTTAGTCACAACCAGAGCTGGACGACTATCAAAATAAATAATGGATTATCGATAATTCGAAATAATCGATTATTTACGTAAGGATAATTTCCTGACGTAGCATATAATTTTATTTTCTATCGTTACATATGTTTCGGAAAACTTTGTTACCATCTTCAGGTGCAGTCAAAATTTAAAAAAAAAAAGATAGGGTTTGTTATTTTAAAAAATTTTAAACTGTAATCGTCCCCATGTGTTTTTTACATTTTTTTCGATTAACTTCGATTAATATCGATTATTTTCAATTATTTTCAATTATTTTCTATTATTTTCTATTATTTTCTATTATTTTCTATTATTTTCTATTATTTTCTATTATTTTCTATTATTTTCTATTATTTTCTATTATTTTCTATTATTTTCTATTATTTTCTATTATTTTCTATTATTTTCTATTATTTTCTATTATTTTCTATTATTTTCTATTATTTTCTATTATTTTCTATTATTTTCTATTATTTTCTATTATTTTCTATTATTTTCTATTATTTTCTATTATTTTCTATTATTTTCTATTATTTTCGATTAACAGATCATTTTGGATTATTTTTGATTATTTTCAATAATTTTTAATTTTAATAGATTATTTTCAATTAGGTGTTTTCGAGTAATCGATTATTTTCAATTAATCGATTCGAAAATAATTCATTAATTGAATGGAATTAGTTTGGCGAACGTAGAATTAGAAAATGCGCATGCGAGAAGTTAATTCTGAAGCAGTTCAGGATTGTTACCGCGAACAACGCTATTATTATCTAGGGGCAAGGATTAATCGATTAATAGTTTTTATTATTCTAAAATAATAGATTTTATATTATTTTCGATTAATTGATTATATTCGATTATATTCGATCTAAAATAATCGAAAATTAGTGATTATTTTCAATAATAAAAAAGATTAATCGAATATCGATTATTGTGCCCACCCCTAGTAATAACTGGTTCAGAAACATTTATTGTTTATTCTTATCAATAATTATCGTACCTCTCTTGTATCGTCATCCAACAACCTCCTCATGTGTATCCTTTCTAGATCCGTTCTCAATTGTTTTTCGTCAAATTTTTCCGTGTCGCCTTGTTCGAATTCGAGAGTATCTAAATCTTTTTCGTCTTCGTCCGCGCTGCCCCATTCAGATTCCGATAATTCGGCTTCGGCTTCAAAGAAATCTGCCATTTTGAGATTCTCCTTAACTACAATAAAAAAATAATATTAGAAACGCAGAAGTGGAAAAAATTAATTTAAGCAACATTCTAAAAGTTTTTTCTTTATTATGTTGTGGTTGGCCTTATAGCATTTCTCTTTATCTCTACCATTATCTCTTTCTCTATCTATCTTACCCTTTCTCTCTTTGACTTTGAACAATCTTATGAGCTAAGCGAATTTAATTCAACCTCTGGTACACTCAGCTATCATTATTTTAAAATAAAATAAGAGTTTAGATTTTTATGGTTCAATCCATACCTTTTTCTTCTGAATAATCAACTTCATTTTCTTCAGAATCATAATTTATTTCACATTCTTCTCCTTCAATATTATCATGGAGATCGATTTCTTCTTCCTTTTCCTCATCTTCATTTGAACTTTCATCATCTAAATAAAAAATAAATAATTGAAAATTTTTATTATTTTTCTACATACTTTTTTTATTTTGATAAAAAAATATATTTTATTACTAGGTGAAGTTCTAAACCTGAGAAAGTAAGTTTCTTTTGATTCCTCTTTTTCTTCTTCACCTCCAGTACTTCTTCATCCGAATCTATAATTCCTCCTACTCTTTCCACTTCCTCGACTTCTTCAACAACTTTTTGATTGTGTATTAAAACTGGTGAATCGAATTTCTTCTTAAATGCCGCCATTTCTTCCTCATTTATTAACTGTGAAATTACCATATCTTGATCCTCACTCAAATACTTCACTTCTTCTACCCGATTTACTTTATGAGTGACTGGAATGTTTGGAATACTCTCGGATACCTGAAAGTTAAACGTTTTTAAATAATTCAGGGCTCAAATGAAAATGTTACTCGTTTACCTGCGAAATCCCAGTAAACTTTCCAGAACATATATTTAAAATATCTTGAGTAGATGGCGGCATCGACGAAGTTGGTTCATCAAATCGCCCAGAACAAATGTTTAAAATATCTTGTGTATTAGGAGGTACAGTGGGAGGAATATCTAAAGTTATACAGCTTGATTTTACATTTTCAGAATGA
Organism: Psylliodes chrysocephalus; assembly: GCA_927349885.1. Taxonomy (NCBI): domain Eukaryota; kingdom Metazoa; phylum Arthropoda; class Insecta; order Coleoptera; family Chrysomelidae; genus Psylliodes; species Psylliodes chrysocephalus. The sequence goes on from OV651817.1 coordinate 88,326,990, forward strand.
CTATCTGAAACATCCTGGGATTCCGAAAATGTTTCAGTAAATAATTCTCTCATTGCTACAGCCTAAAATAATAAATTCAGTAAGTAAAAATCAAGTACAATCGTGTGTAAAATATTGTTTATTCAAATTACGTGGAGTGCTTTCAAGTAAAAGTAGAAGGTGGAACTTTTAAGTGGCCCACCGTTTAATGTGCTTATTTCAATTACACCCTTTTTACCTGCGAGTTTGTGATGATCGAATCAGCATGTAGCTTCCTTTCAAGTTCAGCATGCCAATCTGTTTCTTTTAATGGCGAAGGTACATTAACCTAAAAATAAATTTTATTAGAAAGAAACCGGTTAAATTATAATTCCCAACAAACCTTGGTAACAGAATTTGTTAAATTTTGGAGTCCGGTAATGTATGAAACGGGAGTTAAAAATTTTAAAGCATTATTTGAACTTTCTGAAATCGATTTAATTGGTGTTTTATTAGTAAGATTTTGCAACTGATAAGGGCGAATATAATCTTCTTCTGAAAAAATACAAATTACATAAGATACGAAATTGTATAAGGTGTGGAGCCCTGACATAAATTTGGGTACATTAATTAAAAAAATCTGTTAATTTGCCCCCAAGTCACTGAGTTTATAACTATTCTACATGGAAACACCTAATATTTAATTAAAACACGATTAAAACTTCCTAAGGCTCGCCTTGGCAAGAAAAAATATGAGAAGTGAATTGATAAAAACGACATATTTCGATCTCCCCGACAGCCTCGTATAAATAAAAATAAACGAAAATGAACAAAAATGAACGAAAATTAAGGAAAATGGACGAAAATAACTCGATTCGTATAGCATCTACGGGAATAAAAAAGTACCAATCGATTTGTTTTTTAAAAAGCTTTCATGTTTTATGATTTTTTTGAAAACGTATGGTTTAGGAATTATTAGTGAAAAATCACTGTCAAACATGCATTTTTTTAAATGAAAAATCAACATTTTCAATTGCGAATATACTCGAAAAATATTTATCTAAAATATTTCATAGAACATTTGTCAAGTAAAACTTCTTAGGGCTCGCTCTGGCATGAAAATAAACGAAAATAAAAAATAAATAAATTAAATAAAAATAAATTAATAAATTAAATAAAAATAAATTTATGTACGCAGTTTTTATTTGTCTAAGAAGTTTCACTTTCTATAACATACTTTTTTTCTTCGAATATTTCAATCTATAAGTATCTAGTTCTTTTTGTTTATTAATTTTCACCCCAAAAAAGGGGTGGCATCCGCCTCTTTGTTAAAAGCGCACATCGACTCTATATAACCATTCTTTACTGTCTTAAATTTCACATTAATCCGAAAAAATTCAGAGCAAAAAACTTTCAAACACTAAAAACAACAGACTATACTTGTTATAAATATGGGATTTTATTACAAAATTGGAAAAACACGAATTTGATATAAATATATATTATATACTTACGGGTGTTATTGGTATCTTCATTACTTCTGTTTAATTTTTCAGCAATTTTCTTAATAGTTTCTCCAGGTATACGAAAGTCTTCATCTTCATCAGAATCTTCTGAAAAGCATTGTATTATCCTCCTCAAAGGTTTTGAAGATGATGACGTCTCATTAACATTGTTTTCGTGATCATCTGCAGCTTTGTTTTCTTCATCATCAACATCATCACTATCATCATTATCATCATTGCCAACATTATCATTTTCTTCATCACTTTTTAAATGTTCTTGATATTCTTCAATTTCATCATCTATATCTGCTTCATCATCTGCATCTACTTCGTCATCTACATCTGCTTCATCATGAACAAAAATAGACTTCTCCTTTGATCTTTTTTCTTTTGTATCTTCTTCAATTTCTTCTTCTTCGTCTTCTTCACTGGATTCAGACATTTCTTCTTCTTCATCATCATCAAGAATAGCATCGTCAGCACCACATTCCGACTTTTCATCATCATATGGGTCTTTAACAATTTGATTATTTTCTTTTACAATGGCTTTTTGTTGCCATATCTCAGATTTTCGTTGAGCTATTTGATTTTGCAATTCGTTCCTTAATTTTTGTAATCTTGCTCCAGGTTTTTCTTCGATTGAAAGGTCTTCCTCGTCGTCTACTCTAACAGCTAGAGTTTCTTTATGAATTTCACCGCCGTGTTCAACACTGACTATATTTAATTGTACTCTGTCTTTGTGGTGTATTATCTTAGCTGTATGTTGAGCAAACCGTTCCATAAGTTTAGTAACTTCATTAGGTTTGACGACATCGTCCAAGTCTATAAGGTGATTTAGATCGCCGCTTAATCTCGGTGTAATATTAGATAGTCTTGATTTGAATCTATCTAGTTTAAATTTTTGATTTTCAATTATAGTCAGTTCTTCGTTATTTCCAAAATTTTCTATTTCTTTATCTATTTCACCAAATACAAACTGGTTTGAATGTTTTTTAGGTAACTCTTCATCTACTTGTGGTAAGTTTTCGGACGTATCTACTTTTCTTTGGGTTTCTTTATCATTGTTTAAAATATTTTCAGAATTTTCTTCAATATCGTCTAAATTAAATTCATAATTTATTGAACTTGGTTCAACTACCAAATTTGTTTCATGAACATTTTTGTCATTAGATAGTTTGTCACCAACTACATGCTCCTTGTCTGAGTTTATTGATAAAGAATCAGAATTTGATGGCATATTTATCTTAAGGCCCGTATCTATTTCTTCAGTTAATATATTTTCAATTGAAGAATTATTCTCAATGCCATCCTTAATAACGAATTCAGATATTATTTTAATTTTCTTCCCTTCATTGTTTTCTATTGTTTTATTTATATTTTCATTTTCTTCAGTTAATGTATCATAATCTATAATACTCTTTTTCCCTTCAGAATATTCGTTGTCTTCTATTATTTTGTTTATATTTTCATTTTCTTCTATTAATCTATCATAATCGGTTGAATTATTTGCTGCTATATCTATTTTACATGAATTAATCTTGTCTGAATCAATTTCAATGTTTTTTTCCTCTATATTTTCTAAATTTTTATTAACATCAAAATTATCTCCATTTCTTAGTGCTTCATTAATATTTTCTATATCATCGATATTTTTTTCAATATAATTTGTTTCAATTCTATCATCTTCTAAAGATTTAGTCAAATTTGTTTCTTCAACTTTTTCAGAATCTGGTAAAACTTCATTATTTTCAGGATCTTCATCGTCTTCTTCTTCATTATCAGACTTATAAAATTCTCTTACTTCTTTATGCCTTTCTTCTAGATTTTTACTAAATAAAATTAAATAAAATAAAAATTAAATTTTTTTTTATTATAAATATTGTCCCAATTACATTGGAATTTAGAAAACAGAGGTATCTAGTGAGTAAAATGCAACAATTTATAGAACAGTTCATAGTCATTTTCAGACACATTTCACTTGTTTTTTCTCGATTTTCCATATTTTTGCTTTTTTGTTTTACCTATTTGTTTTTTACTTAGGTTTTTCGGCTATTTTATAATGAATTTCTATTATTTTATACCCATTTAGGTTTTAATACTTGAAACGACTAATTTAAAAGGTTTTCTTTTGATTTCTGTTTGTAAGAAACCAATCCTAAAAACATGGGAAGAAGCAACACTCGCTGTTGTAGAGCTCTTCAAGCTCACTAAAGCTCCTTTTGAATGCCAGGGGAAGTACATGCTGATCTTATCCAGAAGGAGGTTGTGCTGAGACGATTTGAGGGGCAAAACTCCAATTTATTTTTAAGATTAAATCAGGAATCTTCCCAGTATATTTACAAAATATTTTAAGTTACAATCAGGATGTTCATGAACACAATACACGAAATAAGAAAAAAAATTTAAATTTATAAGACCATGAAAAAATGTACACAAAATTCAGTGGTTTTTAAAGGTGTACAAGCTTTTAATAATTTGCTCTTCAAACGCAGCAATATGTGAAAGAAAATTGTATGAGTACTTATTAACCATTTAATGTTTTTTTTTTCTTGTTCTTTTATTATATTTTGTATATTTGACATGTTGCACATGCACTGTATACTTATGTATTTTTATTGTATTTTAAATGTATGTTGATTCTATACTTATGTATTTTAAATGTGAAGATATACTGACATGTAAAAAATAGTTTTTTTGCCTAAATAAACAATTTATATACAACATACAATAAAAAAATCACCCTCTATAAAAACAAATTATTGTATCCCATTTTTTCAGTGCAAATTCCATATCCTCTATATTATATAACTAATATCATATAAAAACTTACGTAATAACTTCTAGCTGTTGAACAGACATTTTTATAGCCATAGAGGTAGGCATTTTTGATCCTAAAGGAACAGCAGAGGCAAATTTCGGTCTTTTGGCTAAAAAATCTTTCAATGTAAAAGATTTGGGCCTATGATAAGGCAATGAAATGTTAGATTCTCTGAGCATTCTCTGAGATTCTGAGCGAATTTCATCTCTCTGTTTGGACGCCTCTTTAAAAGACATCTAAAAAAAATTTTAAAAATTTATTTTCGTAACATCAAAATACTAAAAGAATTTTTTTTATCTGTGATTATAATACAAGACTATACTTACTTTCTCAAGTATTGTTAAGAAATACTAATAACATTTCAATAATTAATTATAAGGATTTTTTGTTCAAAGTTAAATATATTCCTAGGAAAATAAAAAATTACCTCTTGTGATTCATCCTTTCGTATATTCCTTTTTTTATACTTGATAGGTTTGATTATTTCATTGGAAGTGCAGCTTTTTTCGTTATCACTATTGTATGCTTGCTCTTTATCACTATTTTCAGGTCCAGAACTTTCTGAGTCACAAAGGGCTGCCCAAGTAGAATTCTAAAATAAAAAGCTATTTAAAAAAAATGCATGCCGTCTTTTTTGTATTTAATATTGCTTGCGAGTCACTTTTTATTACTTGGAATCAAAATTACTAGAAACAGGAAAACATTCTTTTGGCAAGAAAGTGAGAATTGGCTGAATGGATGGCCGTATTAAAATTGTATACCTGAAAAAATACACTTATTTACAATAGATTTTTGCTTGAATCAATAGCCTGAAAATTAAGGGAATGTCAAAATCAGCTGATGTGTATAAATTTCATCAAAGTTACACCTATATTGGGCATTCCAACGACCTGTCAAACAATAGGTGCCAGTGGGAAATTCTTGTATATTTAAGGGGGTAGCGACATAGTCTTGCAACTTGGACGCTATTTTTATTCGAAGTAGTACTCGCCAAGCCTGCCAATTTATGAAGAAATGTATAGGTGGGTTTTTTAAATATTATTTTTATTGTGTTTGACATAAAATATTTAAATGTAATCCATTATTCATGATTTTACGTAAAGTAGATAGAATACACCATATGTCGCCACCCTTAGATATACCAAACCTGCCCACTGGTAATTCATTTGTTTGGAATGCCTAATTGATACACTTATAATTTGACTTGAAAACCAATTAGATAAGAGTGCAATGAATTTTTCTGGGACTTATGCAAAAAGGCTTCTGTATTTTTTATATTGTATTTTTTTTTTTTTATTTACTTTCTTTGACTTGCTATAAACATTGTAATTCAAATGGAAGATAGTCAAATATACCTTGACTGTTGAACTTTCAGCAACAAGTTTTCCATCAGAATTAATTGCATATATTGCATCCTGTTCAACAGGTTTCTCATCTTTATCATCAGTCTCTAAATCACTTTCATCAAAATTAATTTTGTTCCTACTTATATTTCTATTCTTAGTTGTATTTGTTCCACAATCTTCGTTGGTAACTGTAAAATTGTCTATTTCATTTTCAGAATCACTTTCAAACATTGTAAGTTTTCTAGATTTCCTATGACTAAGTTCTTTTTCAGTTTCATTAGAACCAATCGAGTCTCTGATAGTTATATCTGAAAAAAATATAAATATATAATTTGTAAGCGATAATTACTATACCTATACCTTCACTTTCATTGAAATTTTCGATGTTCATATCATCCTCAGAGTCACTATCAATTACTGTAATCCGTTTTCTACTTTTATGTTTCTTTTTATTAGATCCAATGGATTTTAATTCATTTTCATTATTATGATCTTGTAAAAAAGTTGTATTTTCATGTTTATTCTTTAATTCATTTTCAGTTTGTCCATTAACGTTATCATATTCTGAAAAAATGGGACTGCTTTCTTTTTCCTTCATGATGTGGCTTTCTAACAAGTTTTCTTTATCGTTAGTTTCATTTTCATTATTCTCACTTTCACGTCTTTGTGTATAATCTAACGCCATAATTTAATATTAAAATATTTATAAATAAATTCCACAACTTATATTAAAACATGACTAAAACCGAATAACTCTTTATTTATTTATCTAAACATCTAACCTCTAAAGAAACTCATACAAAATATTTCCCGCCGTTCCGAATACGAAATTGAACCAATGATATGATAAATCCATGTAGATTGATCAGACGATGAAAAGATTACTAAAGTAGGTTTTTCTTTTTTTTTAATAAAATATATGCAGTTGTGTGTATTCGGTTGTAAACAAATCCTTTGCATAACCATTATTGTTTAAAAAATAAATAAATTCCAATAATCAAATGTGACCAATTGGGCATTCCAAACTGAATGCCTACCAGTGGGCTTTGACGGGTTATGATATTGCAAAATTATGGCAACTTTTGCTGCGTTTGAGAATCCACATCGGATGCATCTGAGATGTAAAAAATCTTTGATCACGTGATGCAGTATACGTAAATGTAATGGGACAGATGTGTCCGATGTGGATAAAAAAACGCTCGAGATGTAAAAAATGCATCCGATGTGGATTCTCAAACGCAGCACTTGTAGACCTGGTGATTTGACAAGGTCAATGAAATAGATAGACATAGATTGATTATCCATATTTTTCAAAATAAACATAAGCGTATGCCTTGAAGTAAAAATGTAAGCAATTATTTTTTTTAAATATCTAAAGGCTAAAAATTGGTTTTCAAACACATTTTTGCTAAACCGATTCAAATTAATAAATATTTGCCAGGCAATATGGCCGCTCGTAAACGACCAGCTTTGAGCAATCTATATAACTATATATGTATCATTGACCTTGTTAATGACAACATGACAACAGGGTTGCCATATCTAAACTGTCATTACCCACTGGTAGCCATTTGGACAGGTCGTTGGAATGCCTAATTTAAAAATTAGGCATTCCAACGACCTGTCAAAATGTTGCCCGTGGGATGATATGGCAACCCTGTGGGCCTTTGACATGATCAATGATATGTAAGTATAATAGATTGCTCAAAACCGGCCAGTTTACGAGTGACATATGGCCTCGCAAGTGCTCATTATTAGCAAAAATGTGTTTTATAAAGGATTTTATTTGTTGCACCAGGTGTGTTTTACACAAATCGCATTTGATTTGGTGAGTGTAGCTTCAAATATTTATTAGCGTTCGGATTAGGTAAAGGCTGGGAACCGGACAGGATCGGAGTTTTTAGGGATCGGAGTTTTTAGGGGGTACATTGTTAATGTAAAAATGTCATTTTAAACTCCGTTTAACACAACGGTGAAATCGGTCCTAAAAGGGTCGTCTGGAGTTAGAGTTAAAAGGTGAATGGAACTTGTTCTGTCCGAACTTACTTTTGAGTAGGTCTTTTCCTTTGCATCGAAAGTGTAGCACTGAGCTACGTCACTTCTGAAAATATCGTTCCATCCATACAATTTGTATATATGGAACGATATTTTCAGAATTGGTGTAGCCCAGTGCTACACTTTCGATGCAAAGGAAAAGACCTATTATGAAACTGACAAGGGGGGTAGCCATGTGTGAGTTGAGGTAATTTTAAGGTGAAGGGGGGAGAAAAAATCCTTTATATCTCACAAGGTGAGATATAAAGGACTTTTTCTCCCCCCTTCACCTTAAAAATATTATGAGACTATTTTTACTAATAGCAAAATAAATAAAGGAAGGCCAAAATTAAATGAGAGGGAATATTTTTATATCTTCCCGTCCATTTCCCCGCACAAGCTCAGCTTTTGGGGTTAAAATTCACTCGTAAGGGGGTGAATTAGAGAGAGTATTATTATTATTATTATTTCCTTTTATACTTGTATCATATCAATAAAAAATCTGTTTTATTTTGCTCGTAAAACTATATTTAGGTATGTCAAAAAAATTAGCCACAAAATTGATCATTTAACAACCCTTTTCGGATTTGGTCATACCTAATTAAAATTAAATAATTTATCAATTAAAACATGCAAAACTTATTTAGAAATAAATACAACTGTATTTTCTGTGCTTTAATTAAGTTTATTTTTATTATTTTCTCAAAATTATGTAAAATTTTCATAAGAAGTCATGTATTTTTAACATAACTTGCAACACCAGTGCCCCTGTGGTTAATTGTAAAAGCTCAATTAGCCATCTTTTTTTGCGATCGTATTTCGGGAATGTCGTTTCGCCTCCTTTTTATTCTTCATACATAAAATTCACTCGTAAGGGGGTGAATTAGGGAGAGTATTATTATTATTATTATACCCACGGGCAACCATTTTGTTTGGAATGCCTAATTTACATATATAATCCTATAATATATCATTGGTATATTGAACAAACGTCAACAAAAAGTTGACAGTTGATTGTTGATGTTTTTTGTTTGTCTTTTTTGTGGTATTGTTTTTTTCTGCAGATGAGATATCAGATGATTTCCTTTTCTTGTAGAAGACTTAATACTTAAAAATGAATAAGGCACCATCGGCTAAACAAATTAAAATATTACAAAATATTAAATTTAGACCGTTGCAAGATGATAGTAATAATGTTCGAAAAAAACAAAGGATTACTTCAAGTATGATAATACTTGGAGAAGAACCAGTATTTTCAGATTCTGACGAGGAAAGAGAGTTTAATGAAACAATTTTTGGCCCAATCCAACCAGTTGCAACCATACCAGTTAAAGATAAATATCATGATGCAGAAGTTCAGTGTGACTTACTAACACCTGAAAAAACACTGTATGGATTAATCAACCAATGTACTAAGTTAAATGCAGGTACGCTGTGCATACATTTCCATTTTGAAAGTCCTGAGATTCTTCATTCCGTTCTGAAAACCCTAAGATTCTCTATAAACTTTAGGAGACAATATTTGCATTAGTATTAGTAGGCATAAGACATCCGTTTTTGGTTATTGTACTATATATAAGCAGAAATCGAGGGAGAAATGTATGCAGCAACAATAATAATAATAATTTTTATTTATAAAACAAGTCTGGCATACATGTATTTCATTAACATCTTTTGTCTTTTTATAACCTAGTTATCTTATAAGGTAAACTTGCATTGAGTTCTTTAATTTTATTTAAGAAGGGCAATAATTCTTTGATTCAAATTACGTGACACTATGACTAAATCCAAGTTTAATGTGTTGTCAATGACTTTTTTATCACAAAAAGTACAGCTCTGAATGATAATATTTTCAGAAATCATTTTTATAAATGGGTTTAGAGTACTGTAAAGAATGGAGAAGTCTGTTTATTTTACTTTTAATGCATAATATTTAACAAATATTTAAGTTATGGATTTTCCACCATTTTTTATAGTATTTAAAAGCTAAAACGCAAAATACACTCTTTTAATTATTTCAGAAAACATGTGTTAAAGATTTAAAAATGTTCTGAGGTTGGGTTATTTTGCAACTGTGCTAATTCGAGACATACATTTTATTAAACTCATCTGAGTAGGTATTTGTTGACATTAAGAGATAGAAATTTAAAGTGACGTCTTGTATCACTTCGAATGAAAAATAGTTTTCTAAACTAAGACCTAAGAAAAAAAATGAGTTGGTCTTAAGTACATTTTTTTCATTTCAGATGATGCCGGAGATTTTAAAGGCATTATTAAAGCTTGCGAAAAATTTATTGCAAGACGTTCGTTCAATATACATGATCCAGATGCGTTAAGTGACATTAGTTATGTCTCTAAAAATGATGCAAGTAGCTCCTCACCTTTAAAGTTTGTATATTAGCAGGTTTTTAAGAAAATATGTTTTATAACATTACCAAATTAATTCTTAATAGTTATTTGTGCATTTAAAGTTTACAGTTGAAGTGTAACTCTCAGAGCATAACACCTGGAAACTGTAACTCTATCTTATTCCAGACAATATTTTTCTGTCCAATGATATGTAAATATTCAACATATTATGTAGGTAACTTCAAATGTTGACATTTTTTTGAATCTAAATCAGTACAAATTTTTAATTTTAAGAAATATTTGGCACTTAAATTGTTGGCTTAACTTTGATGAAATGTATTTTAGCAAAAAGAAAAATGAGAATGAAATAGCCAATTCAAATAATACATTGAAAGGAGGTCTGGTCAGCAATAATGAAAGTAGAAGAAAATCAAACAGAAGAAAAGGAGCTAATAGAAGTGTTAGATTAGGAAATATAAAATTTTGAAATAATTGTAATGAATCTAACAAATAACTAATATTTTATTATATACAGTGTCGAAAAACTTTAATTTGCATTATTCTTGATAAAAGGTTCTTCATCACTTGGAAATCCATAATGCAATAATAAAGCATAAAATTTGTAAAACTATAAAATTTTCAATACACACTTTTGGCATTGATTAAACAACATAAAAAATCATTTAAAAATTAATGCATTGATTTAAAATTAAGCATATTTTTTTATTTTTAATTCCTATCAACATTTTAATTAATATTTTGTTCTATATTTAAATTTAAAAAGTATTTTACTCTTCATTATAAACCATTTTAATTTTCCCTATATACCACTTATTTTTTTACAAAATGTAATGCTTAATTATGAATTCCTAAGTCATAACACAACTTTTTATCAAGAATAATTTTTTTATGAAAAACTTTCCCATTTGTATAAAACATTTCACCGCTATGTCTATATTTCTTGCTGTGAAATTTTAATTTCCTCTTAATACCCTTCATGACTTAAAAATTAGTTTTCTTTAGACTTATCCAAATGTGTTTCTCAAAATCTAATGTTAGAAATACGATTTTGTAAAAAGAGCAACATTTAACAAAATTAATTGAAAAAAAATATGCAAAAAAAATCCACTGAAATAGTTTAAACAATTCGCATCCAAAGTCTAGTCGAAAATCATTGATGATCTATTGTTAACTGTACATTTTGCTTAACCCATTTGATAAGAAAGTATAAAAATGTTTAACAAAAAACACCATTTTGTTTTTTAGTTATCAGAAGTAACAAAAAACTGTTGGATATCGTAATAATAAAATAGCGGATAATGCAGTAACCAAGCAACTACCTATTAATTAATATTTAAGTTTGTAATTATTGTTATTTAAATTAAAAGTTTTGTTTGCATATAATCTATGTATTATTGTTTAATACCCTTCTGATAGTAGTGATCTTTCTAGATGTCTACTAATTTAAAAAAAAAAATATTAAGGAATACCTATGTTGAAAAAATATAAATGGGTAACATTTTTAAAGATTGAGAAAGTTATCTCTAAATAGTATAAAACAAAGTCTTGTCTGCTATCAATTTATAAATATTTAATATTGAACAAATTGCGGAATTTTGTGCAATAGAATTTTCATAAAAAAAATTATATTGATTAACTAAAAGCTTGCTGGCAGATAATAAATTTTGAGCATAACAAATTTAAAAGAAGTTATCCAGTTTCCTTACTAACTCCTATTTTACATATAATATTACATCGTTACCGGCAGTTTTTTTAATACTGATCTACTACATTTTAGAAATTTTCCAGTACCTTGTAGTTCTTTTTTCCTACCTCCAGTAAGTGAAGAATAAATTTTAAACTTTTAATAACCTACAAATTCAATCTTTGCTTGTCACTTTATTTTAAAATACAAATAATTATTTTTGCACTGTATATACCGCACTTTTGTTATTAAGTTTTATTTACTGGACCATGAAGAAAATATTTATACAGGGATTTCATTTCAAAACTAGCCACCCAAAATAACTTTTAAAATATCTTTAAAACAAAAAAACACGTTAATTTATATTTACGGGGGGACACATTTTACAAGTATCTGTAACCGTGCAGTTACATCCCCTAAGCGGTGATGAATATCACTTCTAAAATTTTAAATAGAAAAGGGTATCATGTGATAGCTCTTCTTAAAGGTCTCTTTTTTTCCAATCTTTTGACACATTATTTTTTTAAATCGGATTAATTTTTCACCAAGTTATAACCTAGAAACCGGAAAAAATTAAAAATATTGAATTTAAATGCACGAGTATAAATACCGAGATAAACAAGTTAGCAAAAAGCCTTAAATGTTTTTTGCGTAAGATATTTTTGACCGTAAATTAAAACAATGTATTATTAGTAGATTATTGGTTTCGTTGTGTACTTACTGACAATTTAATTTTGACAATGGTTTATTCTTTACAAGAAAGAATTGAAATAATCTTTATTTATGGTGAAGAACAACGCTGTGCACGCAGAACTGCTCGTGTTTTTAATCAGAGACATCCCGATAAAAATGTTGGGCATCAGTATGTGTTGGATTTAGTTCATAAATTTCAAGAAACTGGAAGTGTGTGCAATAAAACTGTAAAGAATCGTAGAGTTTTAACTGAAGCTGCACAAGTTGAGATTTTAGGTCATTTTGCCATGGAACCTCAAACATCAATACCAAAAGTCTCCAGATTAACAAATATTTCCGTCGGCTGTGCATAAAACGTGCTAATTCTTTCCTTACAAAATACAGCTTTTCCAACAGCTTGCTGAGGATGATTATGACAGAAGATTAGAATTTTGCGAATTAATGACTCAAAGGGCAAATGAAGACCATAATTTTATTAAAAATATTTGTTTTACTGACGAGGCAGGTTTCTTTTTAAATGGATTTGTCAATAAACATAATTATAGGTACTGGGACAATACAAATCCACATGTTTTTCGGGAAGAGCACAGCCAATATCCTCAGAAAATCAACGTATGGGCCGGAATTCTTGGTAATAAAATTATTGGTCCTACTTTCATGGAGGAAAATTTAACTGGGGAATTGTATTTGAACTTATTAGAAAATCTGATAAATCCTCTTATAACCGAATCCTTAGAAAACCAAATAGATCAAGATGGAAATTTGTTACTAGACGAAGAAAACCTATTTTTTCAACAGGACGGAGCACCTCCACATTGGCTTAATGAGACATTTCCAGATAAATGGATCGGAAGAAGGGGCGCTATAGAATGGCCAGCGAGATCACCCGACCTAACGCCTCTTGACTTTTTTTTATGGGGACATCTAAAAACTGTGGTGTATAAAACTCAACCTCGCGATATTCCTGAACTTAGACGTAGAATATTGGAGGAGTGTGAGCGGATTACACCAGAGACGCTTCAAAAAGTGCGGGATGAATTCGAGCTGCGACTTTACCATTGTCTTGCCAACAATGGCGGACATTTTGAACATCTTATTTAAGTACAATGTAATTCTTACGCAAATAAAATATTAATAATGTAAATACAATGTAAATAATAATTATTTTAATTTAAAAGGTTAAAATGGCATAACTTGGTGAAAAATTAATCCGATTTAAAAAAATAATGTGTCAAAAGATTGGAAAAAAAGAGACCTTTAAGAAGAGCTATCACATGATACCCCTTTCTATTTAAAATTTTAGAAGTGATATTCACCACCGCTTAGGGGATGAAACTGCACGGTTACAGATACTTGTAAAATATGTCCCCCCGTAAATATAAATTAACGTGTTTTTTTGTTTTAAAAGTTATTTTGTGTGGCTAGTTTTGAAATGAAATCTCTGTATATTCAGCTCGTAGAAGGACCAGAAAATTATGTTGGATTTGTAGGTTATTATAAGTTGAACCCAACACAACTTATAAATACGACCCTAAGGCGCGCTTACTAAGTGGACTGTCTGCTTTCGGTGCTAGCTGCAACCACCTCCATACAGATAATGATATTCCAACACTTCGTAAAAACTATTGTGCAAAAACACTGCACGACAACTTTTAAATTTGTACATATTTACACTACTTTTTTTTAAAAACTACTTACATGCTTAACACTGTATTATTAGAGAACACGTCTGACTTCTAGCGAAGCACAGACTCGTCTGATGTTTTGTGTCGATCAAAGAGATACACACATGTCTACGTGTCTGAAACTAGTTAGCCTTGAGTGTTCCGCGCTGATGCAATTCGGTGGATGCGGTTATTGTCACGTACATTTGTTTACAGTTGCTAATAATGAACATCTGTCTTTGATATGTTTCAAACGGTTTTGAAACGCATATAATAAACTAGAATGAAGATATATAATCCCCTATTTTTTCAGAATCAATAGGCTTCATCCCCCCTATAAATGCTTTATTTTTCCGGAAAAATTAAAGTTAATATTGCTTTTTGTTTCTGAGTTTTAACTTCCATTTTTATTCAGATTTTTTTTTTCAGAATCAATAGGCTTCATCTCCTTATAGAGCTTGATTTTTACTAAATATTTCAAGTTGATATTGTTTGTCGTTTTTGTTTTATGATTTTTTAATTTCAGTCATCCCTTAACTTCTCCATTTTAATAAGATTTTTAAAAATCAATAAGCTTTGTCCTCTTATAGAGCTTGATTTTTAATGAAAATGTCATGTTATATCGCTTTTCACTGTTCATTTATGATTTTTTTTTTATTTCAACCCCCCTTAAGCCCACTAATTTTGATACATCCAAAATGTGAATTTGAGGATTAGATTCAAATCTATTGCAAGTTAAAAAACAATGTAAATAAACCAGTCTTTAATAAGTTTTACAAAAAAAATGTATTACAACTTATTTTGTAGACGGTTTGAAGTTATTTGACAACTTTCTTCAACATAATATTTTGGAATAATTCTCACTGAAAGTCGAAACATAATTATTAGTTTATATATATTTTTTTAATTTCAAACAAAAAGCTTACCAAAATGTTCTTTAATTTCCATTAGTTTACTTCTGTAAATTTCATATAGGGTCTTATTATTCCTAGAAAAAAATTAATTGACACATTCAATTTAGGTCATAGTAACCTAACTGTATTTTTGATTTATGTAACAATTGTTTATTGATTGAATCATTTTTAATGCAAGAATAGCATTTTATTATTTCATTTCTAGAGGGTGAATCCTAAGTTCATACTTTTCACTGTGTAGTTATAGAAGTCGTTAAAATAGTTTTTTTTTTCAAATAACTTTAAAAAAAACTCAAAAATAAAGATAAAAAAGTGATAAATATAAATCCGGGACTGAACTTGTAAGGAAAAATTAAACAAAGTTTATCTGGTTTTGTACGAATATAAAACACGAATATTGTAGTAGTATTTATTTGTTCAGTATGGTAAGAACAAATTGAAAATTAGACTTGTTAGATAAGTGCGCGGGTGACTGCATATCAGGTGAGATAAATCGAAGAAAAATGTGGACAACTGCGGGAAAATCAATTAATATCCCGTTCACGTTCAACTTGAACATATCCCGGTAATATAATCAAGATTTTTTTGACGAAAGTTATACAGGACCGTATTGGTTACATTTTGAAATTAATTATACTACGTTTTTTATGATTGAGTTTCTTTTTTAAGTTTTTTATTTTAATGACTTTTATGCACTGTTAAAACAGTATCAACTTGGGATTCACCCTATATAATGTGACAATTTCTTCTCAAGAATTACAAAATTAGATTACATTAAAAATCATATTATAATTGTTTAAAATAAGTTGTAGGCAAAATAATCGATTTTTTTCAATTAATCGATTATTTATTTTGATAATCACCCAGTCCTAGTTAGGATTGATCTATGAAGCCACATATTTAATTTTTCCACATGGCACAATCACTTTTAGGTTAGTAATGAATATCTGAGTACCTGATCAAATAATCATTCAACAATGTAAGGAAATAGCCCACATAGCACACGGACGTCTAAAAGACGTCATTTAGAGGGACATAAAGGACGTCCGAGGGACGTCCTATTTTGGTACATGGACGTCCTAATGTCCCGTTTCTGTCCATCTTAGGGACGTCCCTGGGACATCCCAAAAGGACGTCAAAGGGACCTTTGCGGGACGTCCTAGGGACGTAAATCAGACGTCCGAGGGACGATATTTGACCATAATCCATAAAGAGTAATAATAACAAAAATGTTAACAATAAAAGAGCTTTATTTAACAACTTTTATCCTAAAAAACCTAGCTAGAGTTAAACGTTTTCAGTTTACAAAAAAAAAACAGGAATGAATTAAATTTAACACACAGCGCTGGCAAGATGAAACCTTGGGTCCTACTTATAGCTTGTGTCGACAAAACTGAGTATTATAATTTTGTCCAAATTAGTTTTGTTCCAACTTTCCGCCATTAAGGTATTTTCTTTCCGCCAGCGGCTACCGACACATCACTTATTCTCACATCAACACAAAACACTCACTTCACTTTATAACCACTTTACCACCAGCATCAAAAAAATAACAAATAACACTTTATAACCTTCTTTTTTCTTCGTTAATCTAACTCACTTATTTAAGTTAATTATTGAATGCCGAAAATTGTAGCTATTGTTGTTCATTTGAAAATAAATGATAGGTTAGGTTTTCTGTCCTCATACTCTTGCAAAATCAAAACGTTGAATTTCAAGTTATCGATTCAAAGACCAACGATGCTAGTGCATAGAAAGTCCCATAGACGTCCCATTAATGTCCCGGACTCGGACCGAAAACTAAACGCTTTGTCGAAACGGGACCAAAATAGGACGTCCTTCTAAGGACGTCCTAGTGTTAACTGTAATCGGAAGTCCAGTGGACGTCCTATTTAGGTCCGGGACCAACCGGACCAACAAGGGACCAAATCAGGACGTCCTGTGCTATCTGGGAGGTTGGGTAATAGACCTGTTAATATTGAAAAAATATACCTTCTAGTTTTTTGGATAATTCTCTCATCTACCAAACTGTTTAAACAATTTCCCAAAGTATCTAAATTTAACGAATAGGGATGGATAATGTCCTTTTTCTTTTCGATTGAATTTTCTAATAGTTTCTGAGCATTCGTCAAAATTGATTTTTCATCAGTTACATCTGGAAGTCCCTAAAATATTTACGTCAAATTGAAAACTAAAACGCTTTTACAAGAAAATTAAAACTGTAGTGATAAACATTTTCTATAATCGTCGATAGAAAGTACAACAAAATTTAATGGTTAGAATTTTTTATCAAACAGTTTTATAATAATCTTGTCAAAACTAGATAATATCTTGTACATAACACAAAATGTCTTTTTGTATAACTCGTTCTAATTTTAACATAAAGTAACATTTTTTGTAATTGCAGCAAGTGTCAAAATGATCTACTTTACGTAACCACTTGCATAATGTTGAATATTCACTCGTTACATAAAATAAGACATTTCGTAACTGATTGCATAAATAGCTATTAGGTTAAAAATGACTGTAAAACTTACCTCTAACACTATTAAGGTAGTAAGAAACGATACATAAAATGCATTGAAAGTATTAACAATTAAATATCTTAGTTTTTCGTTGTTTTCTAGTTGGTAACTTCCATTGGTTAAACTAACAAGATTTAAAGATATTGCATTATTTAGGGCCGTATTAAATACCTAAAACATAAATTCGACGAGTTTAAGAATATTGATAAAATAATATTTTAACTGTCAATTAATTTGAAGAAAGAAAATAACAGAAACTCTGCAAAATGTATTTTACACTTTTTTTTATTTAAGCCTAATTTTGTTAGTTTCAACTTTATAATACAATACATATAAAAAGAAAATTATTGTTTTAAATAGTAGAGGGAAAACAGGGGAAACGCTAAGATCAGAATCAAACTGTACGGGGGAGGGGAAACTTGTATCAAACCGGTTTAATGACGATACACATTAGGAGACGAAGCCATATTGTATGAGGGAGACTTTTGGATCAAACTCATCTCCTATCATGGAGATCACAAAAGGTTATTAAACCGGTTTGATCCAAGTCTCCCCATACAGTTTGATCCTGATCTTAATGTTCCCCTTTTCCCTCTATTTAAAATGTTACATTAATTTTCATAAATAACAACGCCATCCCTTGTACATTATGGGAAGAATTTCTACAAGCCGACTTTGGATTATGAAATGTACGCATTTGACAAAACATAATTAAAGTAACATGAGATTTAATAAAATAGCGGTATTTTTTAGTAATTATAACCAATTAAGAAGTAAAATTACTTGAGTTAGTTCGAGTGCTTATAAGTAACTAATATTTACGAATCCAAATAAAATAGATAGAAAAAGTAACATATACCGTTTTATCCTTAGGTGCTAAAGTAATAAATTCTCTTGCAAACAGAGACCTCAAGAAGTGATAGTTTTCAAACAATTCGTCTACAAAAGAAGAATATACAAACTATATTACATTGTTATGACATGCAATTTTATTAATAACTGGTAAACTTAATAAATAATATTATTATTAATAATAATAATATTAAATAATAGTAACATTCATTTACTGCATGTACTCACCTTCATTCATTGATTTAGAACTTAAAATAACTAGAATAATATTTATATCGACGAAGTAATGAAGAACGGGGTTGACATAAATCTGTAAAGTCACAAATGGCACTGAGTACGTCATAGTTTCATCGCTAAGCAAGTGGCCCTTTAACTTCTTGTGATTAATCTCTCCGTGACTAATTTTATTGCTTACAATTTTAATTTTTTTATTTCTATTTATTCGTATTAGATTTTTGTGAGTGTTGAAGCAATCGTTGATACTTCTTTCTATGTTGGTTGAATGTGTAAATCCCCCTAAAAATCTCACTGTTTCTCTAATCCATTGGACATCTTTTGTAAGTTCTTCTAAAGTCAACAAATCTTTTTCGTAGACTAGATTGTTGTTCAGTATTAGAGATACTAGGTTAAATACGGTTGTAACTAAAACCTTTTGTTGGCGATTTAAAATTTCATATGCTAATGAAGGTAAAAGCTTCTTTTCCTCATCGGTGACTTCCTGCTGATGTAGCGCTCCTAAATTGTGAACGCTTCTGTCCACTTTATTGCCGAAAAATTGTTTTACAGATATCGGTTTGTCCATGTGAACATAAATATTACCGAAGCTTTCTTTTAAAATTTTCATCGACTTGAAGAAACCCTGAAAAGTAATTAAAGCTTAAATTATTGTAGTGTCATCCAAAACCAGGTAGAGACCACAAAATAATTGGAAAAACTCATTAAAGATGAAACAAAATTGAAAAATAAAAAATCTGCCTTTTGGACATTATAAAGCCCTAGTCAGTGTCTGGCACAACGGTTAGTGTTATTACTTTGATTCAAATTTTGAAGGTTTAGATGTTCAAGAAAACCTTCAGATCTATTGTATCGCAGATTCTAGATGGTCAAAGCTGGACAGTGGCGAGAAATGAAGGTGCAAAGTTGAGAAGACAAAAAAGTACTATGAAGTATTAATAAGTTATGTAAATAAAGCCTTTAACTTATTATCTATAATTTTTATTTTATGTCAAATTTTCCTGAAATGGTCCGTATTCGAGAAATTTGACAAAATGTGCAAAATTCTGATTTTTGAGAAAATTGTTAAACTAATAGTTGTTTGCGATATCGATCTCTATAATTTTTGTTTTTACATGATTTTTCTAAAATGGACCGTAATGGAAAAACTTGAGGAAAAGTGCTAAATTTAAATTTTTCAGTATTTTCGTTTTCAATGAATATCTATAGAAAAATGTATAGAGGTACTACAGTAGGTTATACAAAATAACCGGAAAAAGTCTATAATAAAAATTAAAACTAGAAGTATAAACAGTTTGTATAAACGATTAAAATTCAATGAGGGTATTTAAAATTATGAACTTTCACTTACAGATGTACTTTCTTTAGGTTTGGGAACTCCTAATAGTTCAAATGCAAAAAGGTTTTCTTCTAAAATCCTATCGTAACTTACACCAATTGGCACAAAATGTATATCAGGTACTTGCGAAAAGAAAAATGCTTTAAGAACCATGGTTAATAAACCTAAAATAAACATTAACACTAACTAAAATTTGTTATAGTTGTGCCTTTTTAAAATGAATGTTTTTTCTTATTTCAAAAAGATTATTAGGCAATAAACATATTTTTACATTTTCATTATTACTTTTTACCCAATTACTACAAAAAAAAAATTAAATTGAAAGTATATAATACTGTGTGTAGCAGCCACATGGAATAAGTAGCTCAATCAATGCTGTGCATTTTTATAAATAAATAGAGTTTCGATCTTTTTAATGATAAAGCAAGCAAAAATAATTTCAGTGGCCTTTTTCGACGGTATTAACAAACAAAAAATATATAAAAAGTTGTCAACATTCTTAATTTCGTTTAAAAAACCTTAGCAACTTGCTGTGTGATTATAACCGCATGACATTAATTGCTGTCAGTGATGTACGTGTCATTTCAATGTATTAACTACAAAACAAAAATATATGAAAAAAATACGTGTGGCACTCGGGGACTGCGGCGGTAAAGCTATTGCATAGCATTTTTTATCAATTTAAGCAATTATAATTATTTGTTTATTTTATTTATGCAGTATTTTTTTTTCTTTGATATTAATTCAAGTTACACTTTTTGAGCGTGGTGACCGATAAGAAAACAATTTTTTTTCTTTGATTGAATAAATGAGAAGTTAATATTGTTTAAAATATTTTTATCTTACAATACATGTAGGTTATTCAGGAATTTTTATCATTGAAACTATAGGTTTATGGTAACTGAAATAAGAAACATAAGTTTGAAACTTGATATCCCCTAAATATCTGGAAAATACCGCGTCAATGGTGGTCCCATATTTTATTGTGGATTCTTGTGGATCATTATTCATTTTCAAATTCATTTTTTCCGAAATTGTGTCTAAAAGAGATAGACAGTTATGAGCAGTTAGCAGCTAGTCTACACGCATACGTCTAGTCGCACGCACACAAACACCGTGCCGAAGTCTGCCGAACTGAAACGACGTTAGACAATGCACGGCTTTCAACGCCGCACCGCTGTGCCGGTTTATTTTCGTTACGGAATTTCTTGATTCGGTCGCCGCGCTCAAAGCCCGCGATAAAATCTATGCAATAGCTTAATAATGAAATAGTTAACACTGATAAAATAAAAATTAATATTTTATAAATTAATATCTAATATTTACGCCAGCCGGGAACATTTGTGATATCAATTTATTAGAAGCCAGAGAAAGCTCTTCTAGTTCTTATATAGCATAAACGTTCCAGTCCGCAGACGTATATTTAACTCCGCTTCATACTAATACGAATAGGGTCGGATAAAAACTTCCACAGCTTTTAACGCCGCACCGCTGGTCGGAGTGGGGGGTGTTAGGTTTATTTTCGTTACGGAGTTACAGAATTTCTTGATTCGGTTGCCGCGCTCAAAGCCATGCAATAGCTTAATAATTTTATAAATTATTATTTACGGAGATAAAACATGAACACACATCGAAGTTGTGTGAAACGTATAAAAAAGTGTGTTGAAGAATATTTTCAGCAGATGATAGAACATTTTCCAAAGGGTTCAGTTATAGTATTGGATAACGCTAGTTACCATTCCCGTCCATTTGGACGTGTGCCAAATAATTTATGGAAGAAAGATTGAGCTACTGAATGTATTCCATTTGGCTGTTACATACTGTATATCATAAATAAAAAGTATTAAAAATACATATTTTTATAACTGTCATAAATGAAATTCCAGTATTATATTGAATAATAAATAGTCAAGCTTGCAAACAGTAAAGAAATTAGATTGTTGTCATATTTTCAAAATGTTTAATTAATTAGTAACCGATTGTAGAAAATTCAAATGCAATCAAATGTATTCTAAAACATGACCTGCGTAATTTTCTTTCATTATTACCGAAATGTTTTTTTTTTCTTTTTTCATTTTAATAAAATCAATTTTTTTTCTAATTTTATAAAAAAAATATAAAGGTGACACGACATTTGTACTTAAAAATATTTATTTTCTTTATATTGTTTCGAATACAACTGGAAATAATTTTTTAACCAAAGAACTGTCTCACTACGTCCTTGTCTGATGGACGATGCGCTGCCTTTCGATCTTATGTATTTTTAACAGCCAGCAACCCCTATTTGCGGGTACTTTTACATGGGCAATAGCATTCAATCGCGTAGAGATAAAAATTAGCTTTAATTTGATATATCATTTATTAAGACGTTATGAACGTATAAATTGAACGACCTATGTACATCTGGTTGACAAGTGGTTGCGACCAAGTGAGAAACGACAAACCTAATGTTTTCAAGTTCTTTATATATCTCTTTTTGACATGAATGATAATATTTATTATTTATTTTACTACTAACATGAAAATTCACCATTATTTACTCCATTCCTCTAATGAGAAGTAATATTTCTCACCCTAGGTAAATAATGATAAAATAAAAAAACACCTAGGTAAATAATAAAATTGAATTCCATAGTTTCATTTTGTTAATTTGACAACTAAACTCCCATACTACTTAATATTTCAAAATAAGTAGGAAATAACTAAATCTCGGTTTATCAAAATCTAACCAAATCAAATATGGTAAAATATCAATGATAGTAGTTCGGTAAATAATAGCTCACTTCTCAACCTAAATGTATAATATACTAATCTTCAAAACAAATAAACAAAATTGTAAAAAAATAATCAAAAGTACTTGCAACCATATTTTGATAGGCCACCCAACAATACCGTATCAATAATAATTATCTATAC
This sequence comes from Psylliodes chrysocephalus, assembly GCA_927349885.1. Classification (NCBI taxonomy): domain Eukaryota; kingdom Metazoa; phylum Arthropoda; class Insecta; order Coleoptera; family Chrysomelidae; genus Psylliodes; species Psylliodes chrysocephalus. The sequence goes on from OV651817.1 coordinate 88,349,842, forward strand.
AACTTGTATTTTGATTATAAAACAGATTAGTTCAGTAATTACACGTTTGATCTTCGATGTCACTTAAACGTTAATCTATATCTAATAAATTTAAAATTTGTGTATTAAATTTTGCACATGCTTATTATATACATGTAAAAAAAAACTTTTACCATATTTTGGCGAAAGTGACTTATTGCTTCTACTTCTTGTTCCTTCTATGAAAAATTCTATGGGTAAATCGCCTTTACTGACTAATTGGTAGACATATTGTCTAAAAGTGGTCCAGTATAAATGGTCATCATTATATGTTCTCCTCATAAAAAAAGCACCAGTGTCTCTGAGCAACGTTCCCATACCCCACATACCATGAAAATCTTCAACATTTTATTAATGTTCGTGAAAGATGTTTTATGAAAAATAAGAAATGTTATTGATAGTTGCAATAAATAAATCATCTATTTGTTCCTGTTCAAATACAAAACAAAATACGTCCTGGAGTTGTGAAACGTGTCACTCTAATTAATAAAATATACTCAAATAAGCATTGTTAACATTATAGTCTTAAAAATAAAGTATATGGCATACAATACTCCCATAATATCTTTGACTAGTACATGAGTCAGCAAAATATTCTTATTGTAGAAAAACCGTTATAATATCTTTGGAAAAAGCTGAAATCGTTGTTTGGCGTAGAAAATATTATATTTTTTAGTGATCTGTACGGGCAGTATCGGCCACTGAACGTTTTCCAATATGCGTTGCACAAATCCATGTGAAAACTAAAGAGAGCATTAGGTCAGGCCATATAAACTGGCATCGCTGATACTATTCGTTTCTTGCTCGCGCTAATGCTTACTCTCTGTAGTTTTCACAGGCACTTGTGCAAAGCAGTGGCGTGCGGTGATATTTTTGGAAGGGGAAGCGATTGTATAAAAATACAGCAGGCCAGTAAGCACAGCACCGCAGGCGAAAATTTTTCGCGGCGCATTCACCATTTTGTCAAAATCTTGCTTTTTTCCTCAGTACTACGGATATTCGAGATTGAGATTTTTGAAGTGTTACTATTACTTTATTACCTAGTTTAGTACTAGAAGCTATAAAAAAAACTTACCATTGAAAAGCTTCCTTGGTTTATTTAAACGTAAAAAAAAACATTTAACTGAAATTTTTTTTATTTTTTTCCAGCATTTTTGGCACAGTTGACACAGCAGTTGACATTTATTTATACTTAAGATCTATTCGCCTATCCTCAATGGCTGCAAATTTGTCTATAACATCGTCGTAAAATTTTGGATTTTCTGATAACTATTTAACAAGCTGTTTTTCAATGGATATTAGGGCTAAATTAGAGAGTCTGTCTTCACTTGTTGAATTTCGTATAAAACTTTTAATGCGCTTTAAAGATGAAAAACTTCGCTCAACTGACGCACTTGTGGCTGGGATGGTTAGTACTAACTCACACAACTTGCCGACTTCACAAAGGGACTTATTTCAACTAGTTGTTATAAAAAAATTTAACATATTGACGGGCGTCTTTTTATCACTAATTTCAGTTTTTTCATAAACAACACTTAACTGGCACTTTAATGCTGGAATATCGAAAAAATTTCCATAATTTAATTTTAGTGAATTAAAAGCTTCCGATGGAAATTTTGATGAATCGTAGTTACTAATATTAAAATTGCACAATTTAACAAATTTTAATTCGTTAAAGTTTTGAAATCGAGATTTCATTTGTTGTAAAATATTATCCTAAGAATCGCTCTTGAGGAATGCCATCCAATACATACCGCACAACAATGGATAATTGACTTAAGTTTGCTACATCTGTGGTTTCATCAAGCGCAATTGATACGAAAGGTGATTTTTTTATTTCACTTTTAATGTGATCCATCACAACGTCGGCAGTGCATTTAATTAAATCATTTTGGATTGTGTTTGAGGTACCTCGGAAAGTCGTCGAATCAATAAAATGATTTTTTAGGGTATCATCGTATTTTGCTAAAAGAAGGTCCATGTAATTTCCTCAATTGGCAGATCCACTTGCTTCATTGTGACCCCTAAAACTTAGTTCACGCTCTCCCAGGAAACAAGTTACATCTATTAATCGTTGTAAGACGTCCCTATTTTTTTTACCCTTTCATATGATTGTCCAAACTATGTTCAATGCGATAGGCCCCAAATGTTTTTTCTTTAATTGTAGCATTTATATGAGATTTGCTATTTACATGTCGTTTTACACTTTTGTGAAAATTATTAAAGTCTGTAATACCGACTGAATTCCAATGTGTTTTTTCGGCTATATTAAAAAGTAGGCAAGGCCAGCAAAACAATTTCTTCAAAGTTTTGCAGCCGGTTAACCATTCATACTTTTCGTAGAACCCTACGTGAAAATGCCTGCTAAATTTCTTTCGTCTCTAAATTGATAGGATCCTTTAGTCTACGAGAATTAATAATGTCCGTTTTCTCTTCAAAATTTCTGCTTGAAAATCCTTTTTTAATAAAGATCACACAATACATACACAATTTACCACATTATATTATTGTTCACAGGCACATTTTACAAAAAGAAAAACAACTACGAAAAACAAACCGAAATCTATCTGAGGTCTACGAATTTCCTTACACGTCGATTCGCGGTGCGAATTGCAATATGCATAAGGCGACTTAAAAATCGCTGCCTCTCGACCGTATTTCTGTGTACAAACAGACTGACTCTGTCGCGGCAAAGCAGAGTCAACACGAAGCGAAATCAATTGGAAGATGAGCCGGCTTTTTTAAGACGCGCTTCCGCCGACGGACTCGATGTATATGTTGTTCGTTTACACAATTAATTTTCTCATGGATGGTGCGTGCGTTTACACATTACACCAATGAATTGTTAGTACATTTACGAAGTTTACGGAATGTTTCAGAGAAAATATAGTACCTAATTTAATATTAATTTCATATGCATTGTAAACTGACAAATATTTATTTTTAAATCTCAAAGTGTAGGGAAGCGGTGCTTCCCCCGCTTCCATGGACCGCACGCCCCTGGTGCAAAGGTGTATTGAAGTGTTCGATAGCCAATACTATGATTCCAGACATTTTTTTCTGTCTACAATTAAGTATTCAATTTTATATTACAAACTATTTATTTACGATTTTGTAATCCTCCGGACCAAAGTCCTTTATTGATTATATTTTTCTTATTTATTTTAACAATTCCAGTTCGAGGTCAGATACAAATCGAAAAAGTAATACTTCGCAAAACCTGCTTAATTAATACGAGTAATTAAAAAACTTGCCGTGAAATATTTTGTATAAAGTTTACATTCATTTTAATTAAATATTTTATGTGCGACATAATATATAAACCAAGTTAAAATTAGGTTGCTTTTGTAGATACTTTTGGTTATTTTGTAATCATTATGTAAAAAATAATATAATTAAGAATATTTTGTTAACAAATTTTCACTAATACAAAAAATTCGTGTTTTCGAAACGAATACGACTCTATATGAATTTTCTTCTATATGAGTGAAACATCTTCTCAACTCCAAAAATAAAATCATATCCCAATATCTAACAATATTACATTACGAGTGTGTGAAGTGACATTTTTCACACGAGTAGGAAATATTGCCGAACCAGGCATAAGCCAGTCGAGTGCGAAAATCACACGAGTTTAAAAAATCACTTTTTTACAAATAATGTACAGTATTTATCTATCCTACGACCACAAAATAATATAAGGAAATCTGGCTATGGAGGTTCAATCAAGATGTAGCTTATTCTAGATTTGTTTTTATAAGCATCTTTGAACATTTTCTTATGTAAATAAACGTGGAAATAAGCTAAGATCCATTCTGGTGAAAATTGAGACATCCAAGGTAACTCATAGAGAATCGAAGTCAGGCTATCAGTATATTTGATGAGCGACTAGATAACGTCGCGCTGCGAATTCATAGAAATTTATAGCAATTCATAGAAATTCGTAAAAATACATACGAATTTATAGAACAGAAATTCATAAAAATTTATAGAAATTCATAGACATTCATAGAAATTCATAGAAATTCATAGAAATTCATAGAAATTCATAGAAATTCATAGAAATTCATAGAAATTCATAGAAATTTATAGAAATTCATAGAAATTCATTTCACTGCTGGTAAAACAACAAAATTCTTGTTATGGCTAAGATGCCGGTATGTCGCGGTCCCTAAGTAAGATTTTGAAGCTTGGCCAATCAAGTTTTACCTTTCGATTTTTGTTATCTTAGCTTCCTGAGCAGACTCGCCTTCTTGGGCTTGCACACACCGACTCTGAAGGGTGTGGACTGTATGTAAAGGGCTAGTATTTGAAAGTGCCGGGAAGGTTTTGTGAGTCAGTACCAAACTACAATTTTAGCAGGAGCATGTGTACTTTACGGTAGTCGAAGCGATAATAGCCCGGTTCAAAAGACAAATCGTTCTTAACGACGGTGGCCAGTGACTACTTAACTACACTTTTGACGAAATATAATTACTTTAAAGTAATTATATTTCGCCAAAAGTGAAATATATTAAATAACTGAACACTTAACAGCTTATTTATTGTTTCGGCCTTTACTTGATGAAAATCCATTTAATTTTGAAAGAGTAAAACCAAATTTGGTAGATTTTCACTTTTATTTTAAAAATAAAATTTTTTTAAAAAAAACACTAACATGACATATGTTTCGAAGTACAACTTCTTTTTCAAATGTGACTATTTACAATTCGGTATCCAATATATATACGAAATAATTTAACAAAACAAAGTACTTAAGAAAACATCAATAACATTACAAAATAAACTATTTAAAGTAAATATTGGATATTATAATTACCTAAGTACCCTTATTTACTTTAAATAGTTAGTTTATTTTGTAATGTTATTGATGTTTTCTTAAGTACTTTGTTTTGTTAAATTATTTCGTATATATATTGGATACCGAATTGTAAATAGTCACATTTGAAAAAGAAGTTGTACTTCGAAACATATGTCATGTTAGTGTTTTTTTTTTAAAAAAATTTATTTTTAAAATAAAAGTGTGAAAATCTACCAAATTTGGTTTTACTCTTTCAAAACTTAACAGCTTGCTCAATATTAATATTTTATAACACTTTCCGGTCTCGACATTATTTTTATTTTTGGCGCCTCGACGTTACTGATAAGATTAATAATTACACAATATTATTTTATTATGTATGATATAGGGCACTTCCCATAAGACTAAATAGTGCGATATGTGTCCCTTTCTTAAGTGGTCGTAGGAAAACATATTATCGTGCCATTTACTAACAGCAGCACCAAAAGGTATGTGAGGAAATATATTCGGATTCAATTCCCATTAATAGTTTTTCTCGATTTTCGAATGAATAAAAAATTAAATTTGTACTCATACTTTTAATTTTTTTTAATAATTTCGAAACGTGTTTGATGGGGTTAGTCCACGCTATATCGATAACCGAACAGAACCCAAACTATTTATTGGTTTATTATAAAAGCAACAATTTTTTATAAATTTACAAACTTTATTTCTGTCATAAAACAATTTGAAAGGCTGGAGAAAAAATGTTTTTATTTCGTTTATATTATGATTCATATATTAGACAATTATTTACTTACCCATCCCAGCTGCAATCGCAGGTATTTCAATGTCATATTGAAAAGTTATGTATGACATCATTATGAAATCACCATAACTCCTATGGGTAGGTACAAAAATAACTGGACAATGTCCCATTTGATTTTTTATCTTCAAAAAACAGCAAAAATATTTATTCATATTGGGTAAAGTGTTTTCAGCGAAATTATAAATGTTTCTCTCATCGTCAAAATCATTTTCTACAGTAATTAAATAATTTATGTCAACCGCAAAAATATTATCTTACACAAGGGTTGTGTTTATTATTTCTAAACTCCTAAACAGAAGTAACGTTCAAATTAATACAATAAACTCTTTAATTAATTGGAGTCTGATGTCACGTGACCAAAATTTACTCCCACTCTAACTCTAATCCGAGTTTTCCACATGTGTAAACAAGTAGAATGATAAATGTGGCAACATTTTATATGTTAGTCTCTCTGTGACATCTATTTAAAAATTGATGTACTAAGAAATTACAGGAATTGATAAAAAATCTCCACTTTGACAAATAAACTTCTTCAAATTTTCTTAGATTTAAAAAATACTAAATAAGATTTAGAAATATTTGGGTGGTGACTTAGAAAAATATGTATCTACTTTTTAGCTTTGGTTTTAAAAATAACTCTTTTTTTTAAGTGGGAGATTAATTCTTTAAACCTTATATTATCATATTAACCCAAATTAATTTGGGTTAATTTGTGCTACAGAAACCAATAACCTTTAAAATTAAATAATTACACAACCGTTTGAATTATGATTGAGGTTTGCGGCATTGAGATTTTCTCCTTGAACTCTACAAAATGTGAAAATATACTTTAGGCTAATACAATAATTAATACATTTAATTTAGATGTTTGCTTACCTGTTCTACTTGTTCTACATTGATGTAAATTCCTGAAAGCACAGTTAGACAAATTTTTGTTAACATTAAACCCAGCCATCGTATAATTTTAAACTTTTTTTCATAGCCTATTTCATCTAAAATATCTTGAACTTGATGTTCCAGAACAGATTTTGAAATATTACTTCTTGAGCTTATCTAAAAGAAACATCCATATTCATTTATATTAATAAAACCTAATAAACAAGTAGTAGCGATGGAGAGCTGAAATTGCTTGGTTTAGATTTTCATTGGCATTTTATTTATTGCAAAAATACAGATGTACATTTTGACATAAATAAATATTCCTATATATTACGGAAAGATCAATTAGTACACATATATTATAATAAGGATTAGTTTTAATTAGTTCAGCTTGTTTCACTATACTGGAATTGCTGGCATTTAGGAACATGGTGTGGTATGGTAGTATAGAAACTTTACATCAGGTGCAGCCGTGGCCCAGTCTATAAGGAGGCTACTTTTGAATATATACTTCTAATAGAATGCAATGTAATATTTCTGCTCTTTATATTCCAATAAAAAAAATATATATATATATATGTATTAACTATAAAAGTAGCCTCTTCGTAAAATAGGCCATGAGCTGCCTCTGCTTTACATCATCACCTATTATGATTATTTTTCACATATTTTATCAATTTTTGTCACTGAACATATTATTTCCGTTCCAGGTTTCATGTAATTTTTATTGAGTACCTATTTATTTTAAAAAACATGAAAATATCGAGAATGCTGACCTGTTCAATTAATTCTTGAATTTTAGGGCTATTCAAGACAGCTTCTTTATGAAATTGAGGAGAAGGTCTAGACTGACCTTGTCTGAATGCAATTTTAGGATCCCATCTTTTTGATATCCATAAAAAATTTGAAGTTTCTTGTCTTCTTAAATCCAAGAAATTATCATATTCGCGCACAATACTCATATTATTTGTATATAAAAGACAAGTTCACAAATCACTACTAATTACAGAAAAGAAACAATATTTATATTATCTTACAGATATACCAAAATTAACGCGATCAATCTCAAATTATTATCTTATCTAAATTTAATATAAATTTGATATGCAAGTAAAAATAAATGTACTTGCAAGTTGCAAATATGCAACAAAATATATGGAAATCAAATTTTATTTTTATTTATCTGCTTCTCTAACCAGGGTTGCCAGTCAATACCGTCAATAAAAATGTACTAAAATTTTAATTTTTAGTATATTTTGAAAAGACAAACAAAAAAATTATTGTTTTCACTAGTCAATAAAAACTTTAAAATAACATATATTTCTGAAACCCATGTTTTGAAAATAATTAAACTACCATTACTAGTTATTATTATGCATCTTCATTAATATTTTACAATATAGGTACCTATCCTGTGAAATATATATTTTAAATATACAGTTCCCTGTGCCCTGTACCTACCTATATACCTACCAATACCAAAGACAAAAATACAACTATTTAATTTTTAATATTAAAAACATTGTGTGTGAAATATGTATATCAAAAGGTATCAGTGATAAATACAGACAACGGTGATATCTATAGAAACAATAAGTTCAAAAATTCATTTTTTATTTAATGGCCAGCTTTCAATTTTTAAACTGATATAAAGGTACAAAATTCTAAATAATTGGATTTGGGCTAAGTACACTAGAAACTTTGATAATGGAGTAGATTTAGTACGAACGTACTAATTATATCATGACTAGCACTGGCAACGTTGATGACGGATGATAATAACATTTGACATAGTTGCCATGGTAACGTTTTTTGTGTAGACAAGTGCTGCCAACTTTATTTTGACGTCATGACTATCGTGGTTCATTTCAATTATTTCGAAAGTCCATAACTTTTAAATAATTGTTAAATATAACTTATTTAAATATGATGCATCAAATCTATCAAAAGTAAAACAAATAAAGCATTTTCCAATATTCTTTTTCGTGCCGATTCATGCTCAATGTTACCGGTTGTGGCTTGTGTAGTGTATAATTGAGGTCCAAGCCATTATTTACATCATATGGTCGATGGTCAAATAAAAAGAAGTAGTAGTAGTGATGCGTGATGGTTAAACAAATCATAAAAAAGTACAAGAAATAAACTTAATAATACCCATTCCCATTAATATAAAATGGCCACAGAAACGCAAGAAAGTCCAGCTATTTCAGCTGATGATATAAAATTGGCCGAAAAATATAAATCAGACGCCAATGAATACTTTAAGAGTAAGTAACCTATAACATCTACAAAACTTTCATGATAAAAATGATCTTGACCAAATCATGAGTAGATAATAATTATATTAATCATTAACAAAATGTTTAATATTTAGTTTTATTTATAAATATCGTAATTACAATTTTTGCAGAGCAAGATTTCAACAATGCAATAGACTTTTATACCAAAGCAATTGAAAAGAATCCTGAAGTAGCAATATACTATGCTAACCGTAGTTTTGCATACCTGAAAACTGAATGTTTCGGATATGCTTTATCAGATGCATCAAAATCGGTAGAATTAGACAAAACATATGTGAAAGGTTACTATCGAAGAGCTGCTGCTCATATGTCATTAGGAAAATTCAAAGAGGCCCTAAAAGATTATGAATATGTAAGAAATACGTTTAATTAAAAAATAGTTTGTATTTAAATGTAATGATTTTAGGTAACAAAAGTAAGACCAAATGATAAAGATGCGAAAATGAAATACTCTGAATGTAACAAAATAGTTAAGAAGATTGCTTTTGAGAAAGCAATAGCAGTGGACGATAATAAAAACATAGCTGATACCATTAATCTTGATGCTATGAGTAAGTATTAATTGAATTATATATCGCTGTGGACATTCTTGAAAAATACCACTTCTAGAGTAGGAGGCAATTGGCTTCTTTTAACATCCTTCACTGTATATCTTATAATGCTTTAGTAAATCATCAGTATTTGAGGTACATAAGCGGTGGGCTGTTCACAGCGAATGGGTTAAAGTAAAATACAAAAATATGTTTACATATACCTAAGTAATTTTTTCTTTTTACACTTCATTTAAAAAGGCAGCCTGGATATGTGGGGTTGGAAAAACCTATGAATTATAAAATATGTTGGTAGATTTTTTAAGGTTTTTAGTCTGTATATGTCAAAAATTATTATTAATAGTTAAACAAAAAATAGGAGCAAAATTTGAAAAAAAAAAAAAGGTTTTTATTAGGTATATTAAAAGTCATATTCTGCAAACAAACAAAAAAAAACTAAAGCGTGTATAAATGGTATTTTTTTAATTGTAATTATCGCTAATATCAATATCAAGAAGTCCCAGTGATAACCTTTGATAAAATATTTGCATTTGTTTTTATATTCACTAATTTCTGCTGAGAGTCGATTAGCAAAATTTTGAATTCTAAATAAGAAATAATATTTTTATATTCTAAGATTGGATGCATCCTAGTATAATTTTAAATAGGGTTTGTCTTCTTCAATTAGTTTTATTTTGATATAATTTGAACCACCCTATTACAGGATCTCCAAAGCCATATTTTTCAAGCTAGTCCACCTTAAAATGATATGTATATTTTAAGGATATAACTTTGTTCCAAGTTAATTTTTAAAAGAAATTATAGATTTAATACTTAAATATAATTTACAGATTACACTACACAATGTACTTTTCTCAGTTTTACCATAACAATTGGTTTATGTAAATTTAGATAGGTTTAAAATTTACTTTTTTTTTATTAAGTAATTTAGTAGCAAAATATGTTTTGCAGCTATAGAAAATGAATATGCTGGACCAGAGCTTGAAGATGGAAAAGTTACACTTCAGTTCATGAAAGACTTAATGGAATTATATAAAAAACAAGGAAAATTACATAGAAAATATGCTTACAAGGTTCGTTATACTTTAGTAAAAATGACCTAACATAAAAATATTTTTCTGTTCTAAATGTCTATATGGTTTCAGATATTATTAGATATAAAATGTTATTTTATGAAGCAAACCACCTTGGTGGAAATACCCATTGGCGATGAGCATAAATTTACTGTATGTGGAGATATTCATGGACAATTTTATGACTTGATGAATATTTTCGAAATGAATGGACTTCCATCTGAGACGAATCCGTATTTATTCAATGGCGATTTCGTTGACCGAGGATCGTTTTCTGTAGAATGCATTTTTACATTATTTGGCTTTAAACTGTTGTATCCCAACCACTTTTTTATGTCTAGAGGTAAGGAAATGTAAAAATTAATACATAATGATTATACCTTGAATTAATAAATTATTTATATTTCCTGTTATAAAAAAATCTAGAAATTTGGTACTTATCAATGTATTAATGTAATTATTGAATTTTTGAATATCTTTTTAGGAAATCACGAAAGTGCTACCATGAACCAAATGTACGGTTTCGATGGTGAAGTCAAATCCAAATATACTGCTCAAATGGCTGATCTCTTTACTGAAGTTTACAACTGGCTTCCCCTAGCTCATTGTTTAAATAAGAGAGTGTTGGTAAGAAAAACTAATATACAATGATCAATGAAAACTTCTGACCAATCACTATTTATTTATTTTTGTAGGTCATGCACGGGGGCCTATTCACTAGAGACGATGTAACATTAGATGAAATTAGAAAAATTGATAGAAATCGGCAGCCGCCCGATGAAGGTCCAATGTGTGAACTCTTGTGGTCCGATCCTCAACCTCAGAACGGACGGGCGCCAAGCAAACGGGGCGTCGGGTGTCAATTTGGACCAGACGTTACCAAGACTTTCTTAGATCTTAACAAACTCGATTATATTATAAGAAGTCACGAAGTTAAGAATGATGGGTATGAAGTTGCTCATAACGGGCTGTGCATTACGGTTTTTTCTGCTCCAAACTATTGGTATGTATAATTTTTTTTTGTTTTTCTTACACTGAACTTGGATGTTTGTCTATTACTACTATAAATTAATATATTCTTTCAGTGATACTATGGGTAATAAGGGTGCATTTATTACATTGAAAGGAAGCGATATGTTACCAAATTTTACAACATATGAAGCTGTAGTAAGTACTGTATTTCTAATAATAAGTCTTCATTCTATATGTTTAATTGCGATGAATTTTTTATTTAAATGTATGTTTTTTTTTTTCAGCCACATCCAAATGTGAAGCCAATGGCGTACGCGAGTTCATTATTGAGTCTAATGTGCTAGTACCTGTCCTTTGTAGTAATTTTTTTAGATTACTTTTTCGTTTTAATTATTACCTGAATAAATTGAGGAAAATAGTAATTTTATTAACATCTAATTGCTTTAAACTTAAATTGCCATGTAATTTTCGATGAATTAAGGTGTATACAATTTTATTGTTAATAATTTGTTGCCGTTTTTATTATATACACTTAAAATCAATTGTAGGACCATTTCAATAAAGTATTTATTTATTTTTAATTTCATTTTCTGTAGATATGTATGAAATTGTAATAGCTACTTACTGCCCTTTTGTCATTTACGAGGAAGATATTTTTGACATCACCTGTTTACTTTTTTTTTTGAAAATTGTTCAATTTTATAGGGTATATTTTAATAAAAAGTAAGAACGAATGATTTTGTAATTTTGTCTCTTTATTTCGCTGACATAATTTATTTTGGTAAATATTAAATCTAATACCTAGATAAATAAACCTTACCATGAAACAAATAAAAATATTTAAAAAATAATACAAAAGAAGATACTAGAAAAAATAAATAATAAAGCAGGGTACATTATTTTTCAACTATTAGTAATAGTTTATCATGAATGTAAAAATAAACTGCAAATGTAATTTTTGTCTAAGACTTAATTTAGGTTATTGTTTTCCACCACTGCCTACATGTCGATTGGCGACAGATCGAAATGTTGGGTAACGGTTCTAACAATATAAGAAAAACGTTTTGTTTTCTTAGCAACGATACTATTGGGCATTCCAAACCACGGTTCATTCCAAACAAATGAATTGCCAGTGGGAAGGTTTGGTATATCTAAGAATTGCGACATACGATGTATTCTATCTACTATTCGTAAAATCATTATTAATGGTTTTTTTATATCAACACAATAAAAATAATATTTAAAAAACTCGCTTATACATTTCTTCATAAATTGGCAGGCTTGGCGACTACTATTTCGAATAAAAATAGCGTTAAAGATGCAAGATTATGTCGCTACCCCCCTTAGATATACAATAACTTCCCACTGGCGCCTATTGTTTGACAGGTCGTTAGAATGCCTAGTTGTCAAAAATAATTCATTTTTAATGTATTTTTGCATTTTCTAGTAATTATATGAGTGATTCGGGAAGTTTAATATTTGATATTGAAGAACAAGCTTTAAAAGCTATTTCCGGTCTGTTACCGGAAAAATCTAAGTCATAATAATAAATACTTAAGCGGTAAATATAGTTACTTTTTAGTTTAGATTGTGACAGTAATTTGTTATTACATTTAAATAGATTTTGCAAAGACATTACAACTATTTTGTATAATGTCTTTGAGATTTTGACTTTTTTTATTTGATTGATTGAAAAGCAGTAAGATACGAAAAACGCGTGCGTTAATAAACTTCTTATCTCACGCAAAATTAGTTTTTATCTCATGGGCGTAGATAAAATAAAAAATCTGATGTGTCCAACACATGACTTTCCTATCTAGTTATAGGCTTTTTCCGGTTATTTTGTACAACCTATTGCAGCATCTCTATAAATGTTTAGAGGATAAACTAAATAACATTGTCCACATACATTACCTCGAAACATTTTTCTATAGATATTCATTGAAAACGAAAATACTGAAAAATTTAAATTTCCTACAATTTTTTCATTACGGTCCATTTTAGAAAAATCATGTATAAACAAACATTATAGAGATCGATATCGCAAACAACTTTTAGTTCAACAATTTTCATAAAAATCAGAATTTTGCACATTTTGTCAAATTTCTCGAATACGGACCATTTCATGAAATTTTGACATAAAGCAAAAATTATAGATAATAATATTAGAAGTAACTTTTATTTGAACAATTTTCTTCTCAAACATAAATAACAGATATATTCCATAAAATATAAAAACGGCCTCCCATAAAGTACCCCCCAGATGTTCCGACTTTGTCCAAAATCTAATCATTTCACGTCAGGCCGAAATAAACATTAAGTTTAAAATTTGATGTTTTTTTCTTTATCCGTTTTTGAGTTTTCTTCAAAATTCGAAATTTACACATTTTCTCAAATATCTCGAATACGGTCCATTTTAGAGAAATTATGTATAGAATAAAAATTATAGAGAATTATTTTACAAACAACTTTTATTTGAACAATTTTTATAAAAATTTTTTTTTACATTTTGTCAAATTTCTCGAATACGGACCATTTTAGGAAAATTTTGTATGGAACAAAAATTATAGATAATTATATTAGAAGTAACTTTTATTTGAAAAATTTTCTTCTCCAAACGTAAATAACATATATTCCATAAAATATAAAAATAACCACCTATAAAGTACCCCCCAGATGTTCCGACTCTGCCCAAAATCTAATCAGTTCATAAGACGCTCAAATAAAGCTTAAGTTTAAAATTTGGTGTTTTTATGTGTATCGGTTCATGAGTTATGCGACCTACAGACACACACAGACATCATCGCGAAAATAGTCAAAACGGATTCAGGGGACCTCAAAACGTAAAAATCCGTCGAAAACTCGAGGTCGAAAAAAATCATGATTCCTATACTTTCCTTATATCTGTATACAGAAAGTAAAAACGACCCTCTACATGGTGTCCAAAAAAGCAGGCCAATCCGTTAACCATAGATTCCTTAAGTCAGTTTAAGAAATCTATTATTTTTTTCGATTGGGGCCATCATGTTCAATATACTGGGTGACAAAGTTAATTTTAAAAAAGTACGTTTTTCGTTTTATTAAGTAGATGAATATTTTTTGGATTTGTAATTCATTTTTATTTCTATCAAAATTTCTTATATACCCATTAAGGCCATAAAGTCCAAGTAAAACTATTTTTCTGAAACACATTGTTTGAACCACTTTTAGACTCTTGGTTCCAATTTTACATCTATTTTCGCCAGTCGTCAGGTTAATTTTTGTTGTATATTGTCCCTTTCGTCCACAAACTTAAGGCCGCAGTATCACTGTATTTCTCATATAAGAAGCAAGGGTTCACCATTTCCGATTGCATTTAAATCCCGCTAAATGAATTAAAATAAATCTTCTACCAGCTTAAAGTATAAGGTTTGGAGAATGAAATCTCCTATTTTTTATTTGTCCTGTTTATACACTGAATTTAAAAAAAAATCATAAAAAGTGATTTTAAAACCAGAGGCTAAAAAGTAGGAGATTTCATTCTACATATTTTTCCAAGTATCCCGCCAAAATATTTCTAAATTTTATTGCGTATTTTTCAAATCTAACTTGAAATACGATTAACAAATATTTGATAAATTTATTTGTCAAATTAGAGATTTTCTATGAATTCCTGTAATTGTGTACAGTTCATGTAGTTCATCTATTTTTAAGAAGATGTCACCGTAAAAAACAGTATAGCTATTCTACTTTAGAGATGGTTTTAATAGGTAAATGATTGTTTAGAGGTACCAATTTTTGAAACAGTGATACAGGTGTATGCCGTCTTTTATTGTTTCGTGCTTTTCATATATATTTGTCTCGTTTGGTTCCAAATTATCGATTGATTTTGCCTGTGTATGAACAAGTGTTGACCACGTTGCCAGATTATCGATTTATACGATAATTTCACAATTCTTTCTAGGACGAATTTGATTTTAAAGTGGGTGAAATATACAATAGTGAAATGCAGGAAAGGGAAGGAACTTTATTGCATTCCGATGTAAATTAAATCCGAATGACCTGGCATCATTGTATGATACGCACGTAATATTGGCGGTCTTTGCTTTTTTCTCCTGAATGTTATTTTATCTTTATAAGGAATCTTATTTCTGAGTTAACACGTTGACTGCTATGTGTATGTACCCATGTGTATGTCCTATTAGTGCGTAATTGTTCAATATTTTAATTTATGTTAAAGACACGCAAACATGTTTAAAAAAAAAGTTATATGGATTTAAAAAATATATATTTTAAAAATATTTTTAGATATATACAGGGTGCTACATTTTTGCTTGGTATATTTTTAAAATAGAACATGTATTTTATTTCAATTTTAGAATGGTTCGGTAATACTGTATTCAACCTTAGAATAATTTAAAAAAATATTACAGGTCTGCCAAGCAATTAAATTTTTATAAAATTAGAAAATAATGCAGACCCTAAATTAAATTATCATAATTCAAAATTGTTTAATATACTGACTTATAGCACATTAAGATAACGAATAGTAGTGATAGTGCTGGATTCTTTTATAGCGAGTGTTTTGAAACATGTCTTAAAATGGTTACTTTTAAGTCAAATTACTCAATTTTTCAAAGGCAGCATTTGATATAATATTTTAGCATACAATTCCTTATAAATTTGCATATCCAACGATACCAACATGTAAGAGAATAACATATATACAGAGTTTCTCATCAGTGCGTAATTGATCGATAGCTGTTTTATTATTAGAAATAAGAAAAAAAAATAATATAAAAGTTATATGACCATATTAAAAATTATTCCTATATATACAGGGTGGTCCATAAACGAGATGTTGACCAAACCTATACATTTTTAAATCAAAACACCCTGCAGGTAGTTATACATATTTGATTGTTTTCACGTCGTCAAATAATTTTAATTGACTTTATTCATTTGCTATGTTCTATATAGAGTGTGTCAACACGCGAGGTTACATATGCTTAAATTTTTTTCAATGGAATATTATATTAATTGGTGGCATAACATACAAGGTGTTCCATTTAGAAAATTAAGAAAATCGTGACCATTTTCACACATCCTATATACAACATAGCAAATGAATGAAATTGAAATTATTGAAACGATGTGAAAACAGTCAAGTTTTACTTTAAAAATGTATAGGTTTGGTCAGACAATCGTTTATGGATTATCCTGTATATTTATAAATAACTGTTAATTATTATGGTCATACAACTTTTATATTAATTTTTTCGTATTTCCTATTATAAAACTGCTATCGACCAATTACGCACTCATGGGACACCCTGTATATGTGTTATTGATATCGTTGGATATGTTAATTTATAAGGAATTGAATGCTTAAATAATATACAGGGTGTGGCATTTGAAAAAAATTAAATAAATTTAACTTGGAATTAGCCATATTTAAGACTTGTTTTTCAAAACACACTGTACAAAATAATCCAGTTCTATTACCACTATTCGTTAGCTTACTATCTTATTACTACATTTAAAAAAAAATTGAAATTATTTTAAACCTACCTAAATAATGATAATTTAATTTGGGGTCTGAATCATTCTCTAATTTCATAAAAAAAATTAATTTATTGGCAACCCTGCAATATTTGTTAATAAAATTCTAGGGTTAAATACAGCATTACCAAAGCATTCAAAAACTGAAGTAAAATACAGGGATTTCTTTTTAAAAAATATACCGTTTTATTTGTCAGATAAAAACGCAAAACCCTGTATGTCTAAAAATATCTTTAAAATACCTATTTTTAAAATGCATATAACTTTTATTTAGAAATTGTATACGTGTTTACAACACAAATTGAAATATTGAACAATTATGCACTAATGGGACAACCTGAATAT
Organism: Psylliodes chrysocephalus; assembly: GCA_927349885.1. Lineage (NCBI taxonomy): Eukaryota > Metazoa > Arthropoda > Insecta > Coleoptera > Chrysomelidae > Psylliodes > Psylliodes chrysocephalus. The sequence goes on from OV651817.1 coordinate 88,367,130, forward strand.
ATTATTCACAATATATGCACGCGACCTATGTTTGTAATAATTTAATCTCGCGCCGCGTTTATATATTTTATTCATGCGTCTATTAAATATTGTAGTTTACTAAGACCCAACCACAACATTTGCTTCGGCAGTCAACGTGTTTTAAATGCTTTTTTATTAATTTGTTGTTTAATTTGTATTTAGTTATTAATATTTCAAAAATGCTTATTTTTCTTATTGATTAATCTAAAATACGTAATTTTTATTTATAATTGAAAATAGTACTGGAATTCTAAATTGACAAAAAAGTAGAAATATGAAAACATAAATTACGACTCTACCAAATGAAGTAAAATTTTATGATTAATTTCTTTTTTCTTACAAAAACATTATCTCAGCAATATGTCATAAGTTGCATACACACAGTAGGTCTATGTAAGTTGATAACAAATGGAAAACTTTTTTATTATTTATTTTACGAAAAAAAGTTATTCTTCATAAAAATTTATGCATGGTCTAACAGAAAATGCAACCACCAGATAGCAAATTTTATCAGTCGGTTTTACAAGGTTTGTCAAAAAATATAATTTTGCTCTCAAGATAAAATACCTTTATTTTCGACAAACCCTGTATACGACTGATAAAATTTGATATCAGATAATTGAAATTTAGGTTTTAGACCATGCATAACTTTTTATGTAAAGTAACTTTTTTTCTAAAATTAATAGACCATGCAATTGTTTATGAAAAATAAGTTTTTTTTTTTTAATTCTTAAAAAGGTTTTCCGTATGCCGATGACGCCAACTTACATATAAATGAGATTAAATTTTTTGAAAATATTTTTTACTGATGCAGATCTAAATAAAGTATTGTTGGTAAATAAGGTACATTTTTCTTTTTTTATTTGGTTCTTTGGCTGTAAGACCTTTCGGTATATACATGGTATTCCATTAAGAATGGGAGCAACTGAAGATTAATTGATTAGAAATAAGCCGATTAAACGAAACATCCGTAGGTAAAACATTACTTGTTTCCGAAAAACAGAGTTTTAAAGTTGAAAATCAAAAATTATAAATAGCTACAATTTTTTTATTACTCAGTTTAATTTTACTAAATTCGGCAAACGTTATTGGTGTAATAAAATACATCTATCAGCAAAAAATAAGTTAAATAAGCTTTGCCAGTGGCGTACGTCATGGGCCAGTAACATCTTTTTCCTTCTAAATTTTAGTCCACGTCCACTTTTGATGTTTTTTAAATAAAGTTGAGTTAGTTTTTGAGATATTCGCACATATTAGAAAATTCTGTAGTTTTTAAATTTCGATTTTTTTTTTATTTAATTTCTAAGAGTACATTATTTATTTTAAAAACATCAAAAAATTTAAAATTTTATGTCCAAAAAACATTTTGGATAGTGACGTAAAATTTAAGAGGTATGCGGTATTACGAACGAATGCTGTACGCCACTGGAAAAGTTAATTAAGGTAACTTATTTTTTTGCTGATAGGTGGATAATTTGACACCAAAAACGTTTGCCAAATTTAGTAAAATTGTTGTGAGTAATAAAAAAAATAAAGCAATAAATATTTTTTGGATTTTAACACCTTAACTCGGTACCAAGAAACATTTTATCTAAGCATGATTTGTTTAGTTGTCTTATTTTTAATCAGAGAATCGTCAGTTGTTCTATATCCCATTCTTAACGAAACACTATGTATAGTATAAGTGGTCCCTACGTAATGATACGAAGACCGTTGTCCTTTGTTGATTGGACACAAGAATGAACTACTAAACAGCGTTGGGTTTTTAGTAGCAACAGCTTGTACTGAAATTCAGATCGTGATTGTACCAGAACGTACTAGATTTGGCGATAAATTTCAAATGAGAACACAAACTCATTTTAAACCAAAAAATAAATAAAATGGGTATAACAAAAATATATTCTTACGTTGGTAAATAAAAAATTTAAAAAGAAACCAAAATAAACTTTATTTTAAACAAAAAAATATAAATTAAAATACGTAAAACAAAAATATATTTTTATATGGTTAAATAATAAAATTTAAAAATAAAAACAAACACTTATTTTTTATAGAAAAACAAATAAAATAAGGGTAAAAATTAAAAAATATTTGTTATGTCAATAGATTTACAATAATTAATCTATAATAGACTGTAAGTGTAGTATTCTTTTTAATAAATAATTTACCGTAATTAACAATGTTTAAATTTATTTACTAGAACATGAAAGTGTAGTCGATATTTATCAGGTTTTTAAATTTCCCGCTGGGTTATTTGTTTGATATCGATGATAGCGACACATAGTGGGCCAGATGTTAACTGCGTTCGAGCTGGTGGTTGTTAAGCATATGCTTAGGAGCGTATCTTATATTTATGTCCCTTATATGAAGACTCATACTCCCTTATCTCTTACCCATTATTTTCAAAGTATGGGAGCACTCATTTCTCTCAAGATTCTCATCAGAAATGTCGTACGTCAATGTGGAAACGCTGTTTTAAAGGCCTCGAGGATTAAAATTCTTACGAGAATTTGTATTCCCTCTAAATAAACCAAGAGAAACAATCTGTGAGTTCACACTGGCCCCAAGGGCCCTAAAAATACTGTTTTACGTTGACATATTATGACATTTCTCTTGAGAGGAATGACTTTTCTCGATTTTGAAAATAGCCTCCCTGGTATAAAGTATCGCATTGGGAGTATCAGAAGTATCTACTGTCTAGCATAGAAATTGGAAATCATAGAATACATTATTCTAGAAGATCCAGCAAAATATTTAAAATGTACTAGATTTAGATACTTTTGTCTTTTGTGGTACTAGCATTTATGAATGGTTGAAATGTACTGAATCTAGTACAATTGTACTAATAAACCCAACGCTGCTACTAAATAAATATACCGACGTGCCGAATCTAATGCAAAAGTTTTATTTTTATACCTGTTTCATCGAAAATATTTGTCAAGGTCAAGAACTCGTTTAGTTAGTATCGCGTAGTAGCTAGGGGTGATGAATTTGTTAGGTATTTTATAACAGTTACCGTTTAGAACTAATAAAATTATTACGCCATCTGTTGAACAAAAGAACTATTAAATATGGAATATTGCTCCATCTGCTGAACAAAAGGATTCTTAATTTATGACACATAAATGACATCTATCAAAATTAGTTCATGTTACGAATATTGGGGGTGGTACTGTGGTCTTAAGCCAAATAAAAGTGGCGCACCAATTCGTTTTATCCATTTAAATTTCTGTTGTCTCTCTCTTTATGCTGTGACGTAAAAGTCGTTATTTTTGTCAGTGACAAACACGTTTTATACAAATGTGTTGGTATGTTATATTTTGCGCACGATTTTTTAATTTTTATTTTACCTTCTATATATGCGCAAACCCAAGGAGTTATTCTTCCATACAAAGACAACAAAATTTTAGAATATTGTAAATCGACGAGTACATTTTACAGGAAAAACATTTTTGAAAACCCATGGTATTTGTTTCTGCTAATAATTCTAGTATGTATATTTCTTCTAATGTTTATAGGTAAGCAAATACTTTAAAATAATGAAATGTAAATAATTAGTATTTATAATTATTGAATATTTAATGTTAAATAAAATGTTCTTACCCTAATGAACTTTACTGTCAAATATCCTTAAAAAATATAGATATAAGTTTGAGCGACAAAAACTTTTTTAACCCACCATTTTAAAGGAAGTTTAATCTACTTTTTTTTATATATAGCAATGCCTCTGCTCAGAAAATAATTATATGTAAAATTGTAAAGAAACTATATTTGAATTTTGTTTCGTTTTCGAGCTATCCTTAAAAACTGTAAGGGTTGCACTTTCATCCCTATCTTTAATTTCCTCCCTTTAATTAAATAGTATTCCTCGGTTTCTTTCATTTTTAATGACCATTTGAACGATTCATATGCAATAAAAACCCACGAAGGTGATTGTTATTCCTTTCTATATGACAATTATAATAGCCTATTATGAGTCATTGTGGTTTAATTCTAAGATAGCACTGGTAAGCAAACATTAATTTACGAACCGTGGGTTATAATCCCAAGTAAATTAAATGTAATACTGAAAAACCGGCAATGAATAGAATGCGGTCATATTCTTATTAGTTTGTATACATATTTAATCTAAAATATCTTTTATTTTAGGTTTAATAAAAGGTTTACTAGGTATATGTTCCAAATCTATTGGAGAATTAGGATTAGGACTTCTGGTAGATTTACCAAAACCCATTGCCAAATATAGAGAAAAATCGTTAGCCCACCTTCCAGTGCAATATGATATAGAAGGATGGCCAATACATCCTTATCAAAATGAACGTAGTGTTAGAGTATTTTCAATGTAAGAAAATTTGCATAATTAATGTAAACATCTATCAAAAAGCACATTTAATTGCAAATAATAATACATATACAACTACAATTCTTTACATATAAATATAGTTTAGATAATGAAATAAGATTTTCACCAATCAGCTGCCCCAATGTGTTTTTTTACTATTGCATTAATGCGGGCCTCCAGATAAGATTTATTTGTAAATATCTTTAGTAGTTTAAATAATTTTATCTACTAGAAACCCAATATCTATACAGGGTTGGATAAAGTATGGAATCAAAGTAAATATCTTTAAAACACAAGTGTAAATTAAAAATTTAAAAAACCGACTTCAAAAACGTGCAGATGCCATCACAACATCTTAACCAAATTTATATGGGATCACCCCTGAGGTACCCCCTTTCTAACAAAAAAATCTGATGTGTCCAACACATGACTTTCCTATTTTTCCCATTTAAGGAAAATTTTGTATAGAACAAAAATTATAGATAATTATATTAGAAGTAACTTTTATTCGAAGAATTTTCTTCTCCAAACCTAAATAACAGATATATTCCATAAAATATAAAAATGACCACCTATAAAGTACCCCCCCCCCCCAGATGTTCCGACTCTGCCCAAAATCTAATCAGTTCATTAGACGCTGGAATAAAGCTTAAGTTTAAAATTTGGTGTTTTTCTGTGTATCGGTTCATGAGTTACATGCGACCTACAGACACACACACACACAGACATCATCGCGAAAATAGTCAAAACGGATTCAGGGGACCTCAAAACGTAAAAATCCGTCGAAAACTCGAGATCGAAAAAAATCATGATTCCTATACTTTCCTTATAATCTGTATACAGATAGGAAAGTAAAAAGAATCATATAAATCGGACAAGGTAGTAAATCATTATCGCTAAACATACATAAAAAATGAAGAGTTTGAGGATTTTCTCATGGACCCAATTTTTAGATTTTTACCAAATTTATATGGGACCACCCCTGAAGTAGCCCCTTTCTAACAAAAAAAGAATTATTGAAATCGGACACCGTGTTAAAGAATTATCGCTGAACATACATTAAAAAAAAATATATATATATCGCGACGAATTGATAACCTCCTCCTTTTTTGAAGTCTGTTAAAAACGGACGATATTTATGAAACTTTGCAGGCAAGTACAATGACGCATAATGCATCTTTTAAAATCTGCAAAAATATACAGGGTGTCGAATTTGAAGAAGATTCTATAATTGATTATAAACAGCAATTTCTATAATTTTTTATATTGGAAGCAAAGTATAATAGGTATACTGATTTTTAATGATTTAGGATTTCTGCCAGTATTAAGTGATGAATTTACAAGATAATATGACATAACCGAATAGTTTCGAATACTTATATATTCTTTTTTTAGCATTTTACAGTTTAAAATTTCATTTAATGAGAGGATAATTGTTAACTATTTTTCGTAGATCATTGATAGAAAGCATTTTAAATTTCTCAAATTGCACTTTGCTGTAGTACTTCGATATTTTTAGGAAAACAGAGTTTTGCCTAAATGTTGTATTTTTCTTGGCGTACCCTCTTGCACTATGTTTACATCTATGCGGTATGTGTTGTGGAAGAAAGATTGAACCAGAAGATGATAAAGGTTGCTTCTGTTGTGTCAGTATGTTAAAACTTAATGAACGGTTGAAGAAAAATAAAAAGGTAAGATATATGTGCTTTTCAGTAATCAGCTCTCTAAAATTTGTTCTTTTTACTTTCCGTTACACATGATACTTTTTTGTATTACTTATTTACAATGTTAGTTTTTTTTGTTAGTTTCTAACGAAAATTATTTTTATTTGATTTAATTACGTCCGTTATGAGCCTTCTGCAAAATTTGATTTACGTTAATTATTTTATAAATTATATTTGTTGCCTGATTACATTATAATTATTTTCTTTTAACGATTACCTATAGTTTTTTATTTGAATATTGTCAGAAAACTGTTGATATACAGTGTGGGCAACTTAAAAGGTCCACCTCTTATCTTATTAGTTATTAATAGTTGTCGAGACACATTTTTGTTGTTTAAATGCTTCAAATAATTCTAGTAGATTTATTCTGCGATAAGATTGCCGAGATTGCCGATCGCCTGAGATCGGTTTATAAATACGGGTTTTTTTTACATACTATTTTTTAGGGCGGCTATAGCGCAGTACGAAACGTAGATGTTTACGACGATAACGATAGAAAAGAAGATGAAGATACGCAATATGTTATTAACCAGATGCGGCAAAGTCAACTTTCACTTCAGAAAGGTTTTTAAATAAAAAATATGTACTTTTTTTTAATTAAAAAACCAAACAAATAATTCTGTAATTGTATTAGATTCTACAACGTCAATTATACTACTCCCTCCTCCGCAATAACTTGATAAACAATGAGTAAAAATTAAAAGGTAATAAATATACTATATTTTTCAAGAAAGAAAATAATACGATATTTCTCTAATAAGAATGAATTTTATTCTGCCTGGTTATTACAAAATAATCTATTTACTTATTTCATCCAAAAAATCTGATGTGTCCAACACATGACTTTCCTATCTAGTTATTATAGACTTTTTCCGATTATTTTGTACAACCTATTGCAGCACCTCTATAAATGTTTAGAGGATAAACTAAATACATACATTTTCCACATACATCTACCTTGAAACATTTTTCTATAGATATTCATTGAAAACGAAAATACTGAAAAATTTAAATTTAGCACTTTTCCTACAATTTTTCCATTACGATTCATTTTAGAAAAATCATGTATGAACAAAAATTACAGAGATCGTATCGCCAACAACTTGAAGTTCAACAATTTTCATAAAAATCAGAATTTTGCACATTTTGTCAAATTTCTCGAATACGAACCATTTCAGGAAATTTTGACATAAAGCAAAATTTATAGATAATAATATTAGAAGTAACTTTTATTTGAACAATTTTCTTCTCCAAACATAAATAACAGATATATTCCATAAAATATAAAAACGGCCTCCCATAAAGTAGCCCCTCCAAATGTTCCGACTTTGTCCAAAATCTGATCATTTCACGTCAGGCCGAAATAAAACTTAATGTTTTTTTGTTTATCCGTTTTTGAGTTTTTTTTTCTCAAAATTCGAAATGTACACATTTTATTAAATATCTCGAATACAGTTCATTTTAGAGAAATTATGTATGGGATAAAAATTATAGAGAATTATATTACAAACAACTTTTATTTGAACAATTTTTATAAAAAATTATTTTTATAAAAAATTATAACAAGTAACTTTTATTTGAAGAATTTTCTTCCCCAAACGTAAATAACAGATATATTCCATAAAATATAAAAATGATCACATATAAAGTACTCCCCCAGATGTTCCGACTCTGCCTAAAATCTAATCAGCTCATTGGACGCTGGAACAAAGCTTAAGTTTAAAATTTGGTGTTTTTCTGTGTATCGGTTCAAGAGTTATGCGACACACAGACATCATCGCGAAAATAGTCAAAACGGATTCAGGGGACCCCAAAACGTAAAAATCCGTCGAAAAAAATCATGATTCCTATACTTTCCTTATCTGTATACAGATAGGAAAGTAAAATGAAGAAGTTGAGGATTTTCTCATGGACCCAATTATTATATTTTGACTAAATTTATATGGGACCAACCCTTTCTAACAAAAAAAGAATCATTGAAATCGGAAACGATATCAACTCGAAATATTCAGGAAAAATTAAGCTTTATAAGGGGATGAAGCCTATTCTTCTCAAAGAAATCTGAATAAATGAGGTACCTATGTAAAACTGAAAAGTATAATATAGAAGGCAAACGTATCCTGATTCTAATTATTTTACGAGTCTAATATTATTTGCTAATGAGTAATTTTTATGAAATAGGCCCCAGAAAATAAGGTAGGTTCATATGTGAGGTATAAAATTTTATACAGGGAATTTCAATGAAAATTATGCACCCTAAATAATTTTGAAGGCGAGGCTTAAACGAAAAAATAATATAAAGACGTCTTAGGAAAGAAATAAAAGAAAAAATATGACGAATTCAACACATGACTTTCATGTCTGCACACAGACATCGCGAAAATATTCAAGCCGGATTGAGGGGACCCCAAAACGTAAAAAACCGTCGAAAACTCATGATTCCTAAACTTTCCTTATCTGTATACAGACAGGAAAGTAAAAAGGAAGAGTAATAATAAAAACACAGTTTCCAAATTATTTATTTTATACCTATCTCAGGTATACATTTTTGGAATCGAATAGAACAATGTGATACTATACAGGGTGTTCCATTAAAAAAAGACATGAAGGTGGCCAAGGGGGAAGTTACCAGAATACATGAGCAAAAATACATTCCCATTATGATTTTTTGCTTTTTAGGGTTCCTTACCTGCTGTCCGTATCTCATAATTTGTAATAGGTACAGTAGAAATTTTCAGACTTATGTATTACTGTTGCCTACTAGAAACGTGTTTTTTTGCTCGATCTTAATAAAGTATTTAAAAACTACATAATAGTATTAAAATCTTGTACGATGGTGCGGAACCATTTATGCGCGAGTCAGACTCCGCACTTGGCCGGTTTTCGTATTTTTTCATAAAAGCTTCAGCTAAACTTATTTAGGGTGGATATTCATTGAAATGACATCGTTATCATGTTGACATTGAAACATATAATCAAACTCTTGAAAAGGTAGTTGTTGACACATGACAAGCTAACTATTCATAAAGGCGATATGTTATTGAAGGTAATATGCACCTAATTAAAAATAATACAAAAAAATGTATTAAACTAAAAATTCTAATAAAAATGATCTAATCTGGCTCAACTCCTAATTTTATGATCTCAAGAAATAGCAATTTTTCATATGAATTTTGCTCCAGCCTAAGTAAAAGGCATAAAATAAAACAAGACAATACACTTTTTTATTTTATTTTTTTTATATAAAGATATTTTATCTTATGGTCTAAGCAACTGGATCATCACCTTTGGTAGTCCTAGTGTAAATCAGTTGGGCTCTGTGTTGTACAACTTGTTTGATAAGACCTAAAAAAGCAAAAAAATATATAAATAGGTTTTCACATAGACAAAATGAAAACTAAATCAGACTAGACTCTTTCAAGGTTGAAGGACACTGATCTGGTGTCACATACTTATAAATTTTCATTATTAGAAACTTTTTTCTAATAGGAACCTGTACATTTTATTTTTGAAATGCATATTTTTGCAAAAAGATGGTTAGGAACAAATGGATAGAGAATGTTCATGACTATGTTTACCTTACATATTATGTAATTATTTGATAAATAAATATTATTAGGTCATATTTTAATGAATACAAGAATAAATATCCTTTAAGTAGGACATTCTTACACAATGAAAATAATTTGCAATGATTGTTTATACTGCAAAACATGCTTCGGAGTGTATGTTAAAAAAAGACAATTTTTTTCTAATGGGAAAAGTTAATACCAACTATTTGAACATTGATTTTTATTTTGATTCAATAAATATTGACTGTATATTCATTTAACAATTTATGTAGAAAGACAAGGTTAATTATATAGCATCTGTTCCAATTTTTTTAAACTCTTTTCTAATAATATGTTAAAATGAGACAAATCCTGGACTTGTAGGATAAGTTTTATTTGTATTTTTTTAACTTTAATTTTTGACATATATATGATATAAAAACCTTAAAAACCTAATCCCAGGTTTTTTCTTACCCAACTCTACCTAAAATATTAATTAGGTATATTACCTTTTTGTTGGAGTTCAATAAGTGCCCTTCTCGCTAGGGATCCACGAACTTTTAAGCGTTCAGAAACAACAGAAGGAGTGATCAATTTGTAAGATGGGACTTCCTTGTAAAGTTTATCATAAGTTGCTTTATCGAAAAGAACTTGATTATTTAACTTGTCTCGGACTTTTCCTTTTGACCACTTCTACAAATAAAAGATAATATATTTAAAACTAGATTAGATGCCCAAAAGTAATAACTACTATCATGATTGCATACCTTCTTCTTTGCTTTTCCTCCACCCGACCCTTCTTTCTTCTTTTGGGTCTTTTGTGGTTGCTTTGCAGAGGACTTCGCGTCCTTTTTAGGCGGCTACAACAATACATTAACGAATTAATAAGATTCATTATTAATACAGATACAATAAAAATATTTTTTTATTTCAGACTCATTAAATCAGATTCTTCAACCACGAAGATAGTCTTTACTTAAATTTTATACATCATGTACACATGGCAGTGTCGTGTCGATTATTTACAAAAAATGAATTTCAATATACAAAAATTTATCAAAACGATTATCAAATAATAATTCAAATAATTACACGATGTTTTACTTCTTTTACAACATAATTGCATGTAAAAATTACTAAATTAATAAAAATATTAAAAAACTTGATACTCACCATGTTGGTTCAAGTAAAAGAGGTTACGGAAACGCGAAAACTTCAAAGCGGAAATTACGTTTGACAATTGACATTATCGTCAATTGAAGGAGCGCGTTCAGGAAACACGCTCCGACCAAATAGTGTGATCAATTTGGTTTTGGTTCGATTTTAGCTACTTTCGTTCAGAAAGTCGAGTCAAATTAATCTAGAGTGTAGAGCGTTTTCTTTTTTAGCCATTTTAGACTGGATTAATTTAAGTAAATTTGACAGAACGTAGAGTTCTTTTGGTGAAGTTGTTTCATATTATTTTAGTGTCATAAAGTTGTTTATACATGAAATTCTATAGAGTTAAGTTTGTTTTAAAATAAATTATTTAAATTTTCTTATCTTGTTGACTTTATAGATCATTCATCATAAACTCGATTACAAATAGGGCTGTGAATAGGTAAATATCGAAATAAAAAGAAAAAACACGTAAAAAAAACTAAATGAGTAAAAAGTCAAATTGCACGCGACACGAGTACCATCAAACATCAAACGTTGTAAAATGTAAACAAATAACTGTTAAAATTGTGTTTTCAAATTCGTTAACGTTTACTTTCGTTGCCGTTCACAAATTTTGGGCCAATGAGAATTACTTAAGGGCCGATTCCACCGTTGTGTTAAACGGAGATTAAAATGACACTGTTAATATAAAAATGTTATTTTAAACTTCGTTTAACAAACACAACGGTGGAATCGGACCTAAGAAATTTAGTTTACTCCCGTATACAATAGGTCTTTTCCTTTGCATCGAAAGTGTAGCACTGGACTACACCGATTCTGAAAATATCGTTCCATATATACAAATTGTATGGATGGAACGATATTTTCAGAAGTGACGTAGCTCAGTGCTACACTTTCGATGCAAAGGAAAAGACCTAATCATCTGAACGCGCTCCTTGAGTTTGACGTGACAGCTTGACATTTGACTGTTTTTCTTCTTCCTCTTTTTTTGTTCATTTCGATGTTGACGAATTGACATTGATAGATTTTGAGAAAAATGAAAAATGGTATATTGGAAATGTCGATATTCAAATAAACAGCCGGTAATGGCTGAAATACTTACGTAAATTTATAAATATTCTATCAAAAGACTAATTTTTCATTTTATTTATATATATTATTTTCATTTTATCTCTAGTCGCCCCGATAATTCCAGATTTCGGTTTCAAGACACGTAGTCAACATATTTTCGAGTGTGTGATAATTATGGTGATTTTTCTTTCGACTATTTAGTTTAGGTAATACATATTTACTTTACAAATATGTTGCCTCTTTCACACAAAGACAATTATCAGTCATATTCGAGAGGATTTGGATCGAGATTAAAAGAAAAAATTAATGGTTGGATTCGACTAATTTTTTCAGACAGAAATTCAAGGAACTTATTTTTATTTTTAATTCTTAACTTATCATTCGCCTTTGTAGAATTATTCTATGGAGTTTGGAGTAATAGTTTAGGTAAATATGACTACAACTATCTATAACAAAACTACAAAATAACTCTTTTTAAGGTTTAATATCAGATTCCTTCCATATGTTTTTTGATTGTACTGGCCTTCTAGCTGGATTAGTAGCATCTGTAATTACGAAATGGAAAGCCAATGACAAATATTCTTATGGCTATGTAAGAGCAGAAATATTGGCTGGGTTTGTCAATGGATTGTTTTTGCTATTCATTTCATTCTTTTTGATGTCTGAAGCTGTGGAAAGGGCTATTGAACCTCCTGAGGTAAGATCATTTTTCTTACAGGAATACAGATTGTGGCAAAGACGAAAAATATAAGAAATATAGTCTGTTAACTGAGAAACTAAATATTTTATAGATCAGTGGTGTACACTAAGAATTTTTAAATATAATTCAACTTAACGATCAGGGGGTGTCCATTAAATAAGTGAGCTCAAAATAGGGGGTGGGGTCAAGCAAAATAACACCAAATCACATTTAAGGGGGGGGGGGGGGGGCAATGAAAATCCCATGTCAACTTTTTAATTGTTATGATGATCACATTTAGTATTATAAACTTAATTTGGAGCATAGATAATATTAAGTATTGTCTACACTGAGAGACAACTTTATTTACCTATGATAAAATTTTATTATCCATTATAAAATGTTTGTTTAATCATTTGGAAACATATTTGAATTAAAACAAGTTTTTATTTTGCAGGTTAAACATGAAAGACTGTTTATAGTCTCAGTCTTGGGATTATTAGTAAATTTAGTAGGTATTTATGCCTTCCAGCATGGCCATGGTCACTCACATGGAGGAGGATCCCATGGTCATTCTCATGGAGGAACGAATCAAGGACATTCCCACTCAAATAATCATCACCACTCCCATGATATAGAATTCGATCATGGGAATTCACAGATAATGAAAGGAGTATTCCTCCATATTTTAGCAGATACCTTAGGAAGTGTAGGAGTGATAATCTCAGCAGTACTGATGAATATGTTTGGATGGATGATCGCAGATCCAATTTGTTCCATGTTTATTGCTTTATTGATAGCTCTGAGCGTGCTAGCTCTAATAAAAGATTCTGTTATGATTTTAATGCAGAGGCAGCCTGTAGCTCTGGATAATGTTTTGCCTCAATGTTACCAGAAAGTTGTGAGTTTAGCTGGAGTGTACTCAGTACAGGAGCCTCATTTTTGGACTTTGTGCAGTGAATTTTATACTGGTGCTATAAAATTAGAAGTATCGAAAACTGTGGATCCTAAGTATGTCGTGTCTCATACACAAATGATTTTTGCCTCTGTAGGTGTCAGGCAGTTATATGTTCAGTTAGACTATACACCAATGTGATATAACTTCATTGTTCTATTAAATAGAAGAAACTAGAAGTAATTAAATTGATTGAAAGAACATGAATTTTATAATTTTTTTATAATAATTTTGTTTTTGAAATATATTTTAACCATAGGAAGGGTATATATTTATTATTAAGTTACAAATGTATTTCATATTGCTTTTTGGGTATAAATATCAATTTGAAATATCTTTGATTTTATTTAGAACTTTATACAGGATGAATTTTAAGTTAATACATTTTTTTAACTGTGTATAGAAGTCATTAAAATAAACAAATGATTTTCCTGTAGTTATGTACACTTTTCTTTGACTTACATTTATTAATTTATCTTCCTAATTTTTAAGTTTTTTTTTTAAATGTATTTTAATGGCTTCTATTCTATATACAGTTAAAAAAGTATCATATTAGGATTCACCCTGTACAGTGCATACCTACATAAAGGATGGAACCCAGAACTTTTTTTTTGATTCTGTATGATGTAAATCTAATTAATAAATTCATTATTTAAACATAGTTTTCTTTTGAATAAAATGCTGAAACACCGATTTTTTTGTTAAATAAAAAAGATCATCTATCAGCATAAAAACCACATATTTTCAATTTTGAATCATCTGAAAAAAAAAAAAAAAATTCGTGTCTGACACATAGGGTTGCCAGATTTACGAAAGGGAAAAGCAGGACAATGGTGACGACAGAGGATCGGGTTAAAAAAAAATCTGATGTGTGCAGCACATGACTTTCCTATCTAGTTATTACAGGCTTTTTTCAGTTATTTTGTACAACCTATTGCAGCACCTCTGTAAATATACATTTTCCACATAAATCTAACTCAAAACATTTTTCTATATACAATATACACTCATTGCCAACGAAAATGCTGAAAAATTTAAATTTTATACTTTTCCTCCAATTTTTCCGCTGCGGTCCATTTTAGAGAAATTATGTAAAAAACAAAATTTATAGAGATCGATATCGCAAATATCTTTTATTTGAACAATTTTCATAAAAATTGATTTTTTTTACATTTTGTAAAATTTCTCGAATACGGACAATTTTACGAAAATTTTGTATAGATCAAAAATTATACAAAATATAAAAAGTAACTTTTATTTGAAAAATTTTCTTCTCCAAACGTAAATAACATATATTTCACAAAACATAAAAATGACCCACTATAAAGAACCCTCCCAGATGTTCCGACTCTGCCCAAAATCTAATCAGTTCACCGCCAGAATAAAGCTTAAGTTTAAAATTTGGTGTTTTTATTTGTATCTGTTCATGAGTTATGGTGGATACAGATACACACAGACATCATTGCAAAAATAGTCAAAACGGATTCATGGGACTCCAAAACGTAAAAATCCGTCGAAAACCAGAGGTCGAAAAAAATCATGATTCCTGTACTTTCCCTATCTGTATACAGATAGGAAAGTAAAAAACAATTATTTTTATAAAATCAGGTACCTTGTTTTTATTGAGTTTCTAAAAAAAAGTCTTCAGCTCATATTTTTATAAAGCAGGTCAGAGCTTCTTAAAAAAAAGTCAACAGTTTATAAACCACATTCTTTTGCTGAGCTTTAACTTTGGATATTTCAAAAGCGTGGCATTTCAGTAAAAAGAGTCCCTTTGAGGTCAAAAGTGGGACATTTTCGTACTTTGGCGTTACGCGTGCCAGCAAGTGAAAAAGCGGGACAATTACGCCTAATGCGGGACGTCTGGCAACCATACTACATGATTTTCCTGTAAAGTTATCAAAAGTATTTATTTTAATTTTGCTTACTTAGATTTTTATTCTAACTAGTTTTTGAACTGGATATTATAAAGGGAGTTTTGATTTAATTTACAAGTGTAGATGTCCGCTTCTTTATAACCTCTAGGCATACAAGTGGATTTTACACATTTCTTTAGAGATTGGAATAGAAAATATGTCTCTTGCTGACGAGTTCTAATAAGGACGAAACCAGTCAAAAAATTACGTTTTCTGCTAGGGTTGCCAACTTTGTTTTTTAATTTTTCTGGACGAGGGTAATAAAAAATCAGGACTTACGGTATAAATTCTGGACATTTTTATAATTGCAAAAAACATAACAAACTTAAATAAACAATTCTACAAAAAAAAAACGGAGTGATAAAAACAGGATTCTAAACATTTTATTTTAAAAAAAAGCATAAAAAGAAAATGAAAAGTTACAGCTACGTAACAGTGTCACTGCATTTAAAATAATATTTTTTTCACTTTTGTAGCTACTATTAAAATAAAATTATAAAATTCTTTGCAAGTACAAGAATAATTAATCTTTATTTGAAGTTCGGCCTTAATGGATAATCGATTACGTGCGTCAGTCCACGAAGCTAAACACATACTTTTCAGAAATATTAAATTTCATTTTTCAAGTGTATGATTTTCATTATAAACCAGGTTACAGCCGGCTTAATTTGACAGAATTCTTTATAAAGTTGATCCATGTTTATGTTAAGAAGACCAAAATCAGTGACAAATTCACACACGTCATTATATTTTAAGGGTTCATTCAATGAAAATATTTTTAATTTTGAAAGAAAGTTGTTTTCAGTTAAATCAAATTTTTGTTGTACATATGAAAGAACATTTCTATAAAAATCAATGCACGTTATCTTAATGTCATTTTGAATATTACGTGGAAAAGATTTAAGCAAATTAGCACAACCAAAGCCTAGAAATTCGTCTTCAATTTTCTGATCCAATTTATATCATAAATTAGTTAACTTATTAAAAACTTCAAAACAAATTAAATTCCTCGTTAAATTCCTATTTTCCAACTGGTGTTCAATATCAAAATTGGTTTTGAATATGTTGTGAACAAGTGAAAAAGTAACATTCTGTAATACTATTTTGATAATTCTCTGAATCTTCAGAAAAATAACAAGTTTCATAGGACAATCTTCACCAAAAGACATAAAATAGCTTTTTATCGCAAGAAATACTTGTAGTAATCTGTTTACAGCAGTAAAAAGTGACAACCATCTCGTTGGTACGTGACAAAATCTTTTAATTCTCCCACTATTTTGGCTTGCGAAGAAAAATGGGCATATATTTGAACATTAAGTTTTCAATGTCAAAATTGCATTTATCTAATCCATGTTTTACGCTATTATTTATTATATGAGCGAGACATCCACTCAGCAATATTTTTGAATTTTCTTTGAGCAATAACTGATATATGGAGTGAAATCTGCCCAAATTTACCGACGCATTATCTGTAGAGAAACTTGAAATTTGTTTTAAGTCTAGCCCAACAGACAAAAGTAAATACCCATTTTCAATTCGTTTAATAAACTTTCCAAAGATGAAAGGGCCCAGTACGTTATAGCCTATAGAACTAGCTTTAGTACGTCCCAAACTTATTTCTTTTGCAATTTTTGAATCATTAAAAACTATTGGCGCCAGCTGAGATGAACAATTTAACGAGTTGTAGGAATGGGAGTGTTTTACAGTATGAAACACACTACAAAGTTGCGCAGTAATTACTTTTTCCTTTGCAGTATCTATCACGTCTCATTTTAAAAAAGTTGACATTGTTTGATTTTGTTTAACAACCAATGCACTTTTTTATGTTCTTGTCCCATTTCGTTTTGTCGTACATCGCTCCTTCTCCCATACGCTACTAAAAAAGACTTATGACAAATCTCATAATATGCTTTTGACAAACCCTCACTAACGATAGTTTCCTCAAGTAGCCATGGCTATTTCTGCTCCTATTCTTTTCGACAAAGACGTAATCTTCTAAATGTAAGAAAGTGGAAAAATTAAGTACAATAAGCGTCCTGCAATAGGTTGTTGCAAGACACTGAACAATGTACCCCAAATGGTGGACGTCCACCGAAATGCAGGACGGTTGGCAACCCTATTTTCTGCCGTTTTGCTTAGATATAATTCAATGCCTGTTGCGGTATTAGCCAAGTAGTATTTTTGAAATTTTCTTGTGGAGGTAAATTAGATAAACAAAGAAAAAATTGTATAAATATTTATTGAAATTATTGAAAAATATATAAAAAGAAACTAATATATTTGTTTTAAACAATATAATATATCGATTTGATTTTCTCATACAAGAATAGATATATCCTATAAAATATCAACTAACCAAAATTAATTAATAAGCATGATCAAATAGGTATTCAGAGTACCTACTGACAAAAAGCAAATGCCTATTTTATATATATATTTTTTATGAACAGGTCAATTTCAAGTTTAAATTGCAATCTCAGGATATAAATACAGGTATAAATTGAAAGAAATAAAAAAAAAAAATGAGAATGAAAAAGGTTTAGAAATTTTGGCTTATATTTTGTTTAAAAAAGACAATTTTACTAGCGGGAGCAATACCAAATTATGAGGTATGTCAAAAAATATACTAAAAAAAGCCATACAAAAAGTATGCAAGATTGTGGAAGAAAATGATGCAATATTTTGAATGAAACCCCATTCAGGTGGGAAGAAGAGTAATTAGAAAAATGTGGAACTTTAAGGGCATAATTTAATGAGCATATTTAAACAAATTTGTATCAATAACAATGGTAGGTTGGGAAAAGATGTGATCAGTTATTGACACTGAGCAAACGGATATTGTTAACAATACTGAGAAATCGCAATGCAGGGTTAATTCAATTTCTAGGGACGAAACAGCGATTGTAGTTGCATATTTTAAAATCTTTGATTTTACAAATTTTCATTCTCAACTTTCGTAAAAAAACTTTTTTCTTTTTTTTATTACAAACAAAATAACCTGATATTTAATGACAGTCTTAGAAAATTCGACACAGTCCGAAAAATATTTTTTAATTGTAAAAATTACAGTACAAACAAATTATTGCACGCGCAATGAACAAAAAACATATTATAAGGAATGATAACGCACTATATAAATTAAATAGATAAAAATATAAGTTAAGTAAACATTGTGTATGTCTAAATGTTATGCTTTTAATCTTAAAACTATTAACAACTGTTTATTCTTGATGTCTTTCCGCCTAAAAAAAAACAAACAAATATGTTAATAAGTTTTAATTATCATTCAAAAGTGGGTAATATGCAGGGTGTAACTAAATAAGTGTAAATTATTTAAGGGGGTGATTGCTCATCGAAAAAAGATAGGATATTTCATATACAGAAACTTCATTGGAGCATCCCTTGTTAAGATACAGCCCCTTAAAGGGGGGGTACATAAAATTTGTTTAACAATTTTTTTTCACAAGCACTAAACAAGTTACAATATTGAAATTAACCTGACATTTTCTACTACTAAAAAGACACTTAGCCAGTAGTTTATTTGGTTTACCCCATGGTTGTAAGGGGTGGAAAACGCAACCCCTAAATATTCGTTCCAACGTAACTTTTTGTCTTATTATTTGTTTACCATTTAAAAATTTATTTCCGATAGTCTGTTTCATTCTAAACAAAAAATGTCTCTTGAATTTTTTGCCCAAAATAAACCAGTTCGCAGCAAAAAATTATTTTACGAACAGGATAGATATCGCCATAAAACGAAAATACGAAACTAATTTATCTAGTAGGCCGTAATACTAATTGGGTATGGTTGTTCTGTTCGTAATTTGTTACTTTAATAATTCACTTGTTATTAAAATGGCATACACAAATGAGGAAATGGCTGATATGCATTACGTTTACGGTCTGTCGCAGGGGGAATGGGTTAGAAGCTTCTAGAAGATATGCTGAAATGTATCCTCAACGGCAGTATTACTTCAATTTCAAAAATTTACAAACTTACAGCTTGATTTCAATGTAATTAGGCATTCCAACGACCTGTAAAACAATAGGTGCCAGTGGGAACTTCTTGTATATCTAAGGGGGTACCGACATAGTCTCGCATCTTGGACGCTATTTTTATTTGAAATAAAAGTCGCCAAGCCTGCCAATGTACGAAGAAATGTATAAGCGGGTTTTTTAAATATTATTTTTATTGAGTTTGACATAAAATATTTAAATGTAATTCATTATTCATGATTTTACGTATAGTAGATTGAGTACATCGTATGTCGCTACCCTTAGATATACCAAACCTTCCCACTGGCAATTCATTTGTTTGGAATGCCTCATTGTCAGTATCGCTAATAGCGGCCTACTAGATAAATTAGTTTCGTATTTTCGTTTTATGGCGATATCTATCTTGTTCGTAAAATAATTTTTTGCTGCGAACTGGTTTATTTTGGGCAAAAAATTCAAGAGACATTTTTTGTTTAGAATGAAACAGGCTATCGGAAATAAATTTTTAAATGGTAAACAAATAATAAGACAAAAAGTTACGTTGGAACGAAATTTTAGGGGTTGGTTTTCCACCCCTTACAACCATGGGGTAAACCAAATAAATTACTAGCTAAGTGTCTTTTTGGTAGTAGAAAATGTCAGGTTAATTTTCAATATTGTAACTTGTTTAGTGCTTGTGAAAAAAATTGTTAAACAAATTTTATGTACCCCCTCTAAGGGGCTGTATCTTAACAAGGGATGCTCCAATGAAGTTTCTTTATATGAAAGATCCTATCTTTTTTTCGATGAGGAATCACCCCTTAAATGTTTTACACTTATTTAGTTATACCCTGTATAGTTTAATTGACAGCCGGTCCTTTATACTGAATTTTGACACTTTATGACTTGTTACTGTTTGTATACTCTATCGTTTTTATACTTTAAAGATTATTTAATTGCAATAAATGAACCATTTACAAAATTTCAATGGCAACTTGGGAGTTATATATCAAAAAGTAAAAAATTAAAAATCATGCTCTAATTGTATTGTATTTGGTAAATAAATACCTTCTGTGTTAATACTTCATTGGACTAAATATTGTTACCGCAGCTATTACCATCACAGTACAAAAACTGACACCCCATATTTGAACAAATGGTAGCTTTTCTTATACTTGGTACCTTAAAAAGTAGAAGGTATACATGAGCATGCGTCAAAAATAGAAAGTGACTACGTCAAAAATATATTTTACTAATAGAAAGCACAAAAAAAAAAACGATAAAATATAAACATACAGTGTGTAACAGCCAAATGGAATAAATTTAGTAGCTCAATTACTGTGTTTATTTATAAAAAAAAAAAAACCCGAATCGCATTAATTTTAGATCGTACACTTAAGGTTTTAGGAAACCTTCAGCAAGTTGTTTTTTTTTTAAATCCAATAGGGTAGCCATATTAAATTAGTATTTTTAATAGATGGGCTTCTATTGGATAATACATGAATAATGAAAACAATATAATAAATAATAATTAATTACACAAGTATAATATTCATGGTGGTCCACCGGTAACGAGTCGGTTTGTTTTCACAGCGAGATGTATATCGAAAAAGATTTTAAAATTATTTCAATTATACAGGGTTTTCCAGGAAAGTTTTTTTTTTTAATGAAACTGTATTTTATTTTAATTGCCTCTGCTTGCCATTATATTGATACCTTTTTGCCAGACTAACGTAAGCGACATTTGTTTAAATGGCTTATTATAGGGATTATACAGGGTATTTCACATGCTATAACCAGTTTTATATAAAAACCGTAAACTGGTTAAGGTGTGAAATATCCTATATAATTTCACACTACTTGGCATTGTTATGATGAAAAAACCGAGGGCAATTCAAATATAAAATATAGGGCGGCCCATTAAAAAAAAAACTAACTTTGATATGTGTCACTTTATTAAAGAACTCTGTATATATATATTTTTTAATATTTCCGAATGAACCTAATCTTACAAGATTAATCAACATTTTTAAAATAACCTAAATTACTACAAAATTTTAAATCACCTGCGTTCAATACTAGTTATAACATATTCTGTACACTTCAATATTGTGGCTCATAGCACTAGCTCTGCTTTATCATGATCACTTCACTTACACAATCTCAAAAGGTTTGACTCTGTTGAGTCTGCGCACTAGGTTCTGATTGTCTAAAAGTTGGAGAACTTTAATGTTAATGTGTTTGTGGAGCCTCTCCTCATGTCTCTTGGCAATGTTCTTAATTTCTTCTGGAATTTATTAAGAGTTAGAGTGCTTGAAGCTAATCTTCGCCTATCCGGTGCAAATGTTGTACATTTGTTCAATAAAGACATTTTTATTTATTTATTCAACTTGGAGTTCTCAGTGCAGATCTTTATTCCGAACATACCAAGGCGTATTAACTATGTTCCTGAGAATTCGGTTTTGGAATATTTCTAGGCAATTGTAATTGCTTTTACTGGTACACCCCCATAATTGTAGACCATATGTCCATAATGATTTTGTTATTTTTAATAATAATAATAATAATAGAAGCTCCACTTCGGGCGGAATTGTTTCGATGAATGGCATTATAGATCTGATATCCTTTTAATTTAACTATCCTGCAGAACTCTGTATAATTGAAATTATTTTTAAATTGTTGCCTTTTCTGATATACATCTCGCTGTGAAAACAGATTTTTAAAAAAGCACCAGTATTAGACATACAGACTGAGGCGTTACCATTGACTCAACCTGTATGTACATTTGAACCATATGTTCATAAAATGATGTCATTTTATTATACTGTAAAGATACACTAAATAAAAATCGAAGCAAAGTCCATATTCTAACTCGATTCTAATTTATTTAATTCAAAATATGGAGTGTCCCCAAATAAAATTTCTACTTAAATTCAAAGATAATATCAACAAAAAAACAAAACAAACACATCTTAGGATACAGTATCAAAATTGTTCCGTATTTTTCTTTGTTCTCAACAGCAATAATTTTTTGTGTGTAGAATATGGCACAGCCGGCTGTTTTTGAATGGATGGGTATATTTGTTCGGATTGCTGTTCTTGTAACAATTACAAAGCTTTGTTGGTCTGCGACTTGTAGTTTTAGAAATAAATTAACGAACCTCTTTATACATACAGCTAAGGTTTGATTTTATTAACAACGGATTTTAAATATACTGCTATAATGAAACTGTGCAGTCCTTTACCTAAATGAATTTTTTTGATTGTCAAATAACTGACAGAACCAAAAATACCACAACAACAAAAAACTACATGATCAATTTTTAATAATTTAAATAATAAAACGTAACTGCGCCATATTAACAAAAACAGAACACAAAATAAATATTCATCACTTAATAATTCAGAAAAATACAAAAACATTTATTAAAATAAAATCGAAAGAGTAAAGAAGTTTAAAATAATTGTTTATGTTAAAATTACTGTAACCCAAGATTAAAACTGTCATGCAATGCTATGTCAACCACATGCAATATATTAAAAATACCTTCTTCTTTCGTTTTTTATTCTTTGGTTTTTTATACTCTTCAATAAGCGAAGAAGCAATACTAGAAGACGATGACATACAGTGCTGGATAAAATGTTAGTAAAAAAAAGTTAATTAGGTTAGATCATTAAATTTGAAGGATGTGTTAAAAGAATAGGATTTTGTTTTAATCCGAAATAATAGTATTAGTAACATTATCAATTTTTGTTTTAAGATGCTAAAAAAGACATTAAAAATAATTACCTCTATAAAAGCTGGACCATTTGTTGAGTTATTACAATTTTGTGTCTAAAAATACAGAAAGGGAATTAAAAATCATTATTTTTTTGGAAGTGAAATTTGTATTGTCAAATTGCTTTTCCTAAACTTTATCTTTCTAGATATTTTTTATAAGTAATTTCTTGATAATAAGGTTTGTAATTAAACTTGAAAAAATTGTTTATATGATCAGAGCTTTCGTACACAAATTGGACGGTCTTATTCAGTAGTTATTTTGAATTAGAACTTTTATTTAGATGCTTACTCTTGTTTTTCTCTTTCGTATAATAAAGGTATTACATTTTTGTTATTATATAATAAATTATGATTTTTGTATAAACGTTTGTTGTATGGTTACATCTGTAAGTTATTAAAAAAATACGTGTGGCACTCGGGGACTGCCGCGGTAAAGCGATTGCATAGCATTTTTTAACAATTTATGCAATTATAATTATTTATGCAGTATTTTTTTTTCTTTGATATTAATTCAAGTTACACTTTTTGAGCGTGGTGACCGATAAGAAAACAAATTTTTTTCTTTTATTGAATAAATAAGAAGTTAATATTGTTTAAAATATTTTTATTCAGTAATTTTTATCATTGAAACTATAGGTTTATGGTAACTGAAATAAGAAACATAAGTTTGAGACTTGATATTCTAAATATCTGGAAAATACCGCGTCAATGGGGGTCCCATATTTTGTTGTGAATTCTTGTGGATCATTATTCATTTTCAAATTCAATTTTTCCGAAATTGTGTCTAAAAGAGATAGAATCAGTTATAAGCAATTAGCAGCTAGTCTACACGCATACGTCTAGTCGCGCGCACGCGCGCACGCACGCACGCACGCACGCACACACACACACACACACACACACACAGCGTGCCGAAGTCTGCCGAACTGAAACGACGTTAAACGATGCACGGCTTTCAATAATAATAATAACGTCTTTATTATTTCTATAAAAATACAAAACAAAATATAATTATTTTATAATAAAACAAAATATAGAAATAATGGGCGAAGTTCATCCTTTGTAAATGTTTGATCATTTACAAAGCATGTTCTACCACTTAACCCGCTGTGCCGGTCGGAGTGGGGGGGGGGTTAGGTTTATTTTCGTTACGGAATTTCTTGATTCGGTCGCCGCGCTCAAAGCCCGCGATAAAAGCTATGCAATAGCTTAAAAAATTAAAAAGGAATAATAATAATATTGCAATATTAAATGAAGAAGAAAAAACTTTTAAACAAAATTTTTAAATTTAAAATAAAAACCGAATTTGATACCAAAAACTATTTTATCAAGAAATCACCTATAAAAAATACTAAAAATCATTATGTAAAACTAAACATAAATATGAATAGTTAATTCTTTTTATGCACTTAAAGGACTAAAATTATAATTTTAGTCCCTATTTTCAAGGATTAAAATGACACTTTTACTCCCTAGGGATTAAAAATGCATTTAAAATCCCTTGTTTTGTTTAAAGTACCCTTGAGGGATATTTCATATTTTTTTTAATTTTTATTTTCCTAAATAGTGTATAAACCACGGGATAATTAAAATGTAAATTGTAGCCCTCCTTTCTGTAAATTTTAATAAAGAAATTTACTTACTTTCAGACAAACTCCAATTTCTCCATTTTTAGTTTGTTCTTCCCTAAGCTGTTGCCTTAAATGAATTACTTCCTAAAAATGAAGTAAGATAATATGAACAATTTTTATAAAAAAAATACAAAATAATAAGAATTCTCATTTTTTTATTTCTGAAAGGGTATCTCAAATTTGTAAATAGGAAGTAGGGGCTTGCGATACCTTATTTTAAAGGTCTCTTCATTCTATTTTGAAAAATGCCGTAGTTTTAAAATTTATTGCAAAAATTAACAGTAAAAAAATAAAATCCTTTGATTGACGAAATTCGCTACAAGACCTTAAACAATTAATAACTAATAGCGTTTCGTTCTTGATAATGAGAAAGCAAGCAAAAAAAATTTCATTGGCTTTTTCAACAGTATTACCAAAAAAAGTTATCAACATTCTTTATAGTTGGCAAGCTTAATTTCGATTAAAATGCATTAGCAACTTAGTAACCGCATTACATTAATTGCTGTCAATGTTGTATGTGCCCTGTATGTGCAAATTCACAAGTTCCAGCATGATAAACAATGTCCAGCAAAACCTTGACCAAATATTGTAAATCGATGAATAGAGAAGTGAAGATCGATATAAAGGCCAGCATGATCACCTGATCTTACGACATTAGACTTTTTTACGGATACATGTGAGAAATATGCTATACAAAACCAAACAAAGCGGCTTAGCTGATTTTAAGGAGAAGAATAACGTTTGTGATTAAGTTAATCTTGATTAACGTTAGAAGACAATTTTATTTATAATTGGGATGCTGCTAGAAATGCATTTTGAACATCACCTACATTGAAATTAATGTGTTTAGTTATTTTTTACTTTCCTATCTGTATACAGATATAAGGAAAGTATAGGAATCATGATTTTTTTCGACCTCGAGTTTTCGACGGATTTTTACGTTTTGAGGTCCCCTGAATCCGTTTTGACTATTTTCGCGATGATGTCTGTGTGTGTGTGTGTGTGTGTGTGTGTGTGTCTGTGTGTCTGTGTGTGTGTCTGTGTGTGTGTCTGTATAACGCATAACTCATGAACCGATACACAGAAAAACACCAAATTTTAAACTTAAGCTTTGTTTCAGCGTCTAATGAGCTGATTAGATTTTGGGCAGAGTCGGAACATTTGGGGGGGGTACTTTATAGGTGGTCATTTTTATATTTTATGGAATATATCTGTTATTTACGTTTGGAGAAGAAAATTCTTTAAATAAAAGTTACTTCTAATATTATTATCTATAATTTTTGTTCTATACAAAATTTTCCTAAAATGGTCCGTATTCGAGAAATTTGACAAAATGTAAAAAAAATATTTTTTTATAAAAATTGTTCAAATAAAAGTTGTTTGTAATATAATTCTCTATAATTTTTATTCTCTACATAATTTCTCTAAAATGGACCGTATTCGAGATATTTGAGAAAATGTGTAAATTTCGAATTTGGAAGAAAACTCAAAAACGGATAAAGAAAAAAAACATTAAATTTTAAACTTAAGGTTTATTTCGGCCTGACGTGAAATGATCAGATTTTGGACAAAGTCGGAACATCTGGGGGGGGGGGGGGGGGTACTTTATGGGAGGCCGTTTTTATATTTTATGGAATATATCTGTTATTTATGTTTGGAGAGGAAAATTGTTCAAATAAAAGTTACTTCTAATATTATTATCTGTAATTTTTGTTTTATGTAAAAATTTCCTGAAATGGTCCGTATTCGAGAAATTTGACAAAATGTGCAAAATTCTGATTTTTATTATGAAAGTTTTTGAAATAAAAGTTGTTTGCGATATCGATCTCTATAATTTTTGTTTATACATGATTTTTCTAAAATGGACCGTAATGAAAAAATTGTAGGAAATTAAAATTTTTCAGTATTTTCGTTTTCCATGAATATCTATAGAAAAATGTTTCGAGGTAGATGTATGTGGACAATGTATATATTTAGTTTATCCTCTAAACATTTATATAACTAGATAGGAAAGTCATGTGTTGGACACATCAGATTTTTTACATTATCAAGAACGAAACTCAATTAGTAATTAATACATTTTTTGCTGTTAATTTTTTTTTGAAAACGTCAACATTTTTGAATAGAGAATGATGATACCACTCAATTGAGATATCACAAGCCCCTACTTCCTATTCACAAATTTGGGGGTTGTAACTGTCACTCGAAGGGGGTTGAAGGTAGGAGTGAAATTTTTATGTTGCAAGATATCATTTTATAATCTAAAATTGACGTGTTTCGGATTTCGGTAATTGAGCTATTGAATGTATTCAATTTGGCTACACACTATGTTAAAACCCATATTAAGGCCAACTTTTAATGATTTTATTGATTATAAGAATTTGTCAAGTTAAATAAAGGGTTATAAAATTCTAAATCAATTTAAAACTCCATTTGATTATTATTTAAAAAAAAAAAAGGTTATATTGATATTAAGCTTAATTATCACACTGTTTTATTGCCACTATATTTTTTTGTTTTATTTATTTTTATATTAGGTTGGTTGTATCCTACTTTCAAATAAAGATTATTTTAGAATAAAAAAATATTTATTTTAATGACACAAATAACAAAAAGCAACAAACAAACGGAAATGCATTGGTTTGCTTCAGCACTAAAAATACTTCAAAGCCTATTTAGTTCCAGGAAATCTTTTAGGGTATTATTGAGATCCAATCAAAAATTTAAGTTTTCAACTTTTTCAACTTGTTTTCATTTTTTATGTTGTTTGGCCACTTATTGAGGAACTGGATGCATATTCAGGCAGCATTTCAGTTGATTTTAAAGTCTATGAGTTGGTATATTGTAGTTTAGAGTACGATTTCTTGTATTTATATTATGATGTATTCCGTTTTTCAAACTTATTAAAATTTTTAATTCATGTCTAAAAAAATGTACCTAAAAACTGCCATGATGCGTTCTGACCTGCGCAATATAATATCTACTTTTTTTAATATATAGCCTTATGATCGCACTACTTAATAAATATAAAAACTTACTTCAGACAGTTTTTCTACAGTCGCTAGAGAATCACTGTCACCACCATTACGTGGTTGCTGCGATTTTAACAATTGGCACTCTTCTATTTCTTTTGATAAATTATTTTCTACATGTATAAGCTTCGTTTCTAACTGAAAAATAAAAACAAAAAGAATTAAACTAATGAGGAATTCAAAACCTGCAAGGTAGTCAATCATAATCATTAAATATAAAATTATGGAATGTTATTAATGAAAGTCATACCTGGGATATACGACTTTCTTTTAAATGATCCAATTCTGCCTCTTTCGCAGCTAACTGACTCCTCCAATTCATTTCTTCTTGTTCTACATGTTTTTGTAACTTATTTAACATTCCTTCCTAAAATTAAAAATTAAATTTACAGAATTAATAAATCAACCAAATTAATTGATCTAGTTAAAAATGTGATAATTTTGGTTAAATTTTTTCCTCAATGTAGGTATTTTTTTAGAATATTTGTTCTCATTCTAGGAGAATTCAAAGATTTATTGGTTTTTAATATTAATACATGCAACTTTTTTTTTTTCTGAGTTTAATTTGTTTTATATAAAATATTACACTGCCTAAAACAATGAATGTAAACCACAGGCTGAAGGACCTCGGTCAATGGCCTTTTGTAACTTTTAAGTTTCAATAAAGCACTTTTATTATTATTATTACATGCAACACAGATCTGGGACACAACTGCTGCATCGGCTGAACTCGCCCGTTGATATTAAATCGTGTTTTAATTGTTTCTAATAAATTTAAAACATTTAATTCGTCGATTTTTCATCATTACATAAACATTTATTTAATTTTCGTATAAGTAACACTTACCGTATCATCGATTATGTTTTTATAGTGCAGAAGTTGTGATTGCAATTTTGCTACTTCTGAACTTTTCTGAGGGGATGATGTTGGTGATGATGCTGGTGATGAATTTTGTTTTTGCCTTTCTTTAAGTTTACTGACATAGTTGTTGATCAATTGAGCATATTTGTCTTGCCAATCGTCCGAATTAACAGCTTTGAGGTCTTCAATCTCGGGAAAAAGTCGTTGCATAAATTGTTTATGAGACTCCAGTTGTTTAGGGATTATTTCTAATGTTATTTTCTGAAATAAAATAGATGAATTTTAAATCTGAAATTTTTAATTTAAAATATATTGCTGAAACTCGTTTTTATTTATATATTCTAAATTGCATTATTCTTTTATATTGATTGTATATATACCTACTTATTAAGTTGGCTGAATATGGAAAACTATAATAGTTTCAATGAAAAAAGTAAAAATTGATCTTACTAACTTTTTTTAAAAATAAATAAATTAATATTCTATGTTACTTACACTAATCTGCAGTTTCTGATCTGCCAAATCTTTTTGCACCATTAAATATTTTTTGTTCGATGTTTCTAATTCTATTTTATATTTCTTCTCGATTTGTTGCAGTTCTTCAATCCTAGATGTCAGTTCGATTCTAGTTGACGATAGCTCATTACTCAAATTCAATATTTCCACTTCACGGTTGTTGTTCTTTCCATCTGATAAATTGGCTAAACGATTCACCTCGTCCTTGGCTTGTTGCAGTTCAGATTTTAGCTAATAAACAAAATATATTTATTTTAGACAACAGCCATCTAAACAACTTTTAAGATTTCTAGTTGTGGGACAATTTTCTTCAAATTTGATTAAAACTACACATTTTTACTTTCGTGTAACCAGTAAGGAAAGTATAGAAATCATTATTAAATCAAGTTACAGGAGGTGATTTGAAATGTTTTAACAATCGGATTAATGAAACTGATTTTCAATAAATTATGCATACAAATGCTGTATATTTATGATGAAGACTTCTCTAAAATGATCAAAGTATTCTAAATACCTGCGACCTTTCGTTATTACTAAGTCGTAACTGTTCATCCAGCTGCGCCAAAGTGTGTTCCAAGTTACGTTGTTCTTCAAATTGTTTCTGTAGAGCGGAATTCAGATTAGTAATTTCACGTTTCCATTCACTTTCTTGCCTTAATTGAGTCTCTAAATTTCTCTCCAATTCCTGATGCGATTCCTGAAAAAATAAAAAAAAAATGAAAAAGTAGCAGCATTCAAATTATGATTTTTAAACTCACTTTATATCCTTTTTCCAGACCGCCCATTTGAATCAAAGTATGTTGATATTGGTGATCTTTTTCTGCAATCGTTTGTTGTAGTTGTTGATTTTGAGTGGAAAGTTCATCGATATCTAATCTTAGCTTTCCAATAATTTTGTCCGTCTAAAACAATATCAATTCATTTAAATCGAATTAGTGTTAGAAAGAGAAATATTATTAGTAAATTAAAATCATATAAAATTTATTCAAAATTAAGAAACAAGAGTATTTTTATTGTTTTTCATTTATTAATAAAGATAATTTGTGAAATCTTAAAAAAAAACATTCTCTATGCTTTTTGATTATTGCTATGTAATATAATTAGAGCTTCAAATAATATAAGATAAAATTAAATTGGTTTTAAATATTTATTTGCAGAATTTTTTTTGTCCTAAAACATTGTATACTGATACAAATAACAGGTATATATTACTTACATCCTGAATTTGAGAAAGGCTCACTTCATACTGTTTGATTTGCATTTGTAGCGCGGAATTCTCTTCCATAGCTTTGTGGGCCGTCAAAGTTTCCGCATTAAGTTCCGCCTGCAACTGTTGAATTTTCTGTCCGTTGACCTGGAATCGATTATTCGCAGCTTGAATTTCGATTTGCTTAGCCTGAACCATTTCTTCGAGACTTCGAATTTTTTGCTGTAATTGTACCTGTAACATAGATACTTGTAAGTCTAAAGTTTCAAGTCTACTGTATTCAAAGTGCGATTGGATAATTTTATAGTTTGTTAGTACAAAGTTGGAAGTATTTTTTTAAAATGTATACCTATATGTATACAGGGTGTTAAAAAAAAGTGTCACAAAATGAAATGGTGAATAGTATGACCCAAAATAAGCAGAAAAGTCTTAATAAATATATGACCGCAAATTAACGGTTTCGGAGATACGGACCATTTTGTGTTTATAACAATTTTTTATTATTATAAAAAACAATGATATTTATAAACAATCAATAACAACATAGAGTTAAATGAGATGTTCAAATACTGACGTAGCGCTTCCCTCGCATTGCCATTTGCACGACCGTACATAAAATGCATGTCAGCTAATTCAATATTAGTGTAAACAGGCATAACGAAAATTTATAAAATTATTCACCCACAACAAAATAATAACTGCAAATAGTATCTATGAAAAAACATCGGTAGACTCCGATAAGAAAAGCAAGTTTTTGAGAATGAAAAAAGATAATCAAAAAATGATACAAAACACTCCGTATCTCTGAAACCATTCATTTGCGGACATATGTTTATTAAGACTTTTCTGCATATTTTGGCCCATACTACCCCCCGTTTTATTTTGTGATACTTTTTTTTAACACCCTGTATAAATATATACAAATACCTTTTCAGATTGTTGTTCCGAACGGATTTCCCTTAGTTTTGCTTGGGCCCCAAGGAGAGCCTCTTGTTCTTGTGCTAGCAGTTTTTCTTTTTCGGCCAATTGTTTCTTCAATTTTTGTATGGGATCTGATTTGCCCTAGAAATATGTTTATTTCAATAAAGAAACTAGAAATTAATTTGATATTAAATTTGACCAATAATGAGAAAAGTGACTTGTTCTTAGTTTATCTACCGGCTAGCTACTGTTGCAGTTATTGCATAGTTGAAAATAAAATGTTAATGTAGATGTCAATGCACAAAAATAATGTTTAGGTTTAAGTCTAAATTATGAGTTGCAAGTTTTTTCTGAGGCATCAGTTGCCAGAACTGTTCTGTGTACGCTGTTATCGTTTCCCAGCGAAAGTTTAGGAATAGTAAATGGTCAAGTGGGGAATCATACCTCTGATTCAAAATAAACATTTAATGAATTTTTTATTAATATTTAATTAATTTTATGAAACTTAATTAGAAAGTATGAATTCCTTAGATTAATGGTTATTAATATATTGTGAATCTGAAATAACTTAAAAATCACTCAGTGTACCTAAAAAAACAACATATTTATTTCAGTAAAACACTTTATGAATTAATTACGAATATAAACTAGGTACTAGGCAACTTTGTAATAAAATAGAGCAAACTTACCTCACTCCATTCATCAATGACAGCTGGCGCCTCAAGCTGCTTGTTGAGTAACAGATCAATGAGCAATTGAATCTCAGTCTTAGACAATTCAGCTTCAGTCTTAGACAATTCAGCTTTACGCACCGAATTTATGAGTTCATCTCTTTCTGCGGCTGCATGAATAAAATAAAAAATCAGAAGTATAATTTTTATAGCTATTTACAGAATATATGAAAGTAGCACATGTATAAAAAAATACAGTAAATGCGTTTTTAAAATCTTCCTATCAAATGGTATATGAAAATATGAAATTTAACAACGAAAAAGTGATTTGCTACTAATTTTCCAGCTAAACCAACTTTTTTTTTTCGACAGCAGATTTATCTGTTTCTGAAAATTTCCTTTCAATTGGTGAAAATCGAAAATAACAAAATGTATAATCTGGCATCAAAATTTTCTGGATACCTCAAACACATTTCCTAGGAATAATTAGGGGAAATTTTAGTTCGAACACTTTTCCGGGAAAAACTTTGCTTAAAAGAGGAGATAGAGCAAAAAGATTTCAAGAAGGCAGGATTAACGACAGGATTTTTATGACAGAGGGAGGGGGATAAATAAAAAATACCGCGAAATTTTCCACCGGCAAATTGATGGTTGCATGATATGCGCCATGGCTCACTAGTGATAAACCTGTATTGTGTTGCATTAATGTGAATTAGGAAAATAGTATCTACTCACTTAACTGCTGTTTTGTATTAAATTCACTTTTCTTTTTCTTCTTTTCCTTGCCAGTATTAACAACGACTCCATTGGTTTGTGGCACAGCGACAGCTGGAATAACTTCAATCACTACTTTTTGTTCGGGAGGAGGTACAAGAGTTAAGTTTGGTTCACTTTTGGGAATATCTACTATGGGTTTGTTATTTTTTTTATTTTTATTTGCAATAACGTGAGGTTCTTGATTTTGTTTCTTGTCCTTGGTTGTCTTTGATTTCACGGGGTCTTGTTTGAAAATATCTTCTCTCTAGGAAGAATTTAAAGTCATAATATTTAAGGTAATTGGTTCTCATTCTATATAAAAAAAAAATTAATACAATATACTTTGATTCAGATTTTGGTTTAAACTGGTAAATATACCAGACCTATATTGCTGCAAAACTGTTCAATCAAGTCATCAAAAACTTATTAATAACAAATCACTGTCTATTTAATAAATTATTTCAAATGAAACACTTGCTAACATAAAAACTACAAAACGTCGTGGTCAAATTTGTATGTATATCACCCATATGTACAAGCATTTTTAAATAGTTACCAACGCGTAAATCCTTATATATTCTGTTGTGACGGTATATCTATGATACTGTTTATTTCTTCCACATCTAGGGTCCTACCTATAAACAATGTTCAACATTGAATTTCCTAGTCAGCTTCCATTATTTTCCTTTTTTGATTAAAAAAAGCCATCGATATAATTATGATAAGCGTTGGTATTAATATTTTTAGTTTGATGCAATGATTATACGAGATTTATTTGTATAAACTTTTAGGTTTTTTTTTTATGACATGACACGTTTTAGTTAACCAAACTTGTTTAAATGGTCCATTTCATTCCTATCTATTCTATCCTTTAACGGGTTGAAATCTATTTTTAGTTTTACAAAATCTAGATGACGTAAATGTAAATAATACGTTATAAGCAATATCTTATTTTGGGATATGGGAAGTAGATAGCTGTTTTTGGAAACAGATGATTGGTGCTGAGACACTGATGTGTAATTGAGATGACTGTTCATTAAATCAGTTTAAGAATAGAATCAAAATATTATCACAAATTATCCGGTTTCTTTATCTTTCTTTCATTACATGTTTATGTATTTTTGTTATTATTATATACCTGTTTGAGCCTTATTAGCATTTAAGCTGTCCTGCAATTGGTTGTACTCCTGTTTAGACAATAAGTGATTTTTTTTAAACCTAGGATATTTCATTTTTTTATATACATGTAAACTCTAGTAAATCAGAATTTATGCCCTACCATAACTGTCATTATTATTTTATAATTGAAAAATATGGTGGCACCCAGTATCTAATTTCGGGGTACTTGAGTTATTTTAATCCTAATACCAAATCCACGATCCTTATAAAAGAATTTTAAACACTTAAATTGTAAAAAAACAACTATCACTACTAATAAAAAAACATGAATGAAAACAAAAATATGAGCTATGCTTTCTACATAACTTACACTATTAGCCCTCAATAACTCAAAGTCATCTTTGGGAGGATGTTCCTCGAAATGATTTGCAATTGGGATTTCAACAACTTCTAGAATGGGGTTCACAGTAGACTTTTCTTTTTTATTTATCAATATGGGACGAATTTTTTTAATCTTTTTCGGCTGAAAACAAAGTATAATCCAATCAAAAATAATGCCTAGCTAGAGTTCGTAATTTCACAGAAAAAACACAACTAGATTTATTTAATATTGGTAAATTGGTAACTACAAAAAAAGTGTCTGTATACTCAATAACTCATGAATGGACAAAGAGAAATACACTAAATTTTAATCCATCCTCTAGTGAGATGATTAGATTTTGGGAATAGCAGAGCATCTGGGGTAGGGGTGGTACTTTATAGGGGATCCTTTTTCTACTTTATGAGACAAGTGTATAATATCGTTAAAAATATCTGAATACACATTGTTAAGAGCACTATGCAATCTATTAAACTTTGTGTTCCAAAAAGTTTCACATTACATATTTTACAAAAACCACTTTTTCTTTTGTATAATTTTTTTGGGACACATTGTATAATAGATAGCGATATGCTCTGTAGACCACTGAATGTATGTTTAAATTACTAACTTTTGTTGCCTCTTTAACAATAGGTATGTTCAGTTCATTATTGACAGATACTTCTTCAGCTTCTTCTTTAAATTCAACATGAGGTTTAGTTGGGAGAGTGTTTTCTTTATTTTCATTATTATCCATCCCTTCTACTTCACTTTTCTCCATCTTCTCCTTAGGCTGTAACAATTAAAGATAAAATTATTAGGAATAAATTTAAATATTAAACAATCTAAATGATAGAACCCAAATGTTGGTTGATAAAGTTTTGTGTAACAAAAACAAATTTCACAGAAACTCCCATGCCTCCCTTCATACTTTATGCAGTCTTTGGGTCCAAAAAAGTTGAACCCTGATTAGGGACCAACATGCCAACAATAATAACAAACATTTACATAGAAGATGAGTAAACAATTAATGTCATTTTTAACCACATTAGCCACCCTTAACGCAAAGGATGATTGTTGGCAGCCAGGTATAGGTTGGCTTTCGATTAATAGGTATGTTACATTCTTGACTATGATTTTTATACATAAAATAATGGTGTCACTCAAATATCTTCAAGATAAGTTGGTCTACCATACTAATATTTATTAACATAAACATGAGAGGTGGGCCAGATTTCCATGTTCAACAATTTTCCAGAACATCAAACCCAAAATAATGTGTTTGGTAAAGGATTGTTTGAGTACAATGACTTAAAAAAGTCATACTTTGGGTTTATTTAAGGCTAAATTAAAAAAAAAATGCCAGTTTGTAATATACTTTGATTAATTTATTATTAATATTAACCAACTATCAAACAATAAGTATGAGTTCTAACATATAGTATCATTGGAGAAACATAGACTTGATGCAAATTTATTATTTGTATATAAATTGATTAATGGCCATGTCAACTGTCATGATATATTGCCACAATTTTCTTTTAATACTTGGCCAAGAAACAACAGAAATTGACCTTTATTTTATATTCAATCACACTCAACCAATTTGGTTATCATAGTCCATTATCTTGTTTGCCTCTTTAATATAATAATTATTGTCCTTTGGATATCTTCTGCAAATCTCTAAGTTAATTTAAGAATGCCTTAAAATCGTTATATTAATTTTTAATTTTTGTAAAAAAAATATTTTAAATTGTCTATTTTAAAATTGTCCATTTTCAATTTTCTCTTAGTTTTATATGTAATAATTTGTAATTTAAATTACTGTAAACTGAATAGTTAATAAATGAATAAATATATAAATAAAGTTTTTACTGTAAATTGTCAAATTAATTTAATATTTGTAATTTTTAAAATTGTTATAGACATGATGTAAATGTTCTCCTATTTATTTTAACTTGGATATAATTGATTTATACACTTTGTACCTAATTAATTAGTTTGAGACTAAATAAATGATTTATAAATAGAAAATTAAATTTAAATATTATCTATTGATCGAATAGAAAATTTTCCAAAAAAGCAATAGGTAGAGGATGGCACATTTTTTAAATAACATAAAACGTAAACAATATTGGTGCATCTGTCCACAGATTACTATTGCACAGTATTTTACATTTTACAGTGGTCCCCTTTACTATAATCATCATTGTCTAGTTTGACTTCTTTTCAATTAAGAGAAGACATCATACATTACTTATTATTTTTTAATTTTTAGTTCAAATAGAAAATATGTCAAACTAGATATTTACCAAATTAATTTCTAGTTTACCTTTTTTGTGGTTTTCTTATTTTTCTTTTCCTTGTGCTTGGACTTTTGCAACAAAGTACTAGTTTGCTGACGTTGTTCAGCTAAGGCTTCTTCATAACTTTTTTCTTTAATTCCGAATTTGTAGACTAAAAATAAGGAGAAACAGGCCACGACAAACAAGGTTATAAATATTAAGATAGTCAAATCCATTTTCTGAAACAATAAAACATTAAAGTTCGTAGAATTCACCAACTAACGATATAAAACAATGTCATATTTCTTAATGAATTAAAAAAAGATGTTTGTAGAAAATAGCATTTAAACAAAACAAGGACGGTTTGAAACGTACCCAAAAAATTAAATTATTAAGTACATTTTCATTTTTCTGTATTCAGCCACGTAGCCTAGAAGGATCGGTTCAGAACTGTTGTACCGGGTCTTTTTCCTAATGTTTATAAAAATAAAACCATTTCAATTTGTTATTTGGCTTACCTCAAATTATATAATGCTATTTTCTACTTTTCTTACAACTACAACACAATGGAGTAATCTAAATCACAATGAAAATTGATGATAATAACCAGACACAAAATTTTAATAAATGAACAAGTTGAGATATTAAATATTAAAAATGACGGGACGAGAGCTACGGGAGGAGTACGCTTACACAGAACACTACGTGACACTACGCTTACACCTACAACGCTTACGCAAATACGATCACAGAACACTTATACGATCAGCGATCTACATAATCTTTCCTCCATGATCTACAATCTACGATCGCAATGCGGGGTTGCCAACCGGTTTTTACCGATTTATTCTCAAAATTTTTTCCAGATTACTCACAATTACTCACAACTTCAAAATATTAATATTACTAGTTTTTTTATATAAATCGTATATTTTGTACTCGTGCACTTTTGTTTGAATTTATTTTACTACTGTGCAATGTTGCCAAACATCAAAAGAGCAATTTTCAGAACATACCACGGCGCACTATTGGCGATTCAAATTAATTTTCGCGCGCCTGTCATTTGTCATCTATAAGTAGGATGTTTGTTTATTTACATGTTTTTGTTTTGGACGGATTTTGTATTTGTGATTTTTTTAACTGTTTTTAGATAATATTCTCATTGTAATAGTGTTTTTGAGTTTCATTTAGTGTTAATTTAAGTTTAAGTCTCGTGCTTTCGTCATAAATATAATATTTATCATGTGTATGACTTAATTTGTTGGAAATATTTACCTATTTGTTACTACAAGAACATCTAGAAATATGTATTCACTAAACCCAGGACATGTTGTATTATGTGGTTTAAAGGATATTTCAGGTACCACACGTTTATTATTGATGAACTTATTTAAAAATCTTACTAGACTTATTCTTATATTATGAAGTGAATCACGTAGTACTTTGTATACATGTAAATGGTAATAAAACCGTCAAAAAATAAGATTTCAGTTTGATTCTAAACAAAGTTTCGTAAAATTTTAATATTGTGAATTTGTAGATATCCATTTATCGTAAAAAACAAAATTTTACGACTTGTACTTGGAAAATAATGAATCTTCAGTTTTGATTTTGACACCATATAGATTGCAATTTTCTGGGGACTTCGTCACAGATTTCATTTTTAATATAAACACTATCACATGCTATAAGAAAAAAACAAATTTAAAGCTAAAAAGTAAAAAAAAACTATTTGTAATTGATACAAATTAAAATGTAAACAATGAACATGAACGCCAATGTTGCCAAATGATGAACTGATTTTAAAACAAAATTAATAAATGAATTGAAATTTTAAAAAAATCAATATAATAAATCGGTTTTATAAAAAAATCCTTAAATAAATATAGATTATCATAACATACACAAATTTTGATTCTTAAATAAAAGGTTTTATCCACTTCTTCCAGAGCTAAAATCCGACGACGTAGCGAAGTTTTGCTACTTCTGGCAACACTGAACGATATCCTACTTATTCGGACCTTCTACAAATTTCCTCCAGAGGGCGTATCACTTAGCTTGAATCGCGAATAAAGGTGTTTCAACTCCCTGAAAAAAACATACCAAAACCGGTCGTACTTAGGGCAAAAATCCGCTAGGTTCGCTAGTGTCGTTACGGCGGAAAATTGCGGCAATCTTTTTATCTGTCAGAAAAAGTGCAATCATAAAAATAGTTGGTGATGGTGAAAATTCGAGTTTATATGAAATGAAAAATAACAAAACTATCAGAAGAAGGGTAATTATTGGGAAGACGCCCTTTTCTTAATAATCCAATTTTTTTTTCAAAACTTACGTTTTAGACTTTAGGAAGGATAGTAATCTTCAAATTTATCTGCGGAAACCCCATACATTTTACTTTTTTTTCTTTTTTATGTATTATTTAGGAATTTTGAGGATCATTTATATAAGCTTCTTTTTAGAATTATATCTGTCCTGTCATACTGGAAACTGTCACGCCATTACAAATTCGCGGTGTTGCCAACTTCTCCAATCTTAATCAATGAAAAATAAATGTAAAAAACTATAATTACACCACCGGTGGAAATCGCAAAAAATGTGATATTTTGGGTTCGATTAATTTTAAGAACTCAGAATTTCGAAAAAAAAAATTGGTACACTAAAAAGTACTCATTTTATATAGTAAGATTTTAAAGGGCGTCTTCCCAATAATTACCAATTTTATTTAAATTGTTGTAATACACAATTGACTGAATATTAATATTACATCATCTATAAAGTAATAAACAATGTTTACTTTTTAAAAACTCAATTACTTTACCCAAAAGTCTTTAAAGTTTTTTCAAACAAGGAAATTTATTTATCTGACAACAT
The DNA here is from genome assembly GCA_927349885.1 of Psylliodes chrysocephalus. Taxonomy (NCBI): domain Eukaryota; kingdom Metazoa; phylum Arthropoda; class Insecta; order Coleoptera; family Chrysomelidae; genus Psylliodes; species Psylliodes chrysocephalus. The sequence continues at coordinate 88,406,535 of OV651817.1, forward strand.
AATTATGACTTGACGGCCAAAGTCAATGATTATCATCAACTAAAGAGGATAGCCGAATTCGTTTAATTTCTGCTGGGTTAGCCGTGACATTATCCCCCGAATACGTTCAGCTACATTTGAAACGTACACCGATACACACTTTTTAAAATTACGACGTTTAATATTTTCTTACTTTAAAATTTAAAAGTAATTCAGATATTCAAAAATCATTTGACCGGGCGCGCCCTTTTTACATCTACACTATAAGATATACGCTACCGCCACCTCACCCTACTCCTAACCACTTCAGAAGAGAGCGAACGAAGAGAGCGCGCGCCCAGCCGACGTTTCGAAATCGCGCGCGCGCGAATTCCAAACGTCGGCCGGGCGCTCTTTTTTTAAATCTACACCATAAGACATATGCTGCCGTTATCTCACCCACCTCCTAACCACTACAGAAGAGAGGGAGCGCGCCCGGCCGACGTTTCGAAATTCGCGCACGAAGTCGGCCGAGCGTGCATTTTTTACATCTACACTATAAGACATACGCTGCCGTCTACTCACCCACCTCCAAACCGCTTTAGAAGAGAGCGAGCGAAGCGAGCGCGCCCGGCCGACGTTTCGAAATTCGCGCGCGAATTTCGAAACGTCGGCCGGGCGCGCCTTTTTTACATTTACACTATAAGTCATACGCCGCCGTTCTCACTTACCTCCTAACTACTACAGAAGAGCGAGCGAAGCGAGCGCGCGCCCGGCCGACAAAGTGGTTAGGAGTAGGGTGAGATGGCGGCAGCGTATATCTTATAGTGTAGATGTAAAAAGGGCGCGCCCGGCCGACGTTTCGAAATTCGCGCGCGCGCGAATTTCGAAACGTCGGCCGGGCGCGCTCGATTCGCTCGCTCTCTTCTGTAGTAGTTAGGAGTTAGGTGAGATAACGGCAGCGTATGACTTATAGTGTAAATGTAAAAAAGGCGCGCCCGGCCGACGTTTCGAAATTCGCGCGCGAATTTCGAAACGTCGGCCGGGCGCGCTCGCTTCGCTCGCTCTCGTCTGTAGTAGTAAGGAGTTAGGTGAGATAACGGCAGCGTATGACTTATAGTATAAATGTAAAAAAGGCGCGCCCGGCCGACGTTTCGAAATTCGCGCGCGAATTTCGAAACGTCGGCCGGGCGCGCTCGCTTCGCTCGCTCTCTTCTGTAGTAGTTAGGAGTTAGGTGAGATAACGGCAACGTATGACTTATAGTGTAAATGTAAAAAAGGCGCGCCCGGTCGAGCGCGAATTTTGAAGCGTCGGCCGGGCGCGCTCGCTTCGCTCGCTCTCTTCTAAAGCGGTTAAGAGGTGGGTGAGTAGACGGCGACGTATGTTTTATAGTGTAGATGTAAAAAATGCACGCTCGGCCGACATCGTGCGCGAATTTCGAAACGTCGGCCGGGCGCGCTCGCTCTCTTCTGTAGTTTTTAGGAGGTGGGTGAGATGACGGCAGCGTGTGTCTTATGGTGTAGATTTAAAAAAAGAGCGCCCGGCCGATGTTTCGAATTCGCGCGCACGATTTCGAAACGTCGGCCGGGCGCGCGCTCTCTTCGCTCGCTCTCTTCTGAAGTGGTTAGGAGTAGGGTGAGATGACGGCAGCGTATATCTTATATTGTAGATGTAAAAAGGGCGCGCCCGGCCGACGTTTCGAAATTCGCGCGCGCGCGAATTTCGAAACGTCGGCCGGGCGCGCTCGCTTCGCTCGCTCTTTTATAGTGGTTAGAAGGTGGGTGAGATGACGGCAGCTTAATATTAGCAAGTTTCTTGTTGTACACTTGTTATATTCATTTTGAATTATACCCTAACATGTCAAATTTCTTAAATATTTTTTAATTAAAAAATGTTTAAATAACATGGCCATGGTATTCAAATTTATTACCTATTTATTTACTCCTATAATTTTTTAGATGCGTGTAATTTTCTCTCTCGGTCAAATGATTTTTGAATATCTGAGTTACTTTTATATTTTAAAGTAAGAAAATATTAAACGTCGTAATTTTAAAAAGTGTGTATTGGTGTACGTTTTAAATGTAGCTGAACGTATTCGGGGGATAATGTCACGGCTAACCCAGCAGAAATTAAACGAATTCGGCTATCGTCTTTAGTTGATGATAATCGTTGACTTTGGCCGTCAAGTCATATGTTGTCAGATAAATAAATTTCCTTGTTTGGAAAAACTTTAAACACTTTTGGGTAAAGTAATTGAGTTTTTAAAAAGTAAACATTGTTTATTACTTTATAGGTGATGTAATATTAATATTCAGTCAATTGTGTATTACAACAATTTAAATAAAATTGGTAATTATTGGGAAGACGCCCTTTAAAATCTTACTATATAAAATGAGCACTTTTTAGTGTAACAATTTTTTTTTTTCGAAATTCTGAGTTCTTAAAATTAATCGAACCCAAAATATCACATTTTTTGCGATTTCCACCGGTGGTGTAATTATTATAGTTTTTTACATTTATTTTTCATTGATTAGGATTGGAGAAGTTGGCAACACCGCGCATTTGTAATGGCGTGACAGTTTCCAGTATGACAGGACAGATATAATTCTAAAAAGAAGCTTATATAAATGATCCTCAAAATTCCTAAATAATACATAAAAAAGAAAAAAAAAGTAAAATGTATGGGGTTTCCGCAGATAAATTTGAAGATTACTATCCTTCCTAAAGCCTAAAACGTAAGTTTTGAAAAAAAAAATTGGATTAAGAAAAGGGCGTCTTCCCAATAATTACCAGAAGAAGTACAGATGAAAAAATTAATGGTCAACAAATAAGTTTATTGTTATTGATGGTTGCTTATAAGTGTTTTTTTTAAACAAGCTACACTGATGTGTGCGTTTATAGGATCAAAAAAAGTGTTCAAGATTTAATAAATATGCTCCAATTAAGTTACAAGTTGCTGCCAGAGACTTGCTACTAAATAAGTGAAATGGGGGTGTTTATAAAAAACAGCTGATTTTGTTTTGTGTTCAAATATTACCTTTGGCTTTGGCAAAAACAGCAATACAGTGGGTTACAGATTATAAAATGAAGAAGTGGACCTTAACTATGGTACTCAGATTGAAGCTTATTATTTTTAAAGTGAGTTTTGTGGTTTTCATTGCCCAGATTAAAGATATTCAATAAACATTTAGTTTTATACCTACTATAATCAAATCCATACATAGTGATTGGAATTACAAACATTTCTGTGAAATAGCATTATACCAGAATAATGAAGTCTCACTGGACTGGAGTATATATGTTTCCAAAGATCAGTAAGTACCTATATCAATTATTATTATTTTTATTAATAAGTATCAGTAATAAATACATCTCAAAGAATAACAAGGTTGTAACTGTACTTTTTGGAAAAAATGAGATTGGTAGAATATATTAATTAATTTGTTTTTGTGACCAATATGTTCATCTGTTAATTATCAATGTTGTGTTATCGAAGCACTAAAGTTATTCACATGGTTCTATCTGCATCACCTAAACTAAATACTAGAAACACAGTTTTAACTGGCAGTTACTACTATGCTTTATCAAATATTCTAAAAAATGTAGGTCGCTTAGTTCTTTCTGCATTTTTTATCACTTAAGATTTTCTCTTAAATTAGAGTTAGAAACACAATGAAAATCAAACAAGTTAATGGCTATACAAACTTCAACTCCAAAAAATAACTAGCTGTCTAGATACAATCTTGTTATCCTAATATGACAGATGTAGAAGATTTATACAAATGTGAAAAACGTTTTATGTTCTGCAATGCTAGATGAAATCTTTAATTAGGCATCAAATTTGTAAAATGTTAGAGATAGTATGTAGGTATATAGGGAAAATAAAAAATATAATTATAATGAACAGTAAGAACTTTTAAATTTTAATATAACTAGAACAAAATATTCAGTAATTAAAAATTTTGATAGGAATTAAAAATTTGCTCGAGTATAAATGTTGTGCTTGTTTTTAAGTGGTTTCGATTTACTTTAGGTTTGTTCCAACAATGCTCAGAAATGAGTTACTGACATCAGGATTCTGCACAGTAGTTTATTGAGACTGCAAAATTGTGTACTACCCAGTGGTTTGTTTCTGATCGTTGGAACAGACCTTTTATTCAATAAATAATCAAACCAGTTAAATGTGTATTTGGAATTTTTTTTAATTTTACAAATCTGGAGCTTGAATATGGATTTTCAAATGATGCACTTTTTGTAGTTTTTAATAATGCTTATTTTTTTTTTAGTTTCTTGTTCATTTAATAAAGATGCTTTTTTGTATATGGGGTGATAATTTTTAAGCAGAGGCGTGCAGCACCCACAAGATCACTGCCAGAATTAATTCAAATGGGTAATCTAAAAATATGGAGTAGGTTCCCTGCACAAGATTTTCAAGAACTTGTAAATACAATGTTTTAATGAATTATTGCCGTTATCAAAGTTAAAGGTGGTGAAACACTCATGAAAATTTGTAAATATTTAACCCTTTCAGTGTATTTGTCCCTCCAGAGGACACTCTTAATTAACCCTGAAGTATAAATCTGTTAATTTTGGTAGAATTTTTTTCTTTTTGGTTTATTTACTTTATTTGCATTACTTTTAAGGATTAATATTATAAAAAAATTATTTTCATAGTAAATTTTTGTTTTTGTAATGTCCCTGAACAGGGACGTTATGTCTTGGAGTAATAAAAAATACTATGAAAATATTTTAATTTACTTAAAATAAACAAAGAAAACATACAATCTACTACAATGGTATTTTTTTTAATGAAAGTGGAAGTGAAAGGGTTAAAAAAATAAAAGAATTTATCAGATTTATGTATGATTTGTTCTTGTAGTGACAGTCACTATAAATATGAGAAGTGTGCTAATTGAAACGGGACAGGGCTCATATAGTTTTATTTAAAAAGTAAACCTTGTCATTAATTAAATATAAATGATTATTATATTATTGAAATATATAATGTAAAACAAATTGTTGTAATGTTTTTCTGAAATCAGAAGTGTTGCCAGGTTTGTTACTGTCTGCTGCTGTGACGTGTACAAGCGAACATAATAAACCTACTTATTGAGTACATTAATATAAAAAACTCATAATAAATCTGGAAACTATACATTTGAAATTTTCCTACTTATTTTTTCATTACTGCTATTATCCAATAGAACAATTCCTATGCTTTTATTTAATATTTCATTTTCCGCAAATAAATATAAAAAAATAATTAGTAAAATTATAAAATTAGTTCCAAATAAATAATGAACTATATTATTAATTGAAATTGTTAATATAAGAAATGAATAAATTAAGAAAATAAAAGTGTAATAATGGGAAATGTGTAAATTGTATTTATTTCTAAATAATTTTGTGTGTATTGTTAATTTTCTTTCTAGTGTAAAATTAATAAATTAATAATTTTAACAAAAATTTAATGAGATGTTTTATTTGTGTTAGAATCCGAATACAATAAGAATGCTGCTGTCATAATGATTACTCTGAATTTCAAATACATAGTATCTATAACTTATCAATAAATAAATATTAAGTTGTTAGGTATAAAAAAATATTTCCTATATTCCTAAAAGATTAACACTTCACCTCCAGTGGATAACTTCGATAACTGTATCAGCAATACTTTCCACATTCTCGTCTCCTTTGAGAAGTAGTCCCATCATAAGTAATAAAAGCAGGAACAGCATTTTTTAGGTAGTTTTTTTATATTTGCACTGCACATTAAATAATGGTAATCTTATAATTGAAGGGTCTGGAAATGCACCATTCTTGTTCTGGCTAGTTCTGATAGTTGGAATCGTAACATATAGTTGCAAGGTTATATTTAATTATTTGGAACCAGGGAATAAGCATATTGAAATAACTTTTACTTTTTATCATGTATTTACCAATTTTTTCATCGATTAAAAATAAAAAAATTGTAGATTTTCAAGTAATAGGATCGTTATTTTTAACTTTAAATTTGTGTCAAATTCTAGACTTCATTCAGTGCGGAATGGTGTGAATATGCGGATTTCTAGACTCCTCAACTACAAGATAACCTTAAATAATTATTAGGTACATCAGAAAAAACATTGTTTAAATTATTAACCAGTGTATGTACAAATTATTCAATACACAAATACCAACATCTACGACCCCAAACTACATTTATTTACTTAAAGGGATTAACTCCTATAAAAATACAGAATTGAAAAATCTTAAATATTTCTTACAACTCAAATTTGTATTAATTTAAAATCAGTACTTCTATAAAAACCTAGTAAATACATTTAAAGAACTGGAACAAAACACATTCGGGGATGATGATTATTATTAAACAAATGTATATTTAAACACTTGAAAATAAAAAGGCTACAAGTAAAATAAATTTATCATAGTATCTATTTGATTCTTATAACCAGATACAACTTTCTAGCATTATAATCAGGCTAAAAGGAATAAGTCAAAGATTTTATTTATTCACAGGGTCAGAAAAATATCAAAAGAAATAGGTACCTTGTGTATATGAAATTTATACCATGAACACATTATAATAGGGTCCAAGTCATAACATTATTAGTACCAAGGGGACAGGATAAATAATACGAAATATTTATATAGTAAAACTTTATACTAATAATTATTTTTATTACAGAAAAGACAAAGTTGAATAACCTATTTACATAACCTACAATCATTTAAAAGGTAGACATTAAACATATTTACTTGAAAAATAACGTTTCCTAGTAGATTTCTTAGCACTTTTTCACGGATAACATAATTTACATTAAAATGTTTTTCACAAATGGAACTTTTGGGTTTAATGTTCATTTCCATACCACCTAAATAATTGCACCATATTCTGTATAACTGTTTTTTGGCATTATAAAACTGCTATCAATATGTTGAAGACTCTCTCCCATAATCACAATTAAAAACAGCTCAACGATCCACCATGATTTATATATTTTTAGATTTTAAAAAATATTTATCTGTCAACACTTTTCAAATTGCAGCTCCTACCACCTTCATCTTTTATTTACTTTCTCGCGAACCTAGCGGATTTTAGCTAGGAAGTACGATCGGTTTTATCGCCGTTTTCATTTGTTTTTAAATAGGAGTTGATACACCTTATAGTACACCGTGGAACATACACATGCCTAGTCCTCAGTTGTTGTGGTTTTCCAAATGTTAATTTGTGACGTCACTACAGAACCTCGGTAACATTGAAGGGGTTTGTGCTTTGTGGGTTAGGGCCGATTCCACCGTTGTATTAAACGGAGATTAAAATGGCATTGTTTATGTAAAAATGTCATTTTAAACTTCGTTTAACACAACAGTGGAATCGGTCCTAAGATGCAAAAGGGTTCAAGTAGAAGCAAATGAGTTAAGTGCACTTATTTAAAACTATTATTTTTAACACGCTTTTATTAGCTTCATCTGTATGTATGTTTGTTTGTAACTCTCCTTTGGACTAAAAGCAAGTGGCTTATTACTGTCAGTACATCCCACTACCTCAAGTTCGTTCCTTGACCGAGCGGTCTGAAGACCGATTCCACCGTTGTGTTAAACGAAGTTAAAATGACGTTGTTAATGTAAAAATCTCATTTTAAACTTGGTTTAACACAACGGTGGAATCGGTCCTTAATATTGTATTTATATCTAAATGCAATGGTATTACTAATTACTAGAATTCCTTCTTTCTAACCTTGAGTCCCTAAGAACCGATTCCACCGTTGTGTTAAACGGAGATTAAAATGACATTGTTAATGTAAAAATGTCATTTTAAACTCCGTTTAACACAACATTGGAATCGGACCTAAGTAGAATTATTTAAAATACTCATAATCGTTACTTAATTTTTTCGCGAGTACTCTCTAAAATTTGCAAAAGAACTCATTTGCTTTAGGTCTTTTCCTTTGCATCGAAAGTGTAGCACTGAGCTACACCACTTCTGAAAATATCGTTCCATTTATACAAATTGTATGGATGGAACGGTATTTTCAGAAGTGGCGTAGCTCAGTGCTACACTTCCGATGCAAAGGAAAAGACCTTTTGTGTATTATTCGTATAAGTACGGTTCTAAGGCGACGTCCATCCATACACATCTCCAAATGCATGAGAAGAAGTCACAATATATCCCCTATAGTAATGTAACTGGGATTCAAGAAATGGCTTTGAGTTACGCTGCGGCCAGACACAGGTCTCATGGCGCTAGTATCGTTATTGATTTTTGACTTCGGCACGTTCATTGGTTGACGACGAATTCAAAACAATCTGATCGGAGCGTTACTCACTCCCACTCCTTCTCTTTGTTTAGATACTTATAAAAGAAAGAGCTACCAGTTAATAATTTCTATTTCGAATCATCTTTCATTCTTTAGCGTTGAGTTTTTATAAGTGAAGCGTGAAGTGTCAGTGTTGACAAGTGATAATTTTTTGATTTTTTCTTCTACGAAATTTAATATTAATTTTGTTTCAGCGATATTTATTGTGATTTGTGTTGTTGTATTAAGTGCTTTCTTATTTAATATGGGAAACAAAACGTACAACAAACTCAGAAAAAGAGGAATCGAGGAGGGATTGCTATCTATGGCTGTCATCCAAGGGTCTGCGCCCTAGATAATACTTTTCCAGTGGGAAAAGCCTTTAAAATTCAAGTATAACAATTTTATGTTTCCGTTTTCCCTTCTTTTAATGTAGTTGCCAATTTTGAGGCAAGTTTGTAATAATTTTTCAGTTAATACCTACCCTCTTAATATTATAATTTAACTATGATCTTATGCTTTCCTATGGACACGATTCAAGGAGGGAGTCCTATGGCTGTCATCCAAGCCCTAGATAATAGTTTTCCAGTGGCAACAGCCTTTAAAATTCAAGTATAATAATTTACTTTTTTCGAAGTAGATGTCCATTTAAACTAAATTTTTTTATTTCACTTATTGATTTTAGCATTTATATACAGCATCGGCTAATGAACACTTTCCAATACGCTTGGCTAGAATCGAAAATAAAACTAAAGAGTTAGCGCATTAGTTCGATCAGGAAACGAATAATATGAATGTTGCCTTGTGTGCTGTGTAATATGAACAGGCACACGGTGTGATGCATCCCCACGTAGCCGGCTGGCTACGTTCATAGTATTCTATTCCTTCTCCCACTAATGCTAACTCTTTGTAGTTTTTACTTGGACATTAGCAAAACGTATTGTACAACATTCGATAGCTGCCACTGTATTATCACAAACATCTCTTAATAACTAAATGATTTCATTTAATAGTTTCTTTTTTTTTTTTTTTTCAGTAAAATGGATATGGCTAGAGTTATCTTCGTCTTTAAAATATATTAAATAAGTTTTATAATTTTTCAAATAAAATACTTTATACAATGTTTTGTTTTTTTTACCAGAGCCAATTTTTTTTCAGATCTAACCTCTATAGGTAAAAAAGTGATTTAGGTAAAATTGAAAAGTATATTACATGTTCTTTTAAATGTGTTGTTAATACAAATGCTGCTCTTATTTTAATAGCTAATAATAAAAGAATTAGTATTATTTTTAGCTATCAAAATAAAAATAGCGCCTGGATTTACAGCTCGTTTAATCGAACATGCAATATACTTCTCAATAATTATTGCAGAATGAATATATTTAAAAATTCCCGCCATTCCGCGGCTGAAAATTTACAATTTTGGCGGGAAATTTAAATTTCGCCTTTAAATTATATTTGAATTTACCGCCATATCGAGTTAGTTGAGCGGCCAGACACAGACGCATTCTTGCGCTGCAAACTTAGTGCCAACTCTTTAACAAGTGAGATGCACTACTATAGGGGATATATTCACAATATATCCCCTATAGTAGTGCATCTCACTTGTTAAAGAGTTGGCACTAAGTTTGCAGCGCAAGAATGCGTCTGTGTCTGGCCGCTCAACTAACTCGATATGGCGGTAAATTCAAATATAATTTAAAGGCGAAATTTAAATTTCCCGCCAAAATTGTAAATTTTCAGCCGCGGAATGGCGGGAATTTTTAAATATATTCATTCGGCAATAATTATTGAGAAGTATATTGCATGTTCGATTAAACGAGCTGTAAATCCAGGCGCTATTTTTATTTTGATAGCTAAAAATAATACTAATTCTTTTATTATTAGCTATTACAATAAGAGCAGCATTTGGATTAACAACACATTTAAAAGAACATGTAATATACTTTTCAATTTTACCTAAATCACTTATTTTTTACCTATAGAGGTTAGATCTGAAAAAAAATTGGCTCTGGTAAAAAAACAAAAAATTGTATAAAGTATTTTATTTGAAAAATTATAAAACTTATTTAATATATTTTAAAGACGAAGATAACTCTAGCCATATCCATTTTACTGAAAAAAAAAAGAAACTATTAAATGAAATCATTTAGTTATCAAGAGATGTTTGTGATAATACAGTGGCAGCTATCGAATGTTGTACAATACGTTTTGCTAATGTCCAAGTAAAAACTACAAAGAGTTAGCATTAGTGGGAGAAGGAATATGAACGTAGCCAGCCGGCTACGTGGGGATGCATCACACCGTGTGCCTGTTCATATTACACAGCACACAAGGCAACATTCATATTATTCGTTTCCTGATCGAACTAACTCTTTAGTTTTATTTTCGATTCTAGCCAAGCGTATTGGAAAGTGTTCATTAGCCGATACTGTATATAAATGCTAAAATCAATAAGTGAAATAAAAAAATTTTGTTTAAATGGACATCTACTTCGAAAAAAGTAAATTATTATACTTGAATTTTAAAGGCTGTTGCCACTGGAAAACTATTATCTAGGGCTTGGATGACAGCCATAGGACTTCCTCCTTGAATCGTGTCCATAGGAAAGCATAAGATCATAGTTAAATTATAATATTAAGAGGGTAGGTATTAACTGAAAAATTATTACAAACTTACCTCAAAATTGGCACCTACATTAAAAGAAGGGAAAACGGAAACATAAAATTGTTATACTTGAATTTTTAAAGGCTTTTCCCACTGGAAAAGTATTATCTAGGGCGCAGACCCTTGGATGACAGCCATAGATAGCAATCCCTCCTCGATTCCTCTTTTTCTGAGTTTGTTGTACGTTTTGTTTCCCATATTAAATAAGAAAGCACTTAATACAACAACATAAATCACAATAAATATCGCTGAAACAAAATTAATATTAAATTTCGTAGAAGAAAAAATCAAAAAATTATCACTTGTCAACACTGACACTTCACGCTTCACTTTAAAACTCAACGCTAAAGAATGAAAGATGATTCGAAATATAAATTATTAACTGGTATCTCTTTCTTTTATAAGTATCTAAACAAAGAGAAGGAGTGGGAGTGAGTAACGCTCCGATCAGATTGTTTTGAATTCGTCGTCAACCAATGAACGTGCCGAAGTCAAAAATCAATAACGATACTAGCGCCATGAGACCTGTGTCTGGCCGCAGCGTAACTCAAAGCCATTTCTTGAATCCCAGTTACATTACTATAGGGGATATATTGTGGATATATTGTGGAAGAAGTATCTTCTGTGGAAGTATCTTTTGTTGACGTGACGGATCTTGAATCTTTCTTGACGTATTCAGACGTATTTGTAACCTTAAAACAAAACAAATGAGTTGTCAAAAATTAGAAATAAAATGGTGAAATTTAGACAAAAGTAAGTAAATAGTGTCCTTAATATTTATAAAAATTAATGTAAAATTTTCAGGAGTAAATATAATGAGTTCTCGTATAATAACCTTTTTAATGGAAAAGACAGTGAGAGCGAAAGTGGAGAGGAGACTGAATTATTTGTAAAAAATAAGTTGCAAAGAGTACAATTTCCAACGATAGAAAAAGTTGTGGAGGATGGAGATACTTTACAAGCGTTAGCAATTAAATATCGATGTTCTGTAAGAATAAATAAAATATTCGGATCATGCAAATTTGAATTAACATTTTTTTAATTTCAGATTGCTGAACTAAAACGAATAAACAATTTCCACAATGAAAATGAAATTTATGCTAAACGAGTGATCAAAGTGCCTCATAGACCTTTTACTTTAGCTCTAGCTGGTGTACATTTGAGCGGTAACAGTTCACCCGAACTTAACATAAATTCTACAAGTAGTTTAATAGATATTGATTCTCTAAGTTCAAAACTAATAGAAACTGTAAAGATTCCGAAAAAAGAGAACGAAGTTAATGAAATTATTTTTAATAGTATGATTACACCAAATCAAAATGAATCTCCTGAATCGTCTGAAGAAAACTGTGATGAAAAAGTTAATTTAATTTCACAAAATACAAAGAATTTAATTGAAAATGATATGGTAAGTTTTTTTTAGAATTTAATATTATAGTAAAGGAGCTCATTATGATTTTTTATTGAATAAAAGTAAATCGAAATCACTTAAAAATAAGTGAAAAGTATTTTATTCTTTTATTTGTATATTTCCTGTATACCACCATCATTTTACAAAATTTAATATTTGATTATGGATTCCCAAGTGATACAGAACATTTTATCAAGAATAATTTTTAAAATTTACTCCGGTGTATATATTTTTTTGGACCACACTGTATAATAGAATTCACAAAAAATTATAAATAAAATTTTTCTTGTATGGGTACCTAAATTTGTATGGGATTGATTTTGAGTGTGATTAAAATTTTCAAGATGACCATATTTGAGCAGTTTGAAACCCTTCTTAATTCAACGTGCCCCAATCTCTCCCATACTTTAAACCAACAAAATATTTTATTGTCACTATATATACTATCATCAATTCTAAAGTTAAAAGAATTCAGCGATTACAATTTTTGAATTTTAGCCAAGAATTTTGAAATTTCAGCCACTGGCAAAGTCTCCATAAAAATTGAGCTATACTAGTGAGTGAACCAACACTTTGTAGTAGACTCCTTTACTATAACGAACGGAGAAGTATTTATAAAATCTTTAATTTTTAAAATCTGTTTTATTGCAGGTTATATCAAGGTTAAGTTGTAACGGCGCCGATGCAGACATATCTTGGAAGCTCCTTATAACATGTGTTATCATACTTATCGTCGCTATGCCTCTAATTTATGTGTTTTATATAGCGGAACATCCAGAGTCCTATCATCATCATGCATCGTGATAAAAACTATTTTTTACTATCAGACGTTTTAAAAAAGTTTTTGTAATATTAATTTGTTCTTGTCTATTAGATTGAATAATATATAAATTATTGTTTTTAAGATGGCCATTAAGTATTGAAACTGTAAGATTATTATTAGACTATTCTGAGGTGAGTTCCGGGCTGTGCAAAACAAAACAAACCGATTTATGATGAAATCGTGGTCTTTCCAAATAAAGACGGTTTTGTGGAAACTAAAAATTTAATGGATAAAATTTGGAGGATTAATAAAAAATGTGTTGGAGGCAACAAATTCCCTTCAAAATTTGAATTTTTATTTATTTTTCTTTTTATTTGAGGAGCAATTTATAAATAAAACACCAAATCACATTAGCTTTCTTTTAAAATAACAAAATTGTGGTGTAAAATGTTAGAACAATATATTTTGACAAACTTTTTTAAATCTGTTTTTTAATTTATTTATTGTAATTATTATCATCAATATCAAACCATTTTCAATCACTACAACTATTATCTAATATCTAACTTGATATTATATTCGAAAAGAATTTCTAAGTTAATTAACGATAATTGACGGAATTAATTCTCTCACTCATACTCATATTTAAATATTTTTTTACTCCAAAAGTAAAAATCTGATGTGTCCAACACATGACTTTCCTATCTAGTTATTATAGGCTTTTTCCGGTTATTTTGTACAACCTATTGTAGCACCTCTATAAATGTTTAGAGGATAAACTAAATTTTGAAAACGAAAATACTGAAAAATTTAAATTTATAGCACTTTTTCATTACGGTCCATTTTAGAAAAATCATGTATAAACAAAAATTATAGAGATCGATATCGCAAACAACTTTTAGTTCAACAATTTTCATAAAAATCAGAATTTTGCACATTTTGTCAAATTTCTCGAATACGGACCATTTCAGGAAATTTTGACATAAAACAAAAATTATAGATAATATTAGAAGTAACTTTTATTTGATTAATTCTTCTCCAAACATAAATAACAGATATATTCCATAAAATATAAAAACGGCCTCCCATAAAGTACCCCCCCAGATGTTCCGACTTTGTCCAAAATCTAATCATTTCACGTCAGGCCGAAATAAACCTTAAGTTTAAAATTTAATGTTTTTTTCTTTATCCGTTTTTGAGTTTTCTTCAAAATTCGAAATTTACACATTTTCTCAAATATCTCGAATACGGTCCATTTTAGAGAAATTATGTATAGAATAAAAATTATAGAGAATTATTATACAAACAACTTTTACTTGAAGAATTTAAAAAAAAAAAAATATATTTTTTACATTTTGTCAAATTTCTCGAATACGGACCATTTTAGGAAAATTTTGTATAGAACAAAAATTATAGATAATTATATTAGAAGTAACTTTTATTTGAAAAATTTTCTTCTCCAAACGTAAATAACAGATATATTCCATAAAATATAAAAATAACCACCTATAAAGTACCCCCCCAGATGTTCCGACTCTGTCCAAAATCTAATCAGTTCATTAGACGCTGGAATAAAGCTTAAGTTTAAAATTTGGTGTTTTTCTGTATCGGTTCATGAGTTATGCAAAACACACACACACACACACACACACACACACACACACACACGCGCGCGCGCGCGAAAATAGTCAAAACGGATTCAGGGGACCTCAAAACGTAAAAATCCGTCGAAAACTCGAGGTCGAAAAAAATCATGATTCCTATACTTTCCTTATATCTGTATACAGATAGGAAAGTAAAAAGGTCCTCAAGCCAAGTCCCTCCCTCTTGTAGCGATAGTACTAGTTTTTTTATTATGACTATTATTTTCTTTGCGAAGCCCCAACCAAGGCTTTGCGTAGCCCCAGGGCTCCGCGGACCACACTTTAAGAAACTTTGTTCTAAGTTATATGAATCGCTATCGCTAACTGCAATAAGGGGATTACTACTGAAAACCAAATTATTCAGTAGAGTAAACAACTTTTTACTTTCCTACCTGTATACAGATATAAGGAAAGTATAGGAATCATGATTTTTTTCGACCTCGAGTTTTCGACGGATTTTTACGTTTTGAGGTCCCCTGAATCCGTTTTGACTATTTTCGCGATGCTGTCTGTCTGTGTGTGTGTGTGTGTGTGTGTGTGTGTGTGTGTGTGTGTGTGTGTGTGTGTGTGTGTGTGTGTGTGTGTGTGTGTGTGTGTGTGTGTGTGTGTGTGTGTGTGTGTGTGTGTGTGTGTGTGTGTGTGTGTGTGTGTGTGTGTGTGTGTGTGTGTGTGTGTGTGTGTGTGTGTGTGTGTGTGTGTGTGTGTGTGTGTGTGTGTGTGTGTGTGTGTGTGTGTGTGTGTGTGTGTGTGTGTGTGTGTGTGTGTGTGTGTGTGTGTGTGTGTGTGTGTGTGTGTGTGTGTGTGTGTGTGTGTGTGTGTGTGTGTGTGTGTGTGTGTGTGTGTGTGTGTGTGTGTGTGTGTGTGTGTGTGTGTGTGTGTGTGTGTGTGTGTGTGTGTGTGTGTGTGTGTGTGTGTGTGTGTGTGTGTGTGTGTGTGTGTGTGTGTGTGTGTGTGTGTGTGTGTGTGTGTGTGTGTGTGTGTGTGTGTGTGTGTGTGTGTGTGTGTGTGTGTGTGTGTGTGTGTGTGTGTGTGTGTGTGTGTGTGTGTGTGTGTGTGTGTGTGTGTGTGTGTGTGTGTGTGTGTGTGTGTGTGTGTGTGTGTGTGTGTGTGTGTGTGTGTGTGTGTGTGTGTGTGTGTGTGTGTGTGTGTGTGTGTGTGTGTGTGTGTGTGTGTGTGTGTGTGTGTGTGTGTGTGTGTGTGTGTGTGTGTGTGTGTGTGTGTGTGTGTGTGTGTGTGTGTGTGTGTGTGTGTGTGTGTGTGTGTGTGTGTGTGTGTGTGTGTGTGTGTGTGTGTGTGTGTGTGTGTGTGTGTGTGTGTGTGTGTGTGTGTGTGTGTGTGTGTGTGTGTGTGTGTGTGTGTGTGTGTGTGTGTGTGTGTGTGTGTGTGTGTGTGTGTGTGTGTGTGTGTGTGTGTGTGTGTGTGTGTGTGTGTGTGTGTGTGTGTGTGTGTGTGTGTGTGTGTGTGTGTGTGTGTGTGTGTGTGTGTGTGTGTGTGTGTGTGTGTGTGTGTGTGTGTGTGTGTGTGTGTGTGTGTGTGTGTGTGTGTGTGTGTGTGTGTGTGTGTGTGTGTGTGTGTGTGTGTGTGTGTGTGTGTGTGTGTGTGTGTGTGTGTGTGTGTGTGGAGACTGTAAAAAATTACAAAAACAAACAAGAAATATTTCGTGTAAAACTGATTAATTATAGATCAGAATATTGACGTTTGACATTTTTGACACATTCCTACAGATACCCGTTGATCTCCACCGGCCAACTCGGGGAAGAGTGAGCGCGCTCTGAGTACGTGATCTGTGGCAAACCGAACACAAAATAATACGCGCTGAGTGCCAAAACGACCACAATTGAGGCCTACCGAGTACACTCTGAGTACAGCTAACGCCAAACCGAACTCAGCCTTTATAAGCTTACTAGAACATACCATAATAAAAAATAACAAAATCAAAAAATCCCCAAACTTAAATTAAATTTGACATATGACGTCACCACAGCAAACACAATACTAGGTGAGTTCGGGCTGCGCACTCCAGAGTGGAGTGTAGTAATTAGGCGTAAACGGAGTGCGAATATGATTTTACTCCTTTAACTCTCGGAGTGAAATGTCAATTGTCAATGTGACATACCAGTACTTAAAATTTAATCGTACTACTCAGTAACGACCGTATAAGTTTCTTCCATATTAATGATATTCACGGGAACCAAAAAAAAATTTATTTACTAAAGAATCGCTCACAATTAACTTATTATCAATTTAAATCACCTTATGCGCATGCCCGATCCACACTCCACTCCACCATCTCCGAACGGTCAAAGAGGAACTTTTATTTTAACTCCTTCCGTATCCGAACGCCTTAGGTACTTTAGGAGTGAATATAGTGAAAAGAGTGCGTAGACCGAACTCACCAACTGTAACTATTAAGAGACTGTAACCCCAGTATAAAGAACAATACAGTAGCGACAGATTGCGTCGGCTTCTTTGATGTCGGGGTGGTCAGATTTTCAATGACAGTTGACGTTTTTGTCGCTTATTTCTACACGGAGAAAAGTAAACTCTAAAATTGCAAATTAGCGATGTACACTTAGAAAGAAATTAAAACATGTACATATAACATTTTAATGTATTCTAGGCAAATAAATTAATCAAAATATTGTGTAACTTAAATAAATGAGTTCCGTTGAAAATCTAGATGTGCCAATTTTAAAATTTTATCATTAGATTAAAATAAATTACTTTTGTATGCCATTCATTGTATGAAATGTGTTAAACATTTTTTGGTTTCTTCCTGGCACTAATAAATTAACTCAGCACCTTATTTTTTTATTTAAAATGAGGTTATGTAGGTATCTTTTTAGAAGTGAAACAACATATAACAATAATATTTATTAAAACACACAATTACAAATTAGTAAGTTTTTAATGAATTTACAATACAAGAATTATTTTATTTCAATTTTTGTTCCTACGTACAAATTTTTGACTTCAGATGAGTTTTAGCAAATGCCTGTTGTAAGTCACCCGTTAAGCACAATGCTGCCCAATTGCTTATATTACCTATGTATATAATTAAATACTATTAACGTCACATCATAAAAATTAGGTGTTCATATTTAACGATTTTATGGTTTAAAATTTGTATGGGAAAGGTTATCTGCTGCGGGATTTAAATATTTAATGGCTAGAAGAATCAATAGTGACTGTCTAGAAAAATTTGTTGGGTCCATTAGGCAACAGGGTGGGAATTTAATTAATCCAACACCTGTACAATTCGAAAGGGCATTTAAAAAACTTTTTTGTCAAAATGATCTTCATTGCAATTCCATGAATTGTAATGAAGACCTGGACAAGCACTTGCTACAATTAGATGTAAAAAATATTGTCTCTCTGTATCCTGAAATAAATAAAAACACTCGAGAAGCTGTTTTTCTTCCTAATTACAGCTACAGGACAGAAGATATAATAGTTCAAAATCCAGTTAAATATGTTTGTGGCTATTTGATCAAAAAAGCTTTAGGCATACATGGATGTGATACATTTATTAAATTTTCAAAAGTATGTGAAGATTTGGATAGTTCATAGATTTTAACATATGATTGCAAATAAAGCACTTATGGAGGCCTAAAAACTCCAAATGAAAAGTTTATCTATATATTTAAATTATAAAAAAATGTTATATCTATTTTTAGCAATACCTGTGTAATGTCTGGTATATCGCATAGCTTTTTTTGATATTATGAAAGAAATAGAATTTAAACATCCTTGTCCTAATTTCCCTAACGTATATATCATACAACTGTTTATAAGATTATATATATTATTGTTTAAGTGCTTAAATATTGTATAAATGAAACAAATCAAAAATTAAAAAACAGTTAAAATAATAACACCACAAAATACATTTTTTTTGTTTTCTTTTTGCTACTTTACAAGAAATACATATATATTTTGATTAGATGTAGTCAATCAGAACATTTTTAATCAATGGACATAGTGAATCAAAGAACATCTAATTCATTATAATAATTTGGAGGTAGGATTTTTGATTAAGATTGTCCAAAGGTTGCACATGGTACGCTTTCAAAAATGTCTCGTTCATGTTCAATGATAGTCTCAACAGAGGAAGCACTTGGTCGATGTACTAGGGAGAAGGACATTTGGCTGATGACCTAGATGGATAAAAAATGTGGGAACAGCAGTAGGCAATAAACGTTTACAGTTCAACGTTTTAGAAAAACAATTCTTCTCAAAATGTTTCTCACACAACCTGTAATTCCGATGAAGACTGTTCACATCTATGTTACTCAAATCTTCCCTATTACAAGCTCTTAACCACATGTTGGCCCTAAAATATAGAAAAGTTGATAACAAATGTTTAGATTGAGGGTAGTTCAGAAATTATATATTTTTTACATTATTTTTGTTGAAATTGTAAAAATTGTCCTCAAGACATTTAAATAATAAATATTTGGTTGTCAAATAAATATTTGGTTTTCAAATATAAAAATTGAAAGTATTTTCTTAAGACATACCTTTCTGGCTCCATGGGAAATGCAAAATAACTTGTCCCTTTGTCTGTTTACTCTGTTTGAGATGGACAAGGGCGATAGACACATCTCTTTCGTTTCTGATCAGGTGCAGAAGCCATTTCAAAAATATCACACAATAAATGAAAAACTAAAATAATAAAAATGTCTCAAAATATGCACTGCAAACAAACAAAAATAATGACATATTTACATCGCATTGACACTATTGACGTTGACGTTTTTGTCGCTTATTTTCGGACATGCGCAGAAAAATATGGACCCCTCATAAAAAATGATCTGTCGCTACTGTATTGGTCTTTATACTGGGCTGTAACCGACCAGGGACCGTATTCTTGAGTCGTAGGAACGGCGTTCCTATAGGAATAGAGGGCGTGTTTCTCCTGAAATTCGCTAAGCCCGTATTCTTGAAGTCATAGGAACGTTCACTTCCTACGAAAGTCGTAGGAACCAGGGGTGGGAAACTGGTATGCGCAGGCCAGGGATCAATCAACCACGTCCGCGTGGCGCTGCAGTCGGGTGGTGGGGTAGGTGGTGGGAGTGTAAATGACAGGTGAATATTGATTTTTGTGGGGGTGTCATGGCGTCTTGGCATGTGAACTTTGTTTATTTATATTGGTGACTGTTGTATTCAGTTGTTTTCATTTCCAATTTGCTTAATTGATTTAGTTGACCACTGTTAATAAGCTTGTTTTTCCATTATAAATTTGTGCTTTTTCCGCTGTTATTTTGTGGTTTTTCATAAAGATGCGTAATTATAGAAAATGTGTACCGAATTGCCTTGTTGTGGACAACAGGATGCATCGCCTGCCTCAGCCTACGAATTCACCCGATTTATTTGATATTTGTGCACTTGCTGTTCGTTGTCCAAGATTTAATAATAAAACAAGACTACAAATTTATTCCACCTTTGTAGTATGTCATAAACATTTTGAAGAGAAGTATAAAGTAGTTGGCTCTCGTCGAGGTCTAACACCTGAAGCATTTCCAGCCCTATTTCTACCAGCAGTTCCTGGAAGAGTAGCGGATGGACTTTCCTCAAATAACGTAGAAATTGAATATAATATATGTTGGACTTCTTTTCGAGAAGGAAAGTTAGTAATCTACTCATTTATTTTATACTTATACTGTGTATTTTCTGTTTCATGACATTTGGGGTTGCAAAGCTGTATCGTAGAAGAAGAAGCAGACTAATAATATATGTTGGACTTCTTTTCGAGAAGGAAAGTTAGTACTCTACTTATTTATTTTATACTTATTGCTGTGTTTGAGAATCCACATCAGATGCATTTTTTACATCTCGAGCGTTCTTTTATCCACATACCTATATATAAAACGTTTATTTAGTCAAAAAAACTATTGTTTACATGTCAATACATCTTCACGTTTAAAATATAAAAAATACATAAATATAGAATCAACATACATTTAAAATGCAATAAAAAAATACATAAGATACAGTACACTTACATGTCAACTATACAAAACAATAAAAGAACAAGAAAGAGAAAAAAAAAAACGTCAATAGGTGAACAGGTATTCACGCAGTTTTATTTTAAATATTGCCACATTTGAAGAACATTTAATATCCTCAGGCAAATTATTAAAAGCCTGTACACCTTTAAAAAACACTTAATTTTGTGTACATTTTTCTTATTACCTGTTTAGGTTCATGAACATCCTGATTATAACTTAAAATATTTTGTAAATATACTCGGGAGATTCCTGATTTAATTTTAAATATAAAAAGCAGGGAATAGAATAGCAAATATTTTTTAACAAGCAACGACTGAAGCACATTCAACATGGAATTGATTGGTTCCAATCTCGAACAGCTCAGTATTATCCTCAGACCTCTATTCTGCAACTTTTGCAATCATTTCAACTCATTCTGGTTGAGCAAATACAGTATAGTGGCACAATAATTAAAATAAGGTAATATTAAGAGTATTATAAATTATTATTTTAGCCCATTTGCTGAGATGTGGAGAACAGCGCCTCAAATAGTTTATTTTAAATCGGACACATCTGTCCCATTACATTTACGTAAACTGAATCACATGATCAAAGTTTTACAACATCTCAGTTGCATCCGATGTGGATTCTCAAACGCGGCATATACTGTGAAATTTCTGTTTCATGACGTTTGGGGTTGCAAAGCTGTATCCTAGATGTTGGACTTAAAATAAAGTATTCCTCGGACTTATAATTTTTTATTAATACATTTATTTTAATGAGATTGTACTTATACTGTCTTTCTTTTTTCACAGCTACAGTTCTTCACAAAATGATGGACAGTGTTGTATCCTGGAATATGTAGCAGCCATCCAGCTACTTCATACATAATACAATTTTCATATACATTACATTTTTTAAATATTGGATTTGTATTATATATATTCTTTAATAAATTTATTTTTTGAATATTCTTGTTTTTTTTATCTAAAAACTGTTAGCCAAATTAAGATTTGTTCACACAAACTGCATTTTTGCTTTATTATAGCGATATTCGCTATAATAAAGCAAAAATGCAAATTTGTGTGAACAAATCTTAATTTGGCTAACAGTTTTTAATGCGGATAATTTTTACTGTCAAATTTGAATAGCCCCGCGCTTTTCTTCTCTTCTTCTTTTTATTATTTTCTCTTCTTTCATATGGCCTTTTACCAGACAAGGACTTAATTGAAAAAAATCAACCACGTCCACCAGGTGCCGCTAAAAACTCTATCATCCTTTTTTAACATGGGAGATACCGTTCTAAGAGTAAGTGTTCTGTGGTAGGAACATCGTTCTACTGGTATTTCGTAGGAGAAAGCCGTGTTCTCTCAAGAATTATTAGTAAACGCATGCGGGGTAGCTGATTTATTATTTTTGGCCCGTAATTAAGTAATTTTTTTAACTTTTTTCATATTCGTACATTTCGTATTTTTATATTTTTAATAAAATCATTATTGATAACAATAGAGTGAATAATTTATTAGCATAAGTAAAATATTATTTGGTACCTCATCACAAAAATCAATTATTGTAATTCTAATAAATGCATGGGTACCTATACATACCTACATATCTATTATTCGTATTCTGGGAATTGTAAATTAGGGAAAATCCCAAAATCCTAATAAATAAGGGTCGTACTATTTAGTAGGTAGGTACCATTTAAGCTATATTTATTGCCTAAAATGGGAATACAAATTATGGAAAATCCAAAAGTTGATATTAGTGTTCAGTGTTAAGAAGTTTATAAATTGTCTTCTATGACAAATATCTTTACTGAAAGCAAATTGTATGGTTTTGTTTTGTAAAAATAATTACAAAATTAGAAAAACACAAAGAATGATTGTTAAAAATGTTAATTTAATCCCATTAAACTGAGAAAGTGATATTTGAAAAGTTGAAATAAAGTATAAGTATTGACAATAATCTAGTTAAGCTACAGTTAGTTAAAGTAGGTAGGTAGCACGGAGGAAGGATAATTAAGAGTTGCAGATTCCGTAGGTAGTAAACAAATGCTGCGTTTGAGAATCCACATCGGATGCATCTGAGATGTAAAAAATCTTTGATCACGTGGTTCAGTATACGTAAATGTAATGGGACAGATGTGTCCGATGTGGATAAAAAAACGCTCGAGATGTAAAAAATGCATCCGATGTGGATTCTCAAACGCAGCAAAAAGTTATAAAAAAAATTTCGAAATAAATTATAACCCTTTATATAATAAGTTAGTTGAAAATATTTCAAATTTCTATGAGGAGGTCACTCCAGTTTATATAATTAGTCTAATCTATAATATATTTGTAAACATATGTATTGAATTTTCTTTACCGAATTTTTATTAATAAAATTATTTATTTGATATTAATACAAACTTACTTTTCTTTAGCACAAAATTTAAAACAAAATCGACTACCTATACTATACATTTCCGGTTTGCAAATTTAATTTTTAATTAATTATCTTAAAAAAGTGAACTCTGTAATGGCTGTACGTTTTTCTTTTCCCTCTTCTATGCTTTTAATAAAAAAATATATATATATATTTTTATCATATTATAGAAAACTCCTACGAAACGACCTCTTAATCACACTCTTAATTTCTAATTCATAATTAATATTCTCCAAATATGTCAAATTCAATACGGATAGGTGACAATTTTAATATTTTCTTCTTTTATTATCACAAAATTATATCAGGGGCCCTATCCCCGGCAATCGTTTTCTAAAAAACGTATACGCTTTAGCAACATGCGAGCTATTCGCTATTCTCGACATTCGTTTTAAAAGCGTGTACGTTTTTAAAACGGGTGTTTTACAGCGAGCGGAATTTTTCACACGTTTGTGATAAAACGTGCATGTTTTCAAGGATTTAGTCAATGTCACTTATATGTCACTTTTAGGATGATTAATAATATTGATTGATTTTAACAAATTTTACTTTTTATTAATACCTACAAAAGTATCTAATTTCTTATAAATATGGTTTGCAGTACTAAAAAAGTCTAATAGCTGAGTATTTCTTTCAATTAATACAATAATTAGTACAATTAGAAAACTTGGAAGGTAAGAATGCTAAAAGCAGAGATTTACCTAACTTGAAGCCACTTCAAATCCTACACTTTCTTGAGAAAATAGGATTGAAAGGGTCGTTATAGGCATTGAGACCTTTTCTTAGTGCATTGGCGACAGAAGGGGGCACAATAGATCTTTTAGGTCGCAGTGTATTAACACCCCATTCTCAACATAACATAACAAAGATTCAGACATGCAGAGGCCGAATCCATTTTTTTAATTTAATAAATATTGAATGAAATTTTTTTATATTTTACCGTGTAAGAATTTAATTATTAATTCATGTATGTTTTATTATTTATAGATATTAATTTGCTTGCGGTTTCTTGCAAGTGGTAGTTCAAAGCTCTTCTATATCACACGTTGTGTCCAGAAATTTTAACAATTTTGTAAAATTGCCACAAGATATTAAAGATCTGAATGAGATTAGCAAAGTTTTTAAATTAATTTTGTAGCATAAAAACTAGGTTTTATGACGTACGATTTTCCTAGAATTATAGGTTACATTGACAGCACACGTATAGCTGTTTTTCCGCCAATGATTAACGATTTAGTTTATCCTGAACATTGATAAATTATGTGATTAGAAAAAATCATCATTCGATAAATTTACAATTGGTTTGTTGTAATTAAATTATATAATCCTTATTTTTTTATGGCCTGCACATTACTTGAATTCAGCGATATAAACAGTTTACAGTGATGCCAGACATATTATTTGCTTGTTAAAAACGTACACGTTTTAAAAAACGAATGCTTATCGAACGCCAGTCAAGAATATAGGTTTCAAAAACTACTCGCTTTTCAACCACTCACTTTCGAAAACGGTTCGTTTTTTAACGATTGTCGAGGATAGCCGCCCAGGCCCATGACACTCCCTGGGGGGTCGATTCTCGACTTTTTGCCTATAGGAATTTGGTTGATTTTCCTATAGGAAAGTAGGTTACGTATTCTGGAGTCAAGTTGTAGGAATATTTTCCTAAGCAGTTATAGGAAATGAATTCCCATGCTCATGAGACAGGGAATTTAATTTTCCTACAAGATTTTGTAATCGGGCTTGCGCAATAGTAGCTTGTTTAATGTGGTTATTGATTTATGCTTACTTTTTAGGCGATTCCAAACTCATTTAAAAAAGAAACATACTACATATATTATTAAAAGTTAATTTTAATTTGACGAGTAAAATTATCCTATTTGAAATGTCTTTAAGTCAATAAATAAAGTAAACCAAAATCCATAAATTATTTATGAAAATTTACCAAAGAAACTGATTAGGTACTTTTGAGTCTTGTTTGAAATTCGCACATCAGGATTCCTCGACGGAGCCCAAACCAAGTTATAATGATGTATGATGTGAATTTTACTATAATTTGGTAAATATTTTTGTATTTCAAATTAGAAATTAGAGGATGCAAGCATTAACCTTTTGGTGTAGGAAAAACATTTGTACTAGTTACTTTCTTTAGTTTCTACTTATAAATATAAATAACGACCGGGCCGCCGAGAGCCAAGTTGGGCCCCAGGACAATTCTCTAGATCGGGCCCCGTGACAAAAAAAGCAGCTCTTCAAACAAAAACTTTTCCTCCTTTACTTGGATTCAATTTTCTAAAAAAAAAAGCTTCCGAACCTATAAAACTTCCCCCTCTCGTCTTGTGTCGAATTTCTCATACAAAACAAAAATTCCAGTTGCCGGGCCCCCCTTATACCGCTGCCGGGCCCCCATTTGAGTCCGGGCCCTGGGAATTAGTCCCGGCTACAGCCCCTCTAGTCGGCCCTGAATAACGGTAATCACAATGGTAGTCCTTCTGAAACTTTTTCGTTTTCTCTTTTTGCTGCTAATAAAAAATATTAAAAATAAATAACCAGTACATCCAGAAAATCAAATATTTTTGACAAATTGCCTTGTTGCCAACTGTTAAACAACTATATTTAACAGAAATAAATACATTCCATTGGCTCGTTTCTGCGTTATCTTGAAATTATCAACGACATACTGAAATTGGAACTCCTACAGGAAATTGGATTCCTATTGTACTCGAGAATACCGACAACTAAAACTGTAGGAATATTATCATAGGAATTCATTTTCCTCGGAATCAAATTCCTACAACTCGAGAATCGACCCCCAGGGCGGGAAAAAGACACGCAGCTTTTACTGCGCTGACGTTTTCGGGATATAACCTATCACTTGTCATAAATCCGGTTAAAAACTCGCTACCATGCGCAGGCAATCCATATTTCGTACACAAATACAAACTTTTGTTTACATTATCGAAGTAGTTTTTGTAATACATTCACAGCTTAAAAACGGAAAATTTCTTGTTTTGATGGTGAATTTAGATCAAAAATACCCCAAATACACTTTAGTGTGTGTTTTATCCTTATTGTTACGTATAATTGCTCGTTTTATTTGAGGACATTGGAATAAATAGAGTACTAGAAGTAATCAAGCTAAAAAGGTGTCTTATAAGAAGAAAATACATTGCATTCGACTGATTTATGTTTAATATGTTTTCGTAAAGTATTTCCAACATGCTAGTTCCTTGAATGGTTGTAAATTGTAAGTGTATAAGTGATAGAAACTGATCTAGTGCTTTGTGCTTCGTTTTTTTGTGTCGGTGTCCCAGCCCAGCATTCCTAGCCGGCAGTAGTAGCAAAAACATTAACATTGTCTACATTCAACCCGTTTACATGTACATGATTTATCAGCTAAAAGCAGAATACAATAGTTCTCTGCAAAATGTAAACAACGCTACAAGGAAAATTGCTCATGTATAAATTCAACAATTAAAACAAAATATATTATTTTTAAAGGACTTATATCAACTATTATGTTAATTATAAATATTATAATATAAATATTTGTAACAAAATAATAGTTGTGTATTAATAAATCTGTTACTACTCCAAAAAATATATTGTTTCTTATTATAATTGTAAATAAAAACAACAGTTTTTATCCGTCCATTTAACACTTACAAACATATGAATATTTTAAGTTGTAAGGATCCATAGCCTCTTAATTTTCTACATTAGACACAAGACCTGTGATGTCACATTAAATCGTGAATATGAGATAAAGGATTTTGGAGTTGTCTTTCAGTCTAATTTGAATTTTATTAACCATTTCTTACACATAATTAAAATAACAATAAAAGCTTTGGGTTTTTAAATCAGAAATACAAAAAAAAATTAGAATTACCACCAAAATCAGATTATATAATGCCTTACAAGACCCCATCTTGAGTATGTTTCACAAATATGGATGCCCTTGAAAGCCACACATATTGATCATATTGAAAAAGAACAAAAAATATTTTTACCGTACCTTTATGCCATAAAAAATACTTGTACCTTTATAAGATCTCATATAAAACTATGCTCTATAGTTTTAAGATTAAATCTCTTTTACAAAGAAGAAAGCAACAGGCTGTGATATATTTTGTACTCTATTTTAAATAATATTAAGTACAAAGATTGTGATTTGATTGACTATATAAATTTTAATGTGGCAAAAATTAATCTAAGAATCCCAAGTAACAAAAAATTATTTAGTTTAGATCCAAGTAGTATATTTCCTTTTAACAAGATAATGGCTGTTACCAATGTTTTTTTAGCGAGGTCCAAATAGATATCTTTAATGTTAGCCTAAGAAAGTTGAGGACTGTACTAAATTAAGTTCACTAGATATAAAGGTTTGTTTTGTTTATAAAGTTCTTGTTACTTAACTCACATGTAACTGCTATTAATTTTTTATAGTATCCAATAAATAAATTATACCTTATGGCTGCTTTCAAACAATTCTGTGTGTATAGTCACTCAGTTTAAAGTTAATTTTAAATTAATGAGTTTAATAAGAATGTCAAATAGTGATATTTATAGTGTCTATGAATTTGCTGTGTGTAGTAAATGGCAAATAAACATAACTTTGATATTTTTATTACAAGTGTAAAAACTACGCAAACCATATACATATAGTTCCCATTTTTAAATAAATTTATAATAAAAAGTAACGATTTTAGTCTGCCATACTTGAACTCATTCCCTAAAACAAGTCACTGAGTATATACCTATTTGTAAAAAAAACTACACTAAATATGTCTCCATTATAAATTTTTATATTTAAAACTACATAGATTTTGCAGTAAGTACCTAAATAACGTATAGAATAAATTTCTACAACATAGAAAAGTTTTAGATTAGAGTAATTCTTAAGAAATAAAGCAAAACCTCTATTTTGTTACTCTAACCTTGTGTGTTATATATTTTCCTTGACAAGCTAACGTTATATTTTGAACTAAAAGTAATTAAACTTTTCACTAAAAAGTAATATTTCACATATATAAAACATTTTTAAAACGGTTCTGCCTTCTCACATTTGCGAAGACTGTCCTGATATCTAATCTATTTTCTTCTTCAAAGTAATTAAGTTGTTCAACCGTTGTCTATAAAGGTATCTCACATCTCGCTCCTACACACAAATTTGAAAAGCAGCAGAACAAAAATGCAACTAACCAGGTATACCAAGTCCGTGTAAAGAAAACTTTTCATATCCCGAAAACGTCAAGTGTCAACTATAATTTCTACTTTTAAAGATCAAACGTGCCGCCTCAGAGTGCCAATACTGATTGGTATATATACTGGGATTATATCCAGTTAACAAAATATAGTTCAAATGTCTACAAAAATCAAGAAAAAGAAGATATTAGAGTTGGCAACACCGTGCACTTTATTCCCCCGTTTGATCACGTTCACCGAGTTTCGGGAATACGGCCAAACCACTTCGAGAGAAACGCTGTAGGATGTGATCGTTCACCTCTCCTATAGGAACGCTCACATCGTCCAAGCTCGAGAATCGACGCACTGGGGACCTATTTTCAAACCGTGTGAGTACTCATTTCTCTCAAGATTCTCATCAGAAATGTCATACGTCAATGTGGAAACGCTGTTTTTAAAGGCCTCGAGGATTAAAATTCTTAGGAGGATATTAATTATCTCTAAATAAACCGTGAGAAACAATCAGTGAGTTCACACTGGCCCTAAGAGCCCTAAAAATACGATTTTACGTTGACGTATGACATTTCTCTTGATAGAAATGAATTAGGCATTCCAAACTGAATGCCTACCAGTGGGCTTTGACGGGTTATGATATTGCAAAATTATGGCAACCCTGTAGACCTGGTGATTTGACAAGGTCAATGAAATAGATAGTTACATAGATTGATTATCCATATTTTTCAAAATAAACATAAGCGTATGCCTTGAAGTAAAAATGTAAGCAATTATTTTTTTTTAAATATCTAAAGGCCAAAAATTGGTTTTAAAACACATTTTTGCTAAACCGATTCAAATTAATAAATATTTGCTAGGCAATATGGTCGCTCGTAAACGACCAGCTTTGAGCAATCTATATAACTATATATGTATCATTGACCCTGTTAATGACAACATGACAACAGGGTTGCCATATCTAAACTGTCATTACCCACTGGTAGCCATTTGGACAGGTCGTTGGAATGCCTAATTCTCTCGAGTTTGAAAATAGCCCCCCAGCGGTCAAATGTCAATAAATGGCATGTAGTTGTTATAATTTGTACATCTGATACTCTTATCAAAATATCTACTTGTAATATGTTGTGTATGTTTTGTATTTCATATACTGCTATAGAATTTTTAAAAGGGAAAGTATACCTTATAATAAGTAGACCAAGGTATATTCTAGCTCAATAAAAAAATTTATAAAGCATAATAGTTAAAAAAATGTAATACTTTTCTAATACAAGACGTATTTCTAATCAGGCAATGATCGAGAGTTCTTTCAAAAATAATATAATTAAGTTGTATGTATTTTACTTATTTATACCTAAATGTTTTTATATATTTTACATTTACTTTTGACGACTGTAAACAACATATCGAAGGCTACAAGGCTAGACCTCGTAAGTCGCAAAATCAAAATTTTTCAGGAGATAAAAAAAAAAGATTCACAAGTGCATGGAACAAT